>OY986970.1:17683669-18171169 GCA_963920575.1 Narthecium ossifragum | reverse complement strand
TCGATCGTCGATCCGAGGCTCTCGGGTAGCTCGGGTCTAGCTCTAGAACCGAGGTTGGGTAGCCTGGTCTAGGGCAAGATTGTTGTACAACTGTTATCAGATCGTGGTCCTTGAGGTTTAGAGGTCGTACCGTCCTCCTTTAACAAGCTTGAGTGTGGGTGTGCTTTACCTTTCTGTTGTTGACGTTTGGGGAGCGCTAGCCGGCGTGATCCCCGGCGTGGTCGGTGATTGGGGAGCGTCCAGAGCAGGTGTGATCCCCGTCGCGTTTGCATGCTTATTGTAGTTGCGCCTTAGGCTTGGCAAGGAGACGGTTCAGTTACAGTTTCCCCCTTCCTTGAGTGTGACGTAGAGTAGAACCCTACTAGGCTTTATGCTCACCCTACCCGGGCTGCGTTTGCAGGTGTAGACGCCAGCACTTCCGTAGTTCCCATCAGATCAGCTTTTGGCAGCGCTTCGACTTCTGGAGGGCGTTGAGGTGACTGAGGATCAGATCTTACAATTTGGCAGTTTTTGTATACAATATCCCTTGAGGATAAGTTTTTATGTATAATTCTCATCTTTGAGTAATTTTGATACAGATCTGTATAACTCTGATGTTAATGGAATAGTATGTTTTAGATTTAAATTATGCCTTCAAAAGTCAAATGTTTAATTATTTGTGGTAATTGTTGTGTCGCACCCGATTGGAAGAGAACAGGTGTAGGACACCCCCCCCCCCTCACGTCCCAGTCCGGATGGGATGGGTCTTCTGGGCTGGGGCGTGACAAAGATGCTCTCCCCACCAGGAACATCATTCTCAAATGAACAACTATATGAAAAAGAACCGAAGTAGTCATCCATCTGTGCTCACTCTCTTCTGTCAACCTCCCTCAGCGAACCATCACACCATCTGGAGGTATTGGATGCATCTGCTTTATATAGAAGAAGATGTCTGGTTTGTTGTTGAATGCTCATCCATAGAATAAATGCCTTATTGCACCTCATTGGCCTACCCTTTTAAAATAACTATTTCTTTCTCATTCCTATCCTGATATCTCACATACCAATGCACCTTGTGATGCTAAATTTTGATATCCCACATATCAATACACATTGTGATGCTAAATTGTGATATCTCACATATCAATGCAACTTGTAATGCTAATTTTCATTAAACAAAACTGAAAAAAGAAAAAAAAGAAGAAAAGAAGTAAAGAAAAAAAGAAACAAAGAACAATGAAGGGGTATAAGAGTCAATTGGGAGGAGATAGTGCGAGTGTCAGGGGGAGGGGGTGGAGTCAGGAGGTGGGAGTAGCAATTTGCTTTCTAAAGACTTTGGAGAGTCATACTCATACGCGGTTGTGTTAATGGCATTTAATTTCTCTCTCCTCTCTCTCTTTGGCCAACACGTGATATACATGAAAAGATTGATCAAAAGTTCGGTCAAAATTGAGTTTTCGTTAGATCTCAACGCCCACATCGCTTTACAAAATGTAGTCTCAATGTCGACTTTTAAAAAATGAGGATCAGCATAAAAATGTCAACTTTTAAAAAATGAGGATCAGTATAAAGCTACGTCAGAAACTATAGGATATTAAAACATAATTAACCCTTAAATATATAAATTATGAAAAATAAACTCTTTTTTGACTTCAGTATAATACTGTTGAAATTTGGATTTTATTTTATTTTATTTTTAAGCTAATATCATATATATATTACTCTCAAGAAATCCTCAATATCATATTTGAGCTTATAATTTTTAAAAATATCAATATTTTTACCACCGTTCCGTTAATAAACTTAACCTAAAAACAAGCCACTAAAAGTTTCAATATATTTTAGATATGAAAACTAGGGTTAGTGTGTGCCTCTATGTTTTGGGGAAATATCATATCACATTCTACCATTAACAACAATCTACTAGTGTGTGGGGTTGTGTCCGTAGCATGTTTTTTCAGTCATATGCACGGGTGACTCTCCACCCTTGGATCGAAAGCGTCTCTATCATCCGACGTAATGTTATCAACCGGTCGTCTCTTATAAGATTGACTAGTGGATTTCCGTGCCCCTAACACGGTTTAATTGATTAGTCATGATTAATCCATGATTTATATATTTTAACCACTCCTAATCTCCTAGGATAAAGATAATCGTATTTTAGGAATAACTGAACTCATGTGATGGGGGTGTTTCTTGACCGCTAGATAAAACTCTTCTAGCATCTTGTGGACCGTTAGATATACCAAAACCATGTCTTATAAGATTAGATATGAGTTAATTATCTTAGCTGCTTACTAAGCATATTTTACTAAAATACCTTGTTATGGTAGTATGCTATTAAGTGGATCGGTAAAATTATTGTAAACATATTTCTCTTACACTAACTTAATGAAAATATCTAAGAGATAAATTTCATTTTAGGACCATTAAGTTTGGTCAATCTGTAATCTAGTAACCTCAAGAAAACTTTTCCCTTCTTAGTACTCCTAACATATGAACCATGCGTCGTTTGTATCATTTAACGGCAAACGGTCAGTACTAAAAAAGTAATTTAGCCAGCTAGGTTTTTTTTTGTTGACTATTTTTATATAATTTTGATTTTTTTGCCCACTAACTAAATGACATGTAGCATTTTGACTAATCTGTCTGTCTTCCGCTATCTATCTCTCTCTCTCTCCATGATATCTTCCTATTCTCTCTATGCGATCTTTCTCTGTCTTCTATCTCTATTCCGATATCTCTCCTCTCTCTTCCGCTGTCTCTCTTCTCTCTTTATACGATCTCTTTCTCTCCACGTTATCTCTCCGCTCTCTCTCTCTTCTTTGTTTTATGTTATATATATATATATATATATATATATATATATACTAGTAAATCCCCCTATCACCTGATAGGGTAACTACCCTCTCTCCCCATTTCCCCTATTAACTCTCCACTAACCCCCCTAACTCCCCCCACTAACTTTCCACCTCTCTCACTAACTCCCCCCACTAACTTCCCACCTCTCCCACTAACTCCCCTCCACCTAGGCTCCACCTAGGATCATTCCTGCCACATAGGACGCCATTAGGACAAACCAAAAGTTTCATTGTTAACCATCCTGCTATATAAGGATGATATAAAGAGAGAGATCTTTTAAATAGAGAGAGAAGAGAGAGGGAGAGAGAATAGTCAAAATGACACATATCATTCAGTTATAATGATACAAAAATAAAAGGTAAAAAACATTATGGTACCTCCAACTTTCAAAAATAGGTGATTTGATAGCTCGTAAAATTTGGTTCACGAATTGATACCTCCAAGTATCGACATCGCGTGATTTAATGCTTTTTAAATGACACATATCATTCAGTTATAATGATAGAAAAAATAAAGGGTAACGAACATTTTGGTACCTCAAAATTTCAAAAATAGGCGATTTGGTATCTCGTAAAATTTGCTTCTCGAATTAATACCTCACACACTAATAGATTATTGACACCGCGAGATTTAATACCAAATCACAGACGCCGTTTGTGTAGGCTGACATAAAACCAGCCACGTGGCCAGTTAGTCACCCCCATCCCGCCACACTCGCCCACTGCTACAAGTCCGTCGCCGCCGCCCTCTGCACGCTTTCCTCATCATCTTCATCATGCTCGCCAGCATCCTCATCGTCGGACGAGGAGGAGACGGGGATGAGCCCGAGGACTATAGCCTCTTCGGGATCATCTCATTCCCGGACATCCTCCGCCTCTTTCACTATCAGCCCTTCCTTCAGAAAATGGTGTAGGCATCCAGGAATACCTCACGACAGTGGTGGTGGGCATTAGTTGATGGCAGATGGAGGGGGCTTGAGATCGACCATGCGCATGGACATTCGCGAGATCTCGACGATGGTTGCGCGTCGGTGTCATCTCCGACGAGCTCTTGATATGCCGCCTTGATCACCTCTTGCCAGAACCCCGACACCCTCACCCTACCGTGCGCCTACACGTCATACATACGCCTCACCACCCACTAAAAGAAATGTGAGTTTTTGTGACTAGTTTTTTGGCGACAAAGCAACGGTAGTCACTAAACAATATCTATAGGCGACCAACAAAAGTTTTAATCGCTTAATATGGACGAGGGGAGCATTTGCGACCACAAAAATATCGTCGCCAAACCTTAGTTGCTATAACTACCCTTTGAACTATACAAAAGCTTCTGTGACCGAACAAATGTAGTTTGCGCGATGGATTTGGAATTGGTCACCGTAAACTTGCTAATTTAGAGTTGTTGTGACTAACAACGTTGGTTGCAATAGTATATTTTCCGGTGACCAACGTTTCGTCGCAATAAATGACTGAAATTCCAATAGTATACTTATTGTAACCAACTGTTTGCAACCAAGTTAAGACCGTCACAACATAATCACTATCTGTGACCAATGACAAACTCGATACAAAAAAATGGATGAAAAGAGTATGGGCGACCAAAGTCAATCGTCGCCAAAATCAGTTTGGCAAAAGCTAATCCAATAATCGTCGCTAAAATGTTTTAGCCAGTGATAAAAGTATTTGCGACCATAATATTGTTGTTTCTGCGATCAACCTGCAACTAGTCGTGATAGGTTTTCTTTGTAATGATTTCGTGACTAATTATATTTATTATAGAATTTTATATCTTTAGCGACTAAAGGTTTTTGCACATTACGTAAGTCAAACTAGAATATGATTTTTCCAGCTTTATTGCAGCCAGTTTTAATTATTGGTCTTTAATTAAATTGATGGGATGCAAAAAACACGATCATTTAGTAGTCTAAAAGACAACACAAGTTATTTCATTTCCAATAACATTTACCCCACACATGTCGAATTAGTAGAACGACCTGTGCAAGTTAAGCTTGTGAGATTACAAAAATTGATAACAAAAGATATTTTATTTAATTTTTTGATAAAATATAATAGACAAGTTAAGTATTTATTTTCTCTTGTTTGTTGTCCTTTATTCACTTCATTTTTTGCTGTTTCTTTTCACGTTTCATAGTTCATTGATGATTTGTTCATTTCACACAGCAGTAAAAACAGGATTTTACTACAGCTACAGACATACAAACAATTCAGGACATGAATAGGAACAGATAATACCATTTGGCATTGAGCTTTCTAAGCTTAACCATATTTGTTCATAAATGATCCAAATAGAATCTAGCTTGATTATAGAGATTCTCCCTCACAGATTTATACATTTTAATACAACAGGTTTCCTAAACATGGACTCGTCGAAAGTTTTGTAGCGAATGTTCACTAAAATAGCATAACAGACTGCTGAAAGTATCAGATATTGATTCCATCAGCACGAAGGCATCGTACATGGGCCTCAATCCATTTAGTGTAGGCAGCTGCATCGTATTACTCATTCATCCCTTAACCTCTTGCTAGGTGAGTAATGTTTCATGGCTTTTGATTCTAGCAAGGCTGCATAAGGTCCTGGTGCTTCTATTGGCATTGTAATATTAGGAACATCCACCCACAACAAAATTACTTGAACACAAGGAAATGGCTATATGTAACCACCAAAGTAAAAAAAAATCACCATGGGAGAAGCATATAGCTAAAGAATATTGTTTTGTGGTTGCTTATCTCTGTAAAGCATAAATATAATTCTTCCAATGCAATTATGTCTTACAAATGTTTCTAATACAACATAGCTAGGAAGCAGATTGAATTGCATAAAGGGAGATTTGAATCAAAGCATGGAAAAACTGTGCTTGAAGGACAGAGAATGCAATGAAAAAATTCTCGACATCAACATTAACTTAAGTGCAATAGAGTTCCAAGAAAAGAAAGCACCATAGCAAGGACACTTTCCCTACCATTTGTTGGACTTAAAAAACGCATGTCTAATCCTCTCTTAAACAAAAGTTCCTTTCTTCAGCAAAAAGTTCTCAATGAAAGCGAACTTCAGCCATCATCTTATGTTCCGTTACCCACCCACATATATGCCTTACAGAGAACACAAACTTTTGCATGCAAAAAAAATCATGATAGCTAAAATATTTAGAGACCACTTTTAGATCACCCTCTAAATCCTAGAAGCATAAATCTGGTAAGACAGAGGTTCCATAAAAATCTAATACAAAAAAATCAGTAATATTACAACATTGATTGTAGCATCGTTGTGAGACCAAAGGAATTTATTTTAGTAGTTTAGTTATTTGAGTTGCATAGAGTTATAGTTAAAAAAGATTTGCAGTGCATTGGCTAATCTTCAAATAGCAACTTAATGTTGATATAGTGTGATTTTTTATTTGCATTTCTAGCTACACTTTCTAGGAAACAAATGGTTGATTATACTACTTTATTGCAGGCTAGGAGCAAGACAAGTAAAGAAAATCGATCCAAGCTAAAAGTTCTTCATTGTTCGGGATTCAAGTCTTTTATACGACGCGGAGATGAGTTGGTCTAATAGCCTATTATTAATAATATAGTTGTAAGATTTGAACTTTTTTGTTACATGTTCTAATATATTATAATATTGTAATGTTGACTAGCGAGAATTTGAGATTGGAAAGGTTGAATTCTGATGTTGCTCAAATGTGTCACGCATAGCGGTCGCGGTGCAGTACAGCATAAGAGAGGTCGAACCCATAGAGAGACAAGCAGGAAAGATCCAGAAACACAGATAACAATATATCGAAAACAATCAAAAGCGATAAAAGTTAAGAAAATAGATCGAAAATGTAATGATAAGATAAACTTAACGAAAGAAATCAAGATTTGAATGAGGCTAGGCTTCATGAATCACTTCACTCGGATTTAGGTTCTTCTCTTCTCAATGGTTCATATGATACTCAGTTAAGGGATTCACATCCGAATCACCTTAACCGGAAGATATGGAACTATAAACCTAACAAAATATATAAATGTCTCTTCCTACAATTGATTCTTCCTTATTATAGTTCTAACTTCATCCAACCCAAACCTAAGAATACACGATACCAGCTGTCACTACAGGCAACGCGCAGCAAAAGTTCATCGGTACAAAGCCCTAACTCTATCTAACCAGATCTCTAAGAATACACAATACCAACTCTCACAATCGGCAATGCATAACAAAGATTTCACGAGATAAAATAGGTAAACAATAGATAAAACTATGGGATTATAAGATCATGAAAGAAGCATGACTGGATTCATAATATTAATCATCCACATAGAAATCTATAATCTGAAAATAATCTTTGAAGATCCAATACATAGAAAAAAGTTTAACAATAAAGATTAAAGCTATGAACCATTGTTGAAGAAGAAGCCCTAGTCCTCGCTAGATTATCCGTCCGCCATGCCCGCAGATTACTCGGCCATGGATGGAGATTCCTTCATCTTCTTCCTTTGGAAAACGTCCAGAAAAGAGCCTCCAAAAACGTCCAAGAGCGGACAATATTCTGTCAGGTGGGGCCCTCGGGTGGATCTGGTCGGACCGGAGGGCCGGGGCGTTACAGTATGGTATCAGAGCCGGTTCCCAGCCGGAAATTGTGCCAGCGAGGACGCTGGGCCCCCAAAGGGGATGGATTGTGAGACCCGCTGGGTCTACCGTGGGACAAGATGCCTGCGCCTGGAGTGCAGGGCTGAGTCGGGTAGCCGGGTAAGCAATCCCACAACGCCTGGGTATGGTCCAGGGGTTCGATATAAGTATATAGTAAGCCCTTATTAGATACAACGTTTTTTAAAGCCGTGATGGCAGTGATCCGTCAGAAAACTCCAACTTTAAACGTGCTCGGCGTTGGAGTGATGGGTGACCTCCTGGGAAGTTGGGAGGGGTAGCCCGGTTTTCGACGGTGAGCCAAAAGCGGATAATATTGTGTCGGGTGGGGCCCTCAGGTGGATCCTGGTCGGACCGAGAGCCCCCAGGCGGGGGCCCAGTGGAGGGCCGGGGCGTTACAGGATCGATCCTTCTATGGGTGTCGGATCGATCCTTCTTTCCAAAGTATTTACTGTTTTGCTATCCAGACTGCGCCATTGGTACTAAAATTGCCGTAACTTCCTCTAGGAAACTCAGAATCACAAACCATAAAATTTTCCAGAAACTAGACTTCAAGAGCTTTCCAACCATATATGGTATATCATCTGGTTCTTCATGAGCAGGTACAGTTTAATCTTTAAAGTTGATCCGTATACTCTTTTCAGCTTCTTTTAGCTCCAATTTCCTGCATTTTCCAAACAACTATGTGAAGCATATAAAAGTGTAAAAATAGTGCTAAAGAAGTTGATTAAGGGTGAAGATATAGCAATTGAGATGATTATAAGGTTGTTCAATGTGCACTTTCATGCACTCATCACACCCCCTAACCAGCTTATTGCTAGTTTCTAGCAATTCAAAGCGCATAAAATATAATTAAGCACACTAACGGTTCAAGGATGTAGACATATATGATAAAAATTCTGCTTTATCAAGTCAATAGTGTTTTATATAGTACAGAGCACGAAATCTTCTTATACTCATACACATACTACCAACATATGAAATCAACTTCTACACATCAAACATGCTAATCACCATCCAGAAGAACACATGTGACGTGACAAATAAATGTTACATACAGAAGCACACTACTATCTTCCGGACCAATCATCCAACCATCGCATTTAAACTACAACATGCTTTTTTTTTTTCTTCAACTATCAGACATTTTGCCTTTTTACTCGAGCACTCTCCGCTTCTTGAGGCGCAGAGACCCGATTACTTAGCAAAACACTTCATAGTTTTTTTTAGCTATTAGTGGTTCTACCTTTTTACGCGAGCTTCCAACTTCCTGAGGCAAGAACACCCGGTTACTCAGTAGATCACTTAATAGTCATTTAGGCACAGCTTGATCAAGCTCCAGAACTTTTTTTTTTTTCTCTGCATGCAATACTCAACACTAGCTAATGCTGAAATCATGATCTAGATTGACAATACCATGCTCATTCCTCTGGTGAGTATAATTACCACTGCACATAAAGTGTTCGTGTGTGAATCACATAATGTTCTACCTTCAGGTTATCACGCATGCAATCAATGTATGGGCCAATCCATGTGAAAGCAACATGTATAATAAGCATAAAAATTTTAACTCATGTGCAATTTCTAGTAACATACTTAATTCAACACTATTAAACTCAATAAGGTAGCATGTATGAGATCATGTATGTCTACACCCCCCAACCTGAAATTCACATTGTCCTCAATGTGTGCTAATCATGTAAATAAGTAGAAGGGTGTTGGCTGAATTTTCATATGTAGCATAAATAAAAATAGGAAATCGAAATAGGAGCGAGGCCACCTGACAGAATATCTGAAATCTTGCACAGGGCTCTTCATTGTGGTCGACTTTCTCAAGCAAGGAAGACGAAAGTCCAGGCATCCTAAAAACATAAAATAGCAAACAAAAACAAATGAAAATAAAAGCAAACAAACTAAAACAATCTAACCTAATCAAAAAGTGAAATGATAGATAGTAGAGAGATCATCCCTCGTAGACAGGGTCTACGAAAGAAACGGTGTGCTCCTCAGGGTCTGTTTTCTCTAGAATCTGTTTCAAGCGCTGTCCATTAACCGTAAACAGCCTCCCATCCTTTGGGTCTTCAACTTTCACAGCCCCATTCTCAAATATTCTGCTAACGGTGAAGGGGCTTATCCAGCGTGATCTCAGCTTCCCAGGATGGAGATGCAGTCGTGCGTCATACAGATAAGCTTGCTGTCCGACTTTAAACGTCTTCCACAGGATCTTTTTGTCATGGTAGGCCTTTGTCTTTGCCTTGAAGATCCTGGAACTCTCATAAACATCATTCCTGAGTTCCTCCAACTCAGACAGTTGGAGTTTCCGTTCCTGACCTGCAGTATCTAAAATAAAATTTAGTGACTTAATAGCCCAGTATGCCTTATGTTCTAATTCGACTGGAAGATGACATGGTATTCCATAAACTAGGCGAAATGGCGACATCCCCAGGGTAGTCTTGTAAGCAGTGCGATAGGCCCACAACGCATCTGATAGCCTCAAGGACCAGTCTTTTCGGTTAGGGCTCACTGTCTTTTCTAGGATTTGCTTTATCTCCCTATTGGCTAATTTAGCTTGGCCATTCGTCTGGGGATGATAAGTAGTGGAAATCTTATGTGTGACTCCATACCTGCGCATCAAAATCTCAAAAGTGCGGTTACAAAAATGTGATCCCTGGTCACTAATAATAACTCTAGGAGTACCAAACCAGGACAAAATATGCTCTTTAAGAAACTTGATCATCTTGGAATGATCATTATTCCTACATGCAATAGCCTCCACCCACTTAGACACGTATTCCACAGCCAACAATATATATAAATAGCCAAAAGAAGAAGGAAAAGGTCCCATAAAATCTATACCCCAACAATTAAAAATCTCTATAACTTGAATGCAATTCAAAGGCATCATATTTCTCCTAGATAGAGCTCCTAACGTTAGACATCTCTCACAGGATCTGCAGAAAATGTTAACATCACGAAACATGATAGGCCAGTACAAACCACATTGAAGAATTTTAGCAGCAGTTTTTTTCATCGAAAAATAGCCGCCACATGCATGAGAGTGACAGAATGTAATGATGCTTTCTATTTCATAATCAGGGACACAACGGCGTATAATCTGGTCAGTACAATACTTAAACAGATAAGGATCATCCCAATAAAATTTCTTTCCCTCAACAAAAAATCTACGCTTATCCTGCACACTCCAAAAGGAAGGGATCTCACCTTTCGCTAAGTAATTAACAATATGTGCATACCAGGGCAGTCGTGCAACTGAAAAGAGTTGCTCACCAGGGAAGTCATCCATGATCGATGGCTCATTTTCCGCTACTTCCACCCTCAACCTTGATAGGTGATCAACGATAATGTTCTCCACGGGAAAGCGGGGACTGATCGAGCACCTAAGAACAAAAGCAAAACAAACCAAAAACAAAAGCAAACATGCAAGCACACAACATAAAAATAACTCAAGTATACAAGAAAGCAAATCGAGCAAACTAAACTACTATATATAAGACATGTATTTTTAACCGCGCCCTTGGCGACCGTGCCCTAGCACGATGATATGCAAAATCAGTAAGTGCCATGATCTGAAGGGTTAACCTTAGTAGTATCACCAAGGGTAATTCACCATGTGAATCCAAGTGACATATGACAAGTAGGAGAGCTAACTTTTGCATTCTAACTCCAATAAACAAGATAGTTGGATCTCTCAAATAGAAATATGTGTCATCATTGTACTCAAGTGTTAGTGACTCATTCAATGACCTATGAATACTGTCATCATCCTCGTGGTCAAGGATAGTAAGATAACAAAATCTGAAGTAAATCCGTCGAAGTTTAAAAGTATCTATCAAGGTCATGTTCTTCCTAACTATCCAAGGAGATGAAATAAACACTGGAAATATACCTCGCGGCTTAGAAGCAATGACTTGAAGTTCAGCCGATGGAGGTTCAACGAATACCTGGTCATGGTGGTCTTGGTAGTTACTCGGATCTTCCTCGCTGCTGACGGCCCATACTGGAGTACTTCGTCTTCTTCCAATTGATGTGTCCCTCCGAGTTCGTGCACGTTGAAAGATGTGATTACCTCGCATAGTTGACGTGCCTTCTCCTCGTCCCTCATAAGTAACTGCATAATGAAAGAGTCAAAATTAGGCTTGGTTTTAGCCTCCTTAAGTAAGTCCAAAATCTCTGTCACAGAAAGTTGAGCAGAAACATGTGCATCTTCAGCATCAGAGGCATGAACATGTGTATTACTAACATTTGAATCATGAGCATAGGCATAGTGAATGTTAGTATCATGAACAGGGGTATGAGCGCTAAAATCATGTGCATATGCATCACACACATTAGAATCAATAGCTTGTGCATCAATAGGACTAGAATTTTGAACATGCACGCTAGCACTACAGTCATGGGCATATGCATCATCAACATGAACATCTTGAGCATGTGCACATAAGCATTAAAATCATGGATGTAAGCATCACAAGCACTAAAGTCATCGACACATGCATTATACGTGTTAGGCCCATCAACATCCACATCATGGGAAGTAGCAACATAAGTATCATGCACATAATCATCATAAGCACTAGGATAAGAGTAGAAAGGCTCAATGTGTTGCAGATAGCTGTTGGACGTTGAGGCGACATTGGGATGCTTGTAGAATTTGGCATTAATATGACCATGATAATCATCCCAGGTCCCCGAAACCGTCTGTGTACGAGTCATGTCAACAAGCTCATCCAAATGCTTCATAGCTTCATCAGGATCAATCTGCAAAAACTCACCCTTACATCTTGTTTCAAGAATTTGATGTTCATGCTCAGTTAATCCATAATAAAAATAGCTCAGTAAACGCCAACTAGCATAACCATGGTGAGGGCATGAAACTATTAAACTTTTAAATCGATGCCATGCATCACATAATGTCTCATCATCCTTTTGTGCAAAGGATGAAATCTTTCTTTTCAATGCGTTAATCTTATAAGTAGGAATATACTCATTGACAGAAACATGCTCGTTCTATTCTCCTCCGTCAATTCGTATATACTTTTCTTACGAACTGTTGCTTGAGACATTCCATCTCTCGGCTTCATAGAACATGACTTCAAATAGTCTTGATATAATTCATTTTCCATCCTTTTTTTTTTGTCAGTTTTTTTAGCAAGTAAAAATAAAACCAAAAATCAAAATAAAACTAAAAAGCAAATAAAGAAAACTAAGGAAAAAGAAATAAAAATCAAAAGAAAAGGGAACAAAGTTACCGCCTTTGATGCCTTCAATCATCGTGATCTGATTATTCTGGCGCTTTTCTGAACCGTCTCCCGGGCAACGGCGCCAATTTTTGATGTCGCTCAAATGTGTCACGCACAGTGGTCGTGGTGCAGTATAACATAAGAGAGGTCGAAATCACAGAGAGACAAGCAGGAAAGATCCAGAAACACAGATAACAATATATCAAAAACAATCAAGAGCGATAAAAGTTAAGAAAATAGATCGAAGATGTAATGATAAGATAAAGTTAACGAAAGAAATCAAGATTTGAATAAGGTTAGGTTTCAGGAATCACTTCACTCGGATTTAGGTTCTTCTCTTCTCAATGGTTCATATGATACTCAGTTAAGGGATTCACATCCCAATCACCTTAACCGGAAGATATGGAACTATAAACCTAACAAAATATATAAATGTCTCTTCCTACGATTGATTCTTCCTTATTATAGTTCTAACTTCATCCAACCCAAACCTAAGAATACACGATACCGGCTGTGCACCCGACTTTCACATGTCGATGCTGAGGAAGTACCACCCCGACCCATCGCATGTCATCAGAGTGGATGACATCGAGCTTGAGTCAGACGCGACGTTCGTTGAGCAGCCTGTTCGAATACTTGGTCAAGGTACTGCGGGGCAAGACGATTCCCTTGTTCAAGGTACTGTGGAGGCACAAAGACATCGAGGAGATGACTTGGGGGAGCGAGGCGCGCCTACGGCAGGAGTATCCGCACTTGTTCTCTTCTAGAGGTAACTTTTGTCCTGTCTTCAAGTGTAGCTGTTTCTTTGCTTCCGAGCCCTACCCTTATCGAATCTCGGGACGAGATTTCCTTTAAGGGTATTAGGATGTGAGGACCCGTCCCTCTACTCCTGTGGCTCGTCGTGGATCGCAAGGGCAATTTGGTAAATTACGCCTTGTCGGTTTGTTTCACACTCGCGTGTGCACACACTGACAATGTTTTTGGTAATGTTTGGCTAGAATGGTTAGTGGGACCCGGGATCGAAAGATCCGTACTTGGGTTTAAGTCTTAACCCAAGTTCAGATTCCTGTGAGAGACGGATCGATCCTTCCTTGCTAGAGGGATCGATCGGTCTTTGATAGGAACGTGGATCGTTGAGTCGGATCGATCGGTCTCTTGGGACGGATCGATCAGACTCGGAGAGGGATCGATCGGTCTCTTGGTTGGATCGATCGTTCCCTTGGCTGGATCGATCGGTCACCTTGGCTGGATCGATCGCTCTCTTGGCTGGATCGATCAGTCTCCTTGGACGGATCGATCCTGCTAAGTCGGTTCGTTTGCCTATAAAACAAACAGAACCTTCTTCCTCAGATCTTTTTGGAAAACCGGATTCTTCGGCTGAGAATTCCTGGATTTCGAAGAGTTCGTGGACGATCCAAGGCTCAGCAGCTAGGATTGAAGCTGCTCTTGCTCCGGTAGGGATTCCTACCTACTTTCTTCGGGTTTTTGGAGGTTTTTCCGGCTGTCGATGTTCTTATGCTTAGAACTCATTGTATACATGCTAGATTGTAGTATTTCCGCCGGTTTTGCCTTCGTTATGCTTCGTACTACTAGATTCCAGGTTTTGGTGGGATTTAGTGGAGTTTTTCGGCGGTATTTTCTCGCCGTCGGCTTACCAGAGAACCCAACCGATCGATCCGTCTGTGAGATGGATCGGTCCCTTTTTGTTGGGCATGCTGAACCCGAGCAGGATCGATCGGCCCCTGGCGTGGGTGATCGATCCCGGTGCCCTGGGTAGCATGGGATCCCCTCGTCGCGAGTGGGATCGATCCGTCCCGAACTGGATCGATCGGCCCGGGTGTGGGCGATCGATCCCGGTGCTTTGGTTAGCATGGGATGTTCCCTACCACGAGTCGGATCGATCATGGATCGTTCGGACTCGGCGCGGTATGGAGAATTCGCTCTCTGTCCATAGAGGGATCGATCCTCCCTTGGCGGAGGGATCGATCCGACTATGGCAGGTAGAGGAATTTGTCTTGTTTTGCCCGCGGGGCTTTGCATGTACGGGCTTCTTTACTGTCTTAATACCTTGTACGTATGTTTAAGCATGTTAGCCCTATAATAGGGCAGTGGTGAACCGGGGGAGTGATAACTCCCGGGATGTTTAGAATAAGCGGGCGGGTAGCCTTACAGCTTTTCTTAGCCTTGCATGCCGGCATGCGCCGAGGGCTTTATCTGTGTTATCTGTGAGCTGTTGTTTGCGGGGCTGCTTCCCAGTGCAGGTGTTGTGGTGGACTGCTGGCAGTTGGTGGTGGTACCATTGCAGCAGCTCCTCATACCTTATTTACCTGCTCACCACCCCGGGCCGGCAGGGTGTCGTTCCCAGACCTTGTTTGATATATCATCACATACTGTTGCATGTTTATCTGTATTATCCTGCGCATGTCCATAACATGCATTGTGTTGCGCATTAGTTGCATCTGTGTAGGGCGTTGCTGATCCGGGGTTTTTGGGTAACCCGGATCTAGCTCTATGACCGTTGCGGGTAGCTTGGTCCAGAACTCGATTTGTAGTATTCAGTCGTTTTTGATGATAGGGTTAGTTTGACCTGCATACATGTTGTTTGATGTTTAGAGGTCGTGTCGGCCTCGAGCCAGACGTTGTGGGTGCAAACCGGTGTCCGGATCATTGTCTCTTGGGGGAAAGAGGTGCCTACCCAGCGGTGTGGTTGCCCGCCTAGCAGTGTTTGGTGCCTGCTAGTGAGACGGCAGTGTGGTTTCCTGGCTCGTTGAGGGCAACCCCAGCATGTGACCAGTTCGGCTGGAAGACCATGACTGAGGCCTCCCTTCAGGGGCACCGGCGCAGGGTTATGGGGCCCTTGCTGCACACCCAAGTCTTGCTTAAGGGCGACACTGTTGTGTTCCCTCCCTTGTGAGCGTCGTCGTGTAGTGTCCCTGCTGAGCTTAGTGCTCACACCTACCCGGGCTGCGTTTTGCAGGTGCTGGCGCTAGCTCTTCTTCGGTCGCTCCTACTGGGTCAGTGTTTGGTGATGTGGCGGCGTCTAGCGGTGCTTGAGAGGTGGCGATCTTCCAGTTTTACACCTTTTGTTATAGATAGTCTCCTACGGGAGTGATAAATGTATAATTTCCCTGTCTGAGGATTGTATATAAATATCCAGTTTCAGTCTTTGGGTTTGTAATATTTGTATAATACATGATGGTTATGTTTGCTAGGGTAACCACTACGAATAGAGGGAAACATCGCCAAAATTTCCGCAGTAGGTTAGGTTCCGTTTCGCGTCGCCCGGCCCGGTTGGGCCTACGCGGGTCGGGGTGCGACACTTCGAGTCAGACAAGGTCATCTTGTCTAAGAATAGCATGTATCTAGGGAGGGGCTATATGACTGAGGGGCTTTTTAAAATGAATGTAATGACTGTTATCCCCAAGGTCAAAACTAGTGAAGCCTTAAAGGCTAGTGCTTCAAATGTACTGACTGTTGCCCAAGAGGCCAATAAAGAAAAACTTGCCTATGTGACTGAGTCATTTAAATTATGACATGGGAGGTTAGGACATGTGAATAATAATTCAATGAAAAGACTATTATCTTTAAATCTTCTTCCTAAATTCACAATTAACAAGGACCACAAATGTGAGGTTTGTGTAGAAGCAAAAATGGCTAAGACTTCGTTTCAATCAGTTGAACGAAGCACTGAACCTTTAGGTTTGATACATACAGATGTTTGTGATATGAAAGTTGTACAATCTAGAGGTGGTAAAATGTATTTTATTTCCTTCGTTGATAATTGTACTAGATATTGCTGTCTTTACTTAATGAGAAGTAAAGATTAAGCAGTAGAGATGTTCATTCATTACAAGAATGAAGTGGAAAATCAACTTGACAGAAAGATCAAAATGCTGAGGAGTGACAGGGGAGGTGAGTATGAGTCACCTTTTGCCCAAATTTGTGTCGAAAATGGCATCATTCATCAGACTACAGCGCCCTATTCTCCAGAACAAAATGGAATAGCAGAACGGAAGAATAGGACGCTAAAGGAAATGATGAATGCCATGCTTATAAGTTTAGGCTTACCCCACAACATGTGGGGGGGAAGCAATACTTTCAGCAAATCATGTGCTGAATAGACTACCACACAAAAAATTAGACAAGACGCCTTATGAATTGTGGAAAGGTCGTACGCCTAGTTACAAGTTCTTAAGGGTTTGGGGCTGTCTAGCTAAGGTTCCAATTCCAGTTCCGAAACGAACTAGGATAGGGCCAAAAACGGTAGACTGTGTTCATTGTATATGCACAGGATAGTAGTGCTTATCGATTCTTGGTTAATAAATCGGATAATCCTGAAGTGCATGTGAATACTGTCTTAGAGGCTAGGGATGCCTCGTTCTTCGAAAACGTGTTCCCTTACAAGTCTTCTCCTACAACAGGGGTTAATGAGAGACCTTATGATAACACTAGGGAAGAAAGAATCCAAGGGTCCTCAGTTCATGAAGAGGATGAGGATGAGGAACCTAGATGGAGTAAGAGGGTTAGGAAAGAAACTTCCTTCGGCTCAGATTTTCTAACATATTTGTTAGAGAATGATCCTCAGTCTTCAAGGAGGCAATGTCAACTCCAGACGCTCCTTGATGGAAGGAAGCAGTGAAAAGTGAAATTGATTCCATCATGCAAAACCATACATAGGAACTGGTTGATTTACCACTAGGTTGTAAACCTTTGGGTTACAAGTGGGTTTTCAGAAAGACAATGAAAGTAGATGGAACAATTGACAAATAAAAGGCAAGGCTTGTCGTCAAGGGTTTTCAAGCAAACCGAAGGGGTGGATTATTTTGACACCTATTCTCCAGTCACTAGGAAAACGTCAATCAGAATAATGATCACCCTTGCGGCTTTAAACAATCTGAATATACATCAAATGGATGTAAAGACAGCTTTCCTAAACAATGATCTAGAAGAAGAGATTTACATGGAACAGCCCGAGGGGTTTGTGGTTCCTGGAAAAGAGAAGAAATTATGTTGACTTGTTAAGTCTTTGTACGGACTAAAATAAGCACTTAAACAATGGCATGAAAAGTTTGATCATGTAATGCTGACAAACGGCTTTCGCATAAATGAGTGTGACAAATGCGTTTACAAAAAATGTGAAGAGAAGGAATATATAATCTTATGCCTTTATGTAGATGACATGCTCTTCATTGGTAGCAATGATAATATCATAAAAGCTACTAAGAGCATGTTGTCACGAAATTTTGATATGAAGGATTTGGGTATCGCTGATATGATACTTGGTATGAAAATTACCAAGACATCTGATGGCTACACTTTATCTCAAGATCATTATATTAAGAAAATTCTTAATATGTTTGATAAAGAGATTGATGCTGTAGTCAGGACACCGATAGGTGTTAACTCACATATAAAGAAACATCACGGTGAAGGTGTACAACAATTGGAATATTCTAGGGTCATAGGCAGTCTGATGTATATCATGAACTGTACTCAACCGGATATTGCAAACTCAGTAAATATGCTGAGTAGATACACAAGCAATCCTAGTACGGAACACTGGAAGGCAATGATCAGAGTCCTTAGATATTTAAGGTACACGACAAATTATGGATTGCATTATACGAGATATCCAGCTGTACTTGAAGGATATTCAGATGCAAACTTATCTCGGACTCCAATGATACAAAATCCACGAGTGGGTTTATTTTTATGATTGGAGGTGCAGCTGTGTCTAGGAAATCATCCAAGCAGACTTGCATAGCAAGGTCGACTATGGAAGCTGAGTTCATAGCATTAGACCTAGCTGGGGAAGAAACAAAATAGCTGTGTAATTTCCTAGAAGATATTCCTATGTGGCCTAAACCTGTGCCTCCTATTAGCATTCACTGTGATAGTCAATCAGCAATAGGCAGAGCACAAAGCCATATGTATAATGGAAAATCTAGGCATATACGTCGACGACACAATTCAATAAGGAAATTGTTGTCGACTGGTGTAATTTCCATCGATTTTGTAAGATCGAAGGAAAATGTTGCATATCCACTAACCAAAGGCCTAGCTAGAGACCTAGTGAATATTTCGTCGAGGGGAATGGGGTTGAAGCCCATGAAATGACTATTCTTCTCAATGGCAACCCAACCTAGCTGATCTGGCAGACCCAGATTCTAGGTTCAATGGGACAACCGAATTGTGGGGGTAATCACTTAGATCACTCTTGCCCATTCTTATGATGATTGAGTGATAAACTTGCATAGTGTAAAGGTTAAGCTTATGCTTTTAATGATCCTCATTACTCAAAGAGTAGGGGTATGACAAGATGCTCCTAATAAGAGATCACCTATTTCGAGTGAGAAGGGGTCGCTTCTATGAGAATGAAGTAAGGGCTAGTTCTCTAAAGCACTCGAAGAATTCTACCAGGCATGTTCAGGGCCGAAATGGACACAACAAAAGAGCCTTAAGTGGTATAAGAAAGGCGCTGTGTGAGCTCTATTGTCTAAGTGTACATGAAAGCTGAACAGTTCAAGACATCGCGTTCACTGTTTAGCAAGTACATTCGGTAGTGTTTCACTAAGGAAGGTTCAAAGCTAAACACTACCTCTCCTGATGCAGCAATATTCTGTGGTACTCTTAAATGCATTAGGCATCATTTAGCATTTTCATCAGCCATTTGATTCATATGGGGGATTGTTGGATTTGGAGCCCAATTAAGTTGGGCTAAGCATCGGTTGAATCAAATGGCCTTTAGAAGAGCCCATTAACTAATAGCCAAATGGAGGTGAGCCAATGTGTGTAGAGTGGTTTAGTCCCACATTGAAAGTGGAAGAAATCTTTCACTAGTTTATATAGTGTTTTGAGCCTCTAGGCTTTGAACACATGTGAGGACTAGAGGTCGAACATCCCACACGCGCGCACCACCGCCGCCCGCCCTGCATGGCCGGCCGTGCTCGTGCGCCATGTGTCGTTTTTGCTACACACATGAGCTGGTCGAGTCAGCTCGAATTCACTGAACATTTTTCAGCTTCCAAGACGGTTACAAATGAATTGATTAGGTCTGACTCTTGGGCTGCCCATGATTAATGGGTTGAGTCAGTTATCTCTTGGGAATTGATCTGGTCTGACTCTTGGGCTTCAGATGACTTGATTGAGTCAGTTACGACTCTTTGGCTTATGTAGTATTGATTGAGTCAGTTTCGATTCCAGATGAATTGATTGGAATCTGACTCTTGGCTACCCTTGACTGGTCAGCTTCTGGATGACGTGGCAGTCTATAATTGGCTATTGTTGCTGACGAGGCGTGCCTTTTCATCTCCCCTAATGGCTGATCAGCTTCCTCCCTTAGCCTATAAATAGGACCTATTCCAGCCCTTTAGGAGCTAAGTTGCATGCATCCATTTTGCACACCACTCACTTGTAGAGGGTCCTGAAGTCTGAGAGTACCGTACCAGCGAAGGCTTGAAGGGCGATCAGAGGCCGGCTTCCTTCCGTTCGCGCAGGAGATCGTTGTACCCTGGGAGTTCCATACCTGAAGAACCAGAAGCACCGGTGGTGGGCAATACGAACTTAAGGGCACAGTGTGATACACTGGCCTTGATCAAGCACACAGTGTGATACACTGGCCTTGATCAAGCGCACAGTGTGATACACTGGCCTTGATCAAGCTTCGGTTCTACATCGGCTTTTCTTCCTCTTCATCGACGTTTTCCTCTCTTTTGAAGCTCTATCACCTTATCTTGTAAGTGTTTAAGAATTCAGTTTTCTTCTTTTCGTTATAAAGGATTCTTACTACCTTAGTAAAAGCAAGATTCTAATCTTCTCTTTTTATTTCCAACATGTAAAATTTTTTTAAGCTCTGTGTTTGCCATTATTTTCAGAAATTACTGTTTTCCGTGAGTACCCATGTGCTGCGAACACATTGCATTTTGACCTGTTTTGTGTGATATGTTACCCCTTATGTATCATTATTTTGTTTTGCAGGGACTGCTAACTTTACCATTACTTATTTTCAGGTGATTACCTAGCTAGCGGGTTTATTCATTTGACCTGTTGACATAGTTGGAATCAGTTCAAAGATTTTTATTGACTTCTCTTTTCGCAGATTCCCCTGACTGGACCAAATGCTGTTATTGGAAGGGCTGGTGTTGTCTATGCTAACCCGGGATGATCTTGCAAAGGGTAATTAATTTTTGTAATCTATGAGTTTTTATGACTATGGTCATTAGGGCTTGATATCTAAAGAAGATGGAATATCTGTTGTCACTGTTCATCATGAATATTATTATTCTTATTTGTTTATGTTGCATATTCTCTTGGTATGCGGTATATTCTCCAACTATTAGACCTTCTATGCTAGTTGAGAGTAGGAGAAGCAGACATGATGGTGTGCTAGTTTCTGGTAGATCGAGAAGTAATTTAAATAACAGTTCGTGGTTGTCTATCATCTATTGAGTCCTAAATTTTACATGGGAATAAAATACTCGTGAATAATTCTAGCAATGACAAGTGACTCATCATGCCTATCCTGGAAATGGCTCCATACTTGCTGACACTAAAGCTTGATTTCATTGTGATTATGTGGCAAACATCCTACTACTGTTACCATTTTTTAAGGTTAGATGTTCTATTTAAGTATTCTTTTCCTTTGTATGGATGTTCTATTTAAGTATTCTATTTATGTGACCTACGGTTCTAGAGAAGACCCGTGAGAGGAACTATGCAGTCCATGATCTAGAGCTTGCTGTAGTTGTCTTCGTCTTGAAGACGTGGCGACACTACCTCTATGGTGAGCGGTTCCTGGTGTACTCGGATCACAAGAGCTCGAGGCACGCTTTCACCTAGCGTGACCTCAACTTCAGGTAGTGCTGACGGATGAAGCTATTAGAGGACTACGACTTCCAGTTGCATTACCACCCTAGTAAGGCAAATGTCGTAGTGGACGCTCAGAGTAGACAGGTCAGAGACGGTAGACCGACTTTGGTAGCATTGTCGGCTCGACAGTGGCAGATGATATAGACAGTTAGTTAGTTCGGGCTCGACTTCGACGACCAGGTGTCAGGCGGTTCCCTCTTTGTTGTTCACTGCATCACAGTTCTTTTAACGAGGGTGATAAAGGCACAGAGCAGAGATCCAGAGCTCGTGGAGATCCGAGCCGCGGTTAGCACCGAGGACGCAATCGAGGGCTGGGAAGTTTCAGCTGATGGTGGTTTACACTTCATCGGCAGTGTTGCAGTTGTAACTGACCTAGCGTTGAGGGAGGACATTCTTCGCGACTTCCATCACTCCAGCTTCGCAATTCATCCCGAGAGCACCAAGATATACCACGACCTACACTGACAATTTTGGTGGTGCGGGATGAAGACGTATATTGCAGAGCTTGTTTCCAGATGCCTCACCTGTCAGAAGGTGAAGACAAAGTACAGACAGACGCCGGGTTTGCTGCAGCCACTTCCAGTGTCAGAGTGGAAGTGGGAGCACATAGCGATAGACTTCGGCACCGGGCTACCCAGGTCAGCCGAGGGGAATGATGCGATTTAGGTCATTGTTGATAGATTGACCAAATCAGCTCATTTTCTCCCCATGAAGACGACAGATCCAGTTGCTAGATTGAGCTAGAGGTACATCGACGAGGTGGTCAGACTGCACGGCATCCTAGTGTCGATAGTGTCAGATAGAGATCCCATATTCACTGACAGATTCTGGAGCAGCTTCCAGGATTCCTTGGGGATAGCACTAACGTTCAACACAACATTCGACCCTCAGACGGATAGGCAGTCACAGCAGACGATCTAGATCTTGGAGGACATGCTCAGAGCATGTGTGTTAGATGCTTGAGGTACTTGGGAGCAGCACGTGACACTGGTTGAGTTTGCCTACAACAATAGTTACCATGCCAGTTTGGGTTTCTCACCCTCCGAGTTGTACGGCAAACCGTGTCGATCACCGGTGTGTTGGACAGAGGTTGGCGAGGCGTCGTTTACCGGTCCAAATATCATCAGGCAGTCGTTAGAGAGGTTGGCTCGGATCAGACAGAGGTTCCTGACAACACAAAGTAGGTAAAAGAGCTATGCAGATCAGAGGCAATGACCTTTAGAGTTCGCAGTCGGCAATAGATTGTTGTTGAAGGTTTCTCCGCGCAGAGGATCAATCAGATTTGGCAGCAAAGGCAAGCTAGCACCGAGGTTCATGGGCCCTTTCGAGATCATCAGACGCGTTGGAGCTGTCGCCTACCAGTTAGCTTTACCCCCACATATGTCAGCACTCCACCCCACGTTCCATATGTCGATGCTGACGATATTGAGATAGAGCAGGATGCCACTTACATAGAGCAGCCAGTGCAGATTCTAGACAGACGAGATCAGGTGCTGAGAGACAGATCGATACCATTAGTGATGGTCAGATAGCGGCATGGCAGTGTAGAGAGCTTGACTTGGGAGCGAGAGGATCGCATGCCTCGAGAGTTCTCCCAACTGTTCAACCCAGCAGGTAGTTTTTCTTGTTGTGGGCGTTGGTGCCACTAAGATTAGTTGGTTCTTATTTTCCTGCCTTACCTTTACTTGAATTTCGGGATGAAATTCTTTTAAGAATGTTAGGTTGTGAGGACCCGTTTCTCTAATCTGGGTCGACCACGTAGGTCAAGGGTCATTTTCCTATTGGTTTGGTTCCGCGTCGGGTGCGATCGGGTGATCATATTCGCATTTTGGACCCCAGGAGCAATTTGGTAAATTTGCATCCTGTCGGTCGGTTTTACACCTGCGTTATGCTCACACTTCCTTGGATTGATGTATGTAATTGATTAGAACCTTAGGAGTGCTTCTGATCCGAAAATCAGAACTCGATCGGGAAAAATTGAATCGGACGGCTGAGATCGTTTCAGATCTCTATAAATACCCCTAGTTTTCTCTCTCTTCCCTTTTCTTTCTCTTTCTCTCCTCCTCTCTCCCCTTTGGCCGTCAGCTGGACCTTGGGGCTGCGGCTTTTCGACGTGGATCCGTGGCAATCGGAGCTGGGGATTTATAGATCGCATGCACTTCTATACATGTAGGTGTTTCTACCCAGTTCCTGTGAATTGGTAAACCTAGGATTGGTTTATTGTGGATTTGATGTGTCTCTGTTTGTTGGATTGCTGTGTAACTAGATAGAGCAATGTAATAGCATGTTTAGAAGACTCCTACCGTATCGATTTCATATTCTATTGGACAAATTCTGTATTTCTCATTGTTTCGTCAATTTTCATCGGTTTTCGACTATTTTGGCCAAGATCTGAAATGAAACCGTCAGAAGTTGGATTTCTTGGTACCATTAGGTTCCCCAGCATCAATTGCATACTCCTCCAAAGTTTGGTTTGATGCAGATTGGTTTTGATAGATTGAATCCAAGAAATTTGGTTTTTAGCACTATTCATTTTCATTGAATCCAAAAGAAAATCGATCCTTTGTTTGTTAGTGTTCTGTCTCGACTGAAGAAGATCGATCTTCTTGTGATAAGAAGATCGATCTCTTTCTTGATAAAGGGTGCTCTTGGGGAAGATCGATCTTCTTAGGAAGGAAGATCGATCTGTTTTTCCCAGACAGAATGCTCTCTTAAGGAAGATCGATCTTCTTGTGAAGGAAGATCGATCTCTTCCTTGGCAGAGTGCACGTAGATAGAATATCGATCTTCTTGGGTAAGAAGATCAATCTCTGGTTTGCAGTTAGCTAGTTTTGATCCGATTTCGACCATTTCGATTTCTTTTCAACCCGATCTTACTGTGTGTGTGGCTTTCCCGATGATAGCTAGTGATAAAAATATTATTTTAATCAAGATTTTGACAGACTTATTTTTGGATGATATCGTAATTGTATTTTGGATTTGGTTTATCGAAGTTTAGATATTTCAAGCGATTTCTCGACAAGCATGCTATATATATAAGTACAAAAGGTTTGTGATTGCTCTAATAGCTTTCCTAACCCATGTACATAGCAATTTAATGCATTATGGTTAACCGGGGAGTGGCGACCCCCGGAATGAGTACATAAATGGGCCGAATGTATGCCATTGCATGTGTAGTATAAATGGGCCGAAGGTGTGCCCTACTGTTTTGAATATAGCCCAACTGTTTGCCGGCGTGCGCCGGGGGCGGTAATGAATGAATGGTTGATTGTTTGGTTACTTTCATCGGTTGTATTATCGTTTACTTGTAGGTCAATTATCTACGGGATAACTGTGAAACATTAGTCTGTTGTGTACCGGTGTTGCACCGAAGTCTATTGTATAGCGGTATTGTAATACCGATCTTGTTGGGGGATCTGTGTGAGGACCTGCCCCTCTACCCCTGTGGCTCGTTGTAGATCGCAAGAAGAATTTGGTAAATTGCGCCTTGGTTTGTTTCACACCCGCGTGTGCACACACTGACCTTGTTTGTGTTAGTGTTTGTTTAGAATGGTTAGGTGGACCCGGGATCAGAAGATCCGAGCTTGGGCTTGTGTTTTAGCCCAAGTTTGTGTTTCTGGGCAAGAAGATTGATCTTTCTTGCTAAGGAGATCGATCTTCCTTGCTAAGGAGATCGATCTTCCTTGGGAAGAGATCGATCCTTCTGTGCCAGAAAGTCCTAGCGGTGATCTTTGAGAGGATGCCCGCCGTTGGCCGTCGCTCTCTACTGTCAGAGGGAGAGAGGACTTTCTCTCCTCTCCTCCCCCTTTTCCCCTCCTTCCTTGGCATTTCCCCTTATTCCTCTTCCTCTTCTTCCTCTTCTCCTTCTCCTTCTTCTTCCTTCATCTTTCTTCTTCCCGCAAGCTCTGCTTCCTCTGTTTTTCCCGGCAGCCCCTTCTTCTTCTCCGTTCTCCCTCCTCCGGCCACCGTTTTGGGCGTTTCAAGGCTCGTTGGATCCGTGGTGACTTGAGGAAGATCCCTGGTGTGGTTTGGAGCTTTGTTGGTGACTGGTTTGCGGGGAATCAGCCGAGGAGTGCGTTTCCGGTAGGTTATTACCTACCTGAGTTAGTTTCGGGGTTTTCTTTGGATCTAGCCGTTAGATCTTGTTGTTCTTTGTGCTGTTGGATTCCTCTTGCTTACTATAATTTCTGGTTTAAGTTTTATTAGCTTTGGTTGAGATTTTAGTAGGATTTAAGCATGTTTAAGCTCAGATTTTCCGGTTTCTGCTGTTCTTGAAGAACAGCCGGTTTGCGGCGAGTTTCCCGATCAGTACGTGCATGTTCTTGCGTTGTGATGAACATAAGAGTTGTAGATCTGTGAATCTACTCTCAGCCCCAACTGATGTCATAATTTTCTGAATTTCCAATGATTTGTTATGAATTTCTTACTGGTGGGCTGCGTTGCAGCAAGTAAATGGTAAGTTAGTTTGATTAGCGGTTTTGATTAGTATTTTCCCGTTAAGCTAGCCGTTGGATGTTTCTCGATTTTGGATGTGTTGATCCCAGCATGTTGATCTACCGAAGTCTAAGTTGGATTTCGAATCCGACGTCATTTGGACGTCGGATCGACGGGGATGTTTGGTGTTTTAATAATATTATATGTTGGAACATATAATATTATATTTTGACTGTTCATCGGAGTTTTTAGGGTTGCTTCCCATTGCAGGAGTCCACGGTTGACGGTCGCGGTACCGTCGTAATGTCGGGACCCGCTGCGGATCGGCTGGCAGTGGTTGCTAGTACCGCTGCAGCGATCCAGTTGGACTTGTATGTTATCCTTAACATACTGTTGCATGCTTATCTCTTATTTCTGTATGTTCATAGCATGCATTCTCTGTTGT
Organism: Narthecium ossifragum; assembly: GCA_963920575.1. Lineage (NCBI taxonomy): Eukaryota > Viridiplantae > Streptophyta > Magnoliopsida > Dioscoreales > Nartheciaceae > Narthecium > Narthecium ossifragum. The sequence goes on along the minus strand of OY986970.1, from coordinate 18,144,670 downwards.
GCATTAGTTTCATGGTTAGGGCGTGGGTGATATGTGGGTCGCCGTCCCGAGGCTGGAAGCTCGGATTTAGCCCTAGGACTGGGGTTGGGTAGTTTGGACCCGGTTCGAATTGTGGTGTCCAGTCAAACTTGATAATAGACTTAGATGACTGGTACACCTATTGCTTGGTGATTGTAGAGGCCATGTCGGCCTTGAGTCGAATGCTGAGGTGTAGGCGGTGTCCCACTGTGTTGACTCTTGAGTAGAGGAGTTGCCTACTCAGCAGTGCCATTTCCCGTTTGCAGTGTCGTTCCCTACTTATGAGCCAGCAGTGTTGTTTTCTGTTACTGAGTGTGACCTGACATGTGACTAGCTCGGCTGGAAGACCATGATCGTGGGCCTCAGGGACACGCGGTGGGGTTATTGGGCCCCTGTATACACCCAGGTCTTACTTGAGGGCGACACTGTTGCGTTCCCTCTTCCTTCTGTGTGTCGTAGTGTAGAACCCTACTGAGCTTTATGCTCACTCCTATCCGGGCTGCGTTTTGCAGGTGCAGGCGTCAGTTCTTCTTCTGTGGCCCCTACCGGGCAGTTGGTCGGCGGTGCGGCGGCGTCAGGCGGAGTTTGAGAGGTGGTGATCTTTTACTGCTTTTAACCTATTTTAGATAGCCTTCTACATGAGTAATGTTGTATTTGGATCTTCCCCTCTCCGACGATATGTATATTAAATTTACTTGGGTTTTGTAATCTGAGGTTCGAGGCTTGTAATTTAATTATGTCTTTGAAATTGAGAGTGTTTTGATGAATTGCTAGCTAGGGAAACCAATATGTTAGAGGGAACCCTCGCCAATATTTTTTCGCGTTTCGTTGGGTTCCGGTTCGCATCGCCCGGCCCGGTTGGGCTTTCGCGGGTCGGGGCGCGACAATCTGGTTTGATCCTTTATTACTTATCTGCTTAACTGTTGAACCTCATATGTTGATGTGGCATATAGTGACACATAGGTTAGATATTTGTATATGTGCATGCACTATATGCATTAGAGGCATTCTCGGCTAGGCGTGGGCAATGAGTTATTCAGCGATCCGAGGGCTCGGGTAGCTCGGATCTAGCTTTAGCACCATGGCTGGATAGCAAGGCGTAGGGTGTAATTGTATTATTGGAATCTTGTATTCTCGAGGTGGGTGTTTAGTTGGCTACTATCATATTGTTTTTGAGGTTTAGAGGTCGTCCCATCTTTCCAAGGCCAAGTGCTAAGGATAGTTGTCGATGTGTTCTCGACCTGGGTCCCCAAGCATGAAAGTTCTGTTTGGGTAAGGGTGATCCTGCATGTTACTGTTCCGTTGCCTCTTGGTAACATGGTCAAGAGAGAGGTTTCATGACATGAGCCCTTAGGACATCGATAGAGTTATAGGATACTTGACATATCTTATAGTTAGGCGGAGAGACAACACTGTTGTTATTTTCCTCCCTTTCAGTGTGACGTAGATTAGAACCCTACTGAGCTTGTCGCTCACTCCTACTCGGGCTGCTTTTTGCAGGTGCAGGTGCCAGCTCTTCTTCAGTAGTACGAGCTGGACCAGCTTTTGGCAGCGTGATGACTTCCAGAGACACTTGAGGTTGTTGTGGGACACCTGTTGTACTTTTGATAGATTTTGTATATAGACATCCGTCGAGGATTTGTTTAAATGTATAATTTCCTTTCTTGAGGAATTTTGATATAGATCTGTAACTGATGTCTAAATAATACAACTTTGATGTTAAATCAATAGAATCATGTTTCTTGTAATTTTGAGTTTTAGATTGTTAGTAGGTTGTTGGAATTACAGTTTTTCCATTTGAAGTAAATTTGTTTAAATTATCTATGATATTTGCAATCTATTGTGCCAGAATGGAAGTGAATAGTAGTAGGAACCCTCACGCCCCGGGCCGGATGGGTTTTCTAGGTCGGGGTGTGATAGGTTTGCACCCGTCTCCCGCCACGGAAGGCGGTATTTTTGTCCCCTACGACGTCTCTTTCATGACAAAGATGTCTGATGCTATTGGCGGCGGTGCTGCCATTCTTAAGTATCAGCTCTCTGACGAGGACCTTGATGCCCTCTTCTCGATGTCATCGCCAGAGGACCTGGAGAACATGATGGAGGAGCTCGATAAGCTCGACTTATCGTCCTCCTCCGCCCCTAAGCTCAGCGCCTTTTTATTTAGCCCGTCTGACTTGGACCTTTCATCCTCTTTCCACATCAGCTCGTCTTCACCGAACGCCGTCAACGGCGTCGGTATCCAGCGCCAAGATAGCTTCGCCAGTTACGCCCTTCTCCTCTGGAGCCTCCACCGTCGGTATCAAGCGTTGAGTTGAGGAAGCCGGCTGGAACCATGGAAACGTCGACTGGAACCAGGGAAACGTCGGCTGAAACCCTTGCTGGAGATGTGGGTCGTGTGGCGAGTAGAGGGGACGACAATGTCGTTGGATCGGATTTGGGATCTTGCTTCTCAAGGATGAAGACGACGGCGGATGGCCTTCTTCAGGTTGGATTTGAGCTCTCACTTGCGTCGCCGGACAGTCGGAGGGTGTCGTTCACCAAGATCTGGTGAAGCAAAGTTGATCGCGCGGAGTGCCAGAGATTGGGATGTCACCGGAGAAGCTCTCGCCGGACATGGGGGTTGATGCATCGAGCTTGAGGCCACAGACGACGACAGACACTCCCCCTTGGGTCGGATCACGAACGGCGACAGAGCTCCACGGTGAGGGTGCGCCGGGGGTATTCCTCTTTCTCGATCTCCCGATCTTCTTCGAAAGTCAGCGAGTCGCATGGGTTTCTCAGCCAATAGCTCCGCATGCCATGCTCCCCAGTTACGCCCTTCTCCTCTAGAGCCTCCACCGCCGCATGCTCCCTCTTGACCACGAGGGAGGCGAGGGCGCCATGGGATGTGATGGAGGACGAGACAGAGGTAAGGATGCGGTTAGACTTGCCGGGCCTATCGAAGGACGAGGTAAAGGTGTCGGTGGAGGACGACGTGCTTGTCATCCGAGGGGAGCACAAGAAAAGGAAGAGGAGGATATGGAGGGGGGTGATGATCGGTGGTGGCAGAGGAGCGCGAGCGTTTATGACATGCGGATGGTGCTGTCGGAGGAGTGCGATAAGAGCCATGCGAGGGTGAAGCTTAAGAATGGGGTGTTGTTGGTGACGGTGTCGAAGAAGGACACGTGGCTGTTTGGGTTGATGGTAGTCACTTGCTTGTCACATGACCAGTTTTCCGTTAGTCCACATAACGTCGTTGGGATGTTTGGACCACGTTGCCCTGTTATTATAAGTTGATGGTATCGAATTGCAAATCTCAAATATGGTGATATCAAAGTGCAATTCTTGGAAAATACAAAGTACCGGAATACAAAAATCCCTTCTTTAATCGTCGATGAGAGTTTGTCGTAGATCCGCTAACTATAACCGTTAGCTCGACTTGCCACAGACAATAAACACATATGAAAATAACATTGCCAACTTAGCGCTCAAATAATAAAGGGATTTTTGCATTCCGGTACCACGTACTTTCCCAGAAATGCACTTTGGTACCACCAAGTTTGGGATTTGCAATTTGATACCATCAAATTATAAAATAAGTGACATTTAATGCCGACTCCCAACTCCGTTAGTATAAGTTGACGGGAAACCGCTCACGTGCACGCACGTGAGCGGTTTTACACCCATTTCCCGGGTTTTGGACATGTTTCCCACCTTCTTCTTACTCTGCTTCCTCCGTCACCTTGGAGCAAAGCCGTAGCTTCTCTCCTACCTTGGCGGCCGCCCCTGACCCAAATTCAACGCCGCCAACGCCGGCCTTGGACGGGACCATGAGCTGGTTCTCGGGCTTCTTCATCCACCTGGCCGCCTCGGCAGTCTTCCTCCTAGCCTAGGGATGAGCTGGTTCTCGGGCTTCTTCATCCACCAGACAGACTCCCGTCAGGCTTCCGTCCCCGACCGAGGGGGTGTGGTGTGTGGGCTCACGGGACGACACCTTGTTACGGAAAGCCGTGACGCTATCCGTAACGGCCTTCGTATAAAATTCCACATCCCCAGCCCGACAACACGGACACGTTGCAACAAGTGGGCTGGAAGCTCGCACAGCTCGCCGAGACGATCGGCATCGACTTCGAGTACCACGGCTTTGTCGCCAACTACTTAGCCGACCTTGAACCCTACATGCTCCACCCGGCGTGGGGATCCCAAGGGGGCAGCGACGAGGAGTTGGAAGCAGTGGCCGTGAACTCAGTGTTCGAGCTCCACCAGCTGCTGGCGCGGCCACGGGCGATATAGAAGGTGCTGGCTACGATACGCACGGTGCGGCCGCGGATAGTAACGATCGTCGAGCAAGAAGCCAATCACAACACTGGCCCCTTCCTAGAGCGCTTCACCGAGTCCCTCCACTACTACTCCACCATGTTCGACTCCCTAGAAAGCGGCGGCGGTGGCATAGGACCCGGCGATCAAGACCAATTGATGTCGGAGGTCTACCTAGGGTGGCAGATATGCAACGTGGTGGCATGCGAGGGATCAGAGAGGACGGAGCGACACGAGACGCTCGGCCAATGGCGCGGCCGCATATCCCGTGCTGGCTTCGAGCCCGTCCATCTCGGATCCAACGCCTTCAAGCAAGCATCCATGCTCCTCGCCCTCTTCTCCGGAGGCGACGGCTACCACGTCGAAGAACGGAACGGCACCCTCACCCTCGGCTGGCACAACCGCCCTCTCATCGCCACCTCCGCCTGGCGCGTCCCCGTTTGACTTCCCAAAACCCATCCCTAGTACCTCTTCCTCTTCTTCTTTCTCCTTCCTTCCTTTTCTCTTCTCTTCCTCCCTCCTCGTCCTCCTCCTCCTCTTCTTCTTCTCCCTTCTTCTTCTTCTCCTCCTCCTCTTCCTCCTCTTCTTCTTCTCCCTTCTTCTTCTTCTTCTCCTCTTCCTCCTCTTCCTCCTCCTCCTCCTCCTCTTCCTTCTCCTCCTCCTCCTCCTCTTCTTCCTCTGCATGCACGCTGACATACGCTGACGTCATCAGTTTGCCGTCAAGCCACATGACGCCGTTCGGAGGCTCGAATCACTTTGCTCTGGTATTATAACTTAATAGTATCAAATTGTAAATCCCAAACTTGGTGGTACCAAAATACATTTCTGAAAAAGTACGTGATATCGGAATGTAAAAATCCGAATAATAAACTAGCACTTGCTAGGCATGTGCAGTCTAGTTGGCCATATGTACAAATCAGTACTCTTTGACTTTTTATTACGCCGTATTACTTTATCGTTGGTTCACATGGTATTTGAGTCCAATGGGTCAATTGTTGAGTCCCATGTAGCATAAAAAATAATCATCACGTCTCTCTTCTCTTCTCTCCCAACCTCTCTCTCACTCTCTCACACAAGATATATGACGTGGTGTTCATGCCACATGGCATTCAACAATTGGTCCATCTAGGTCAACCTCAGTCAAAACCATCAAACTAATTAAAACCGCTTAGATGACCCAAGGATACATTGAAATGAAATTAAAATTTAAGAACCTTAATTCACACATTTTAAATACTATGATCTTATTTGAAAATTTTGCAATAGGTCAGACTATGAATGTGTATTTTATCCCAAAATAAGAAAAACTATGCCCCTGTTTGGTGTGGGCCCCTTAACCCCCCCTTAACCCCCCATTTATCCCCAAACAAGAATGGGGTTAGGTAATGGGGTTAGGCGGGGATAAATTTATCCTGGGTTAAGCACCATGACCTAAATGACTATACTACCCTCAAATGATATTGTTCTAATATGAGCATGTTTGGTTGCTGAGAAGTGAGCTGAAGTGGAGTGATTTTTTGGGGAGTGACTTCACTGGAGTGATTTTTTGGGGAGTGATTTTCTGGGATTTTCTAAGTTTTGGTGTTTGGTTGGTGTTTGAAGTGGAGATATGGTTAAATTATTAAATTAATGTGGACCAATCATGAGGTGATACGTGGCATGTGAGACACATTTATATTAATATTTTATTACAATACGATATTAGTAATATTAAAATAATATTATTTTGGATGACGTGGCCCAATCACGAGGTGACACGCGGCATGCGTGACCCACTTATATTAATATTTTATTACAGTATGATATTATTTTTATTAAAATAATACTATTTTAGATGGCGTGGATCAATCACGACGTGACATGTGGCACGTGGGACCCACTTATATTAATATTTTTATTACAGTATGATATTAGTAATATTAAAATAATACTATCTTGGATGACATGGACCAATCACGATGTGACACGTGGCACATGGGACCCACTTATAATAATATTTTATTACAGTATGATATTATTAATATTAAAATAATACTATTTTGGATGACATGGACCAATCACGAGGTGACACGTGGCACATGGACCCACTTATATTAATATTTTATTACAGTATGATTTGATTAATATTATTTGCCACTTCTCGGCGTGCCATTATATATAAGGGCATTTTTGGTATTAGCTACAAATTCTACCCTTATCCCCACTACTTAACCCCCCTTATCCCCAAACACCAAAATGGAAATAAATTTATCCCCACTTTTCTAACCCCAAAATTCCTTAACCCCCTTAACCCGGATTATCTTAACCCCATACCAAACGGAGCCATATATGTCTTACTAAAACAAAAGAATATGCACAGACTCAATCGGCAGCTTTTGTTATCAATATTACCTGATCATGTCAAACTGGCAAACCTATGGCTGCGAGCGGCCGTCCATACGGTGGTTGTGGCCGGCCGAGCTTGTACACGCGGTGACCCTGTGTGCTGGTCTTTTGCATACTCTAATCTCTTCTTTTGTTTTCCTCAATGTCCTTCATCTCCGAAACAAACTTTTGGACATCCCTAATTCTGCGTGGACCTTCACTAAGGAATAAGGATATGTTAAAAGATAGTTTAAGCTCTTAATCAATTAGGTTTGACATTCCTTACATGCATACACTTAATAATGCCCGGTGGTGGTTATGCATGGGACTTTAAGAATCTAATGAAGACTAAGATCGAGACTCATAATTAATTAAGAACATGTTGTACGTTGGAATTTTGAGTTGAATATTAAAAGCAAGTTAATTAGGATATGATCTTTTAATGCATGTTGGCATTAAGTCAAACGAGTTATTCCATGACCATTATATGGTTCTACGGTGGAACGAGTAGCTAGATGCGATATCTTCTTTTAATGCATGATGGCATAAGTCAAACAATTAAGTTATTCCATGTCTATTATATATAGGTAAAAGTTCTCGAGCCTAAATCTCCACAGAAGGTCCCACGTTTTCAAAGGCGTGAGGCTCAGAGGAGTATGGAGAGATGATGTAGGGTGTTGATGCTACGTCCAATATATAAGCGCTAATCGGTGTTTAGGTCTTTGAGAACGGAATATTTGCCAAGAAGGACCGATACATTTTCCTTAAGACATTTAGGCCATAATATTTTTTTTTATTACTAAAATGCTCTTCCAATGTTCCCAATGTATCTTCCATTATTGTGGACTGTTTATATTCCCGGTGACTATTCGTATTCTAGTGACTGTTCATATTTCCAGTGGAAAATAAGTTACTTTTCATGATTACGGAAAGTAAGTTCTTTTCCACGATTACGGAAAGTAAGTTACTTTCCACGATTACGGAAAGTAACTTATGCTCTTGGTGATGAAATCGTTGAAAATAATTTGAGTTACTTTCCAGATTAAACCAATGAAAAGTAACTAGTGGAAAGTAACTTAAGTCTCGATGATGAAATCGTGGAAAGTTTGTAAGTTATTTTTCCAAATTAAATTAATGAAAAGTAATTTGAGTTACTTTTCACAATTATTACATTACTATCCATAATTATTACAATTTATTTTTCATAATATATTATAAAGTACCGTGGAAAGTAAGTTACCATGATTACAGAAAGTAATTTGAGCTCTTGATGATGAAATTGTGGAAAATTACTTGATTTACTTTTCATATTAAACCAATGAAAAATAACTAGTAGAAAGTAACTTTAAGATTTATGGAAAGTAACTACGACCAAAAAATATGGAAAATAACTACTATAATTGTGAAAAGTAATTAATAAAATCATGGAAAGTAACTTATATAATTTGTGAAAAGTAACTTATAAAATCATGAAAAATAACTTATATGATTTGTGGAAAGTAACTTACAACGATCTATAGGCATCACAAATTCTTTGAATTTGATTGCCAATTACGAAAAGTAACTCACATGAAATGAGTCACTATTTCCATTTCAAAAATAAAAAATAGAAAAAAAAGCTACACCCACGACGGGGACCTTGCGTCGGATCCGACGGGAGCCAACGGGATCCGATGGGTCGAGGAAGGAGGTGACGCCGCCTTCGGCCCAAGATCCGACCTCTCCATGTTACTTTGCCAACCTGCAAATTTCCAATCATCACCACACTAGGAACAAAGCAAAAGTGGATAGCAATAGAAGAAGGTCCGGCGACAGTGGCTCAAGCGTGGACGGCGACCTTGCAGACGACGGCACGATCGGAGGGCGGTGAGCTCGGGATCGACGTCGGACGGCGACCTCGTGGACGACGGCGCGATAGGAGGGCGGCGAGCTAAGATGCAGGATCTCGACAGGGACTGCGATCCGGAGGACGAGATGGACCTGGGGGGGCGCTGGGCGGCGGCGACGGGATCTGGAGGACGAGCTGGAGCTGGATCGACGCAGCGACGACGATGGCGAGCTCGGGGCTGAGGGTGCTGGGTGCCACTGACGGGGGCGCGGGGGGGGGGGGGGCTGGGGGGTGTCGCGCCCCGACCCGCGAAATCCCAACCGGGCCGGGCGACACGAACCAGAACCTAACGAAACGCGGAAAAATTTGGCGAGGGTTCCCTCTAACTTAGTGGTCTCCCTAGCAATTCACCAAAACACCCTCAATTTAAACAACAATATTAGAATAAACATCAAACCCAAGATTACAAAACCCAAGTGAATTTAATATATATATCCTCGGAGAGTGGAAGATTCAAATACAACATTACCTCCGTAGGAGACTAACTAACACAGGGTTTAAAGCTGTAAAGATCGTCACCTCTCAAACTCCGTCTGACGCCGTCGCACCGCCGACCAACTGCCCGGCAGGGGCCACCGAAGAGGAGCTAACGCCTGTACCTGCAAAACGCAGCCCGGGTAGGAGTGAGCAACTAGGCTCAGCAGGGAAACTACACTATGACACACAGAAGGAAGAGGGAAATGCAACAGTGTCGCCCTCAAGTAAGACCTGGGTGTATACAGAGGCCCCATAACCCCACAACATGTTCATGAGGTCCACGATCATGGTCTTCCAGCAGAACTGGTCACACGAATGGTCACACTCAGTAAGCAGAAACTAACACTGCTGGCCCACAAGCAGGGAACGACACTGCAGGCGGGAAAATGCACCGCTAAGTAGTCAACCACTTTACTCAAGGGTCAACACAGTAGGACACCGGCTACACCTCAGCATCCGACTCGAGGCCGACACGACCTCTACAATTATCAAGCAATAGGTGTACCAGTCATCTAAGCCTATCACCAGGTCTGACTGGACACTACAATTCAAACCGGGTCCAAACTACCCAACCCCGGTTCTAGGGCTAAATCCGAGCTTCCAGCCTCAGGACGGCGACCCACAGATCGTCCACGCCCTAACCATGCAACTAATGCAAAACAGGGATGCATGCGATGAACATACGCATATAAACAATAAAGGCATGCAACAGTATATGATGATAGCATAACACGGTCTGGGCTCGGCACACTGCCGCCCTGGGGTGGTGAACGTGATATTTAAGGCATGGGACTACTGCAATGGTACACCACCAACTACCAGCCAGTCCACCAGCAACCTGCATCGGGAAGTAGCCCCGCAAACAATAGAGACCAACCACGCAGGTAAAAGCCCTCGGCGCACGCCGGCATGCAAGGCTAAGGAAAGCTGTAGGGCCACTCGCCCGCATATTCTAAACACCTCATGAGTCATCACTCTCCTGGTTCACCACTGCCCCTAATATGGGACTAGCATGCTTAAGAGTATGTATAAGATATAAAGCTATAAGGAAAACTGTACATACAAAGCCCCGTGGGCAAAGCCAAGAAAATCCCTCTCTGTTCTCAAAGGATTGATCCTTTCCCTAAGGAATGATCGATCTTTCAAGTAACAGAGAGTTTCCTTCCCTGTCGAGCCAAAGATGATCGATCGATCATTCCTCCCAGGAAGATCGATCATCAATGCGACAGAGAGCATCCTTCTATATCATGCCAAGGATGATCGATCTTTCCTCCCAGGAAGATCGATCATCCTCGCGATAGTGAACATCCTCTTTGCCGCGGCAAGGAAGATCGATCCTTCCTCCCAGGAAGATCGATCCTCCTCGCAACAAGGGGAATCCCATGCTACCCAAGGCATACGCTCGATCATCTCTAACCAGATGATCGATCCTTCATCGGGTTCAGCATGACCAACAAAGAAGGATCGATCTTTCTCCAAGAAAGATCGATCTTGTTGGGTTATCCGGCAAACCTCCGGCGAGAAATACCGTCGAAAAACTCTACCAAATCCTACAAAATCTTGGGATCTTGTAGTACGAAGGACCACAAGTCCAAAATCGGTGGAAATACTACAAACTAACATGTATTCAGTGAGATCTAAGCGAAACAAATCACAATCAACTCAAAACTCACAAAACCGAAAAACAAACGTAGGTAGGATCCCTACCTAGGCAATAGCTGCTTCAATCTCAGCTGCTAGGCCTTGGATCGTCCCAAATTTCTCTAAAATCCGGCAGCTCTGAGCTCAAGAACGCGGATTTCAAAAGGGATTCAAGGAAGAGGGTTACGTCCGTTTTATAGACAAACGAACCGACCTATGAAAGATCGATCCTTCCCTGAGGGAAAATCGATCCTTCATGATGATCACACCTTGACTTTCTGGCATCAAAAGATCGATCTTCTAGCAAGGAAAGATCGATCCTTTAGGTGCAGAAAGCTAGACTTGGGCTAAAACTTAAGCCCAAGCCCGGATCTTTCGATCTCGGATCCACCTAACATTTCTAATCAAACACTAACACAAACAAGATCAGTGTGTGCACACGTGGGGTTGGGGGAGGGGTATTTTGGTCCCCTAAAAATATGGGTACATGTTGCCCCATCACTTTTTTTTTAAGCCCCTGCTAACCCTTCTTCCAATATATAATCTTCTTAAAAGCAAAGCACATGCACTGTAGCATTGGGAGCGTCCATTTGGATTCAGCTGGAGGGGCCATAGATTTGGGTGTTATGTATGAGAGGCCCAAGCCATGGCATAGGGCATGTTTGGTTCGTTGGATGGAGCGGTATATCACTGAGAAAAGTTTGATGCATCGGTAGCTGTTTGACATATTACATCAAACATCTAATGCAGCCAAATTACATGATATAATTGAGATGCTTGGGGTTTCTCCGAAATGCCACTCGACTGTATAGCACATGTAATATATGACCAAATTGTATATATTACGTGATACAGCATGGATCGCTGCTATATACCATGGAATACAGTAAGCCGTGGGTACGTGTATCTCTAGGTTTTCCCTCTCCCTTCTAGAAGATGATTGGAAGCTGTCAAAGTTCATGAACACCTATGGACGGTCATTGGGACTTGCGTGGAACTAAGAATTGAGGCATGCGAATAAGGAGAGGCAGCCGTCCAAATCACCAATCATGTGTTTTAAGATGAAAACGGTGGGAAAGGCAAAGGCTGCAAGGAAAGAGAAACCCATTTGACATTCCCTTCCCACCTCTGTCCCTCTAGCTCCCTCTCACTCTTTCTCTCATCCCATTGACTTAATTGAACAAGAATACCTTTGATATTAATCTCCCATAGTCCCATATCTGGTGGAATCACTCCTACGTACCTTACCTCAGTGATGAATGCTCTCCACAGGAAAACAGGATGGAAGTACGTACGTTTGACCGAGGACAAGCATGCATGCTTATCCACTTCTTAATTTGCACTCATAAAATGCATAAATGTATGGATAAACTTCAAGATACAGTAGTATCCAGTTGTTGTAACTGAATCTAGATACTGTGTATATCTAGATGTTATGCATGCACTGATATCATGATAGACGCACTTCTATCCTACTATGTTTAAGCATTCAAATTAGGGGTGGCAATCCGAGTCATGACACGTAAACCCGACCCGACCGGAGATAAAACGGGTTTGGGTTTGGTAAACGGGTCGGATCGGGTTAACCTCTGGGTTAGGCAGGTCAACCCGTTTATCCGTTTAAGTTTAAGACTTGCTAACCTCCATCTCTCCTCCGTACCATTTTCCCCCATCTCTGCCCACCCTCTCTTCTCCCCCGATTGCCTCTCCTCTACTTCTCCCCCGATCGCCCAACCACCCTTCTTCTCCGCCTATCTCTTCTACCCCGGCTTCACGGTGAACGGCGACCCACCTCTCGACAGTGACTCTCGAGGCCGATCTCTTCTCCCACGGCTTCCTCGAGGCTGATCTCTTCTTGTCACACCCCGACCCAGAAAACCCATCCAAAACGAGGCGTGAGGGTTCCTATCACTATTCATCTCCAACTTGTGCGATACAAAGCGGAAAACATAGGTAAATTTAAACAAGTTATATTCCAAAGGTAAACTGTAATTCAATTTATAAATACATCAAGTTGTACTGTTTAAACATCTTATTACAATTATTATAAAACTTCTCCAAGGGAAAAGATAATATACATATAATCCAAAAAGTCCTCGAAGATGTTTATAATATACAAAACTGCCTAAGTACAACAATCGTCCTCCAGCAACCTCAAGCACCTCTGGATGTAGTCGCGCCTCCAAAAGCTGATCTCGCCGGCTCTACTGCTGAAGAACTGACGCCTGCACCTGCAAACGCAGCCCGGGTATGGGTGAGCGATAAGCTAAGTAGGGTTCTACTCTACGACACACTGAAAGGAGGAAAACAACAACGGTGTTGTCTCCCCGCTCAAGCCTAAGGAATGCCACAGGGTCCCACAACCCCCTGTCGATGTCCCAAGGGCTCCTGTCATGAAACCTCTCTCCTGTACAAGTACCAGGAGGCCAAGGAACAGTAACATGCAGGATTACCGTGCCTCGGGGACCCATGTCGGGAATGCATTGACATCTATCCTTAGCACTTGGCATTGGGAAGACGACACGACCTCTAAACCTCAAAGCAAAGATCTCAGTCAACTATCGCACATCCTCAACAACATGAGATTCTGATTAAACAATCGCGCCCTCATCCTGACTACCCAGCCGCGGTCCTAAGGCTAGATCCGAGCTACTCGAGAGCCTCGGATCGGCGATCAACCCATCGCCCGCCTAACCTGATATGCCTCTAATGCAAACAAGGTGCATGCAAATGCTCAGGCACAGATAACGAGATATAGGCATGCAACAACATGACAATAATCATACAGGGCTAGGCATAGCCTATAGCTAGCCCAAGGGGTGAGCTAGCAAGGGCATCAAATACAGATAATCTATACTAACCAAACAATGATTAGTACAAGGAGATAGGTACAGATATACAGTAGTCTTCAGTGCTCTCTTGCACCTGACAGACTAAGGTCCACAGTTATCCCGTAGGTAGCTGGCCAACAGTTATACAATAGCTCTCGACACTCGCTGGCAACGGGCTAAGGTTCCACGATACCTCGTTAGCTAACACTCATAGTTAGCTAACGACTAAGGAAAGCAATAAGCATTTACACTACTATCAACCAAGTATTTAAATGCGAGGGGAAAAACTGTAAATCCGCTCAAAGGGGCAAGTACGCGATTCGATCCTCAATCTCGATAAAAAAACCCTTTGAAAAACCCCCTGAAACAACATGTATACTTCCTAACATGATTGGGTATCTATCATGAATGAAAACCAATAAAAAAAACCAGAAAACACTATTCAGGGGCCCACGGTCGATCCGACAGTCGACCGTGAGGCCAAACGGGAGGAAAACATAAAAGGCTACGGTCGATCGATGCATCGACCGTGGGAGGCTCAAAACGAAGCAGAGCCTGACGGTCAATCCGACGGTTGATCCGACGGTCGACCGTGAGGCGAAAAAGGTAAAGAAGAAGGAACCACGGTTGATTGGGGCATCGACTGTGGGAGGCCAAAAACGCTACAGAGCCTCACGGTCAATGCGATGGTCGACCGTGAGGCCAAGGAAAAGCGTATTAACGCTTGACGGTCGATCCACCGATCGACCGTCAGCCCCACGGCACAGTTCCTCAGAACAGTGTCAGAAATTCAATTTCTTGGATTTGAATGATCAAATCAAGTTGGAAATCAATGAAACTTTGCAAGTATGCGTAAAAGATGATGGGGAAACTATTGGTGCGAAGACAACACGATTTTGATGGTTAAATCTCCTATCTAGGTTGAAATGGCCGAAAACCGACAAAACGACGATAATACGGAAATCATCCGATAAAATACGAAAACCAAGTTATAGGGCTACTCTACACAAGCCATAATACACATGCTACAAGCTACACAACATTCTATCAAGTATTTCTACAGCAAAAACACATTAAACCTATCCTAGGAGAACCCGATCACAAGAATGAGGTAGAAACACATACTTGAACAAGCAGGGCAGCTCCTCCACGCATCCCCCAACTCTGATCGCCAAGATCTGCTCCTCGAACGCCGCGCCCGAAAGCCCTAGCACAGCCGGTTGGAGAGAGAGGAAGAGAGAACGACAGGATAAGAAAGGAGAAGCCAGGAGAGAGAGAAAAGAAGGGTTTAAATAGAAAGCTGCAATCGATCACAGCCGTCCGATTCGATCTCTCCCGATCGAGCTCCAATCTTCCGATTGGAAGCACCCTTAAGGTTCTAATCAAACACATACATCAATCCAAGGCCATGAGTGTAACACGGGTGTGAAACTGACCACCAGGGAGCATATTTACCAAAATGCCACTGGGGTTAAAAATAGCGATGCGATCAACCGATCGTATCCCAAGGCCAACCGAGCCAAACCACAAACAAGACCCTCGACCTAGCGCAGTCAGACCGGGTTGGAGGTATGGGTCCTCACACTTCTCCCTCGACTTCACCGCGAACAGCGAACCACCTCTCGACAGCAACCGTCACGGCCTCGCCCCACTCCAACCTCATCCCAACCCATCCATGGCTGAGATCATCGACGCCATCCCCTCTCCTCCTCCTCCGCACCACCTCGGCTAAAACCCTAACCCGCGCTCCCCACCTCTCGACGGTGACTCTCGAGGTCGATCTCTTCTCCCCCAGCTTCCTCGAGGCCGATCTCTTCTCCCCCGGCTTCACCGCGAACGGCGAACCACCTCTCGACGGCGACCGTCGCGGCCTCGCCCCTCTCCAACCTCATCCCAACCCATCCATGGCTGAGATCCTCGACGCCATCCCCTCTCCTCCTCCTCGGCTAAAACCCTAACCTGCGCTCCCCACCAATCTCCTCCCTTCCCAGCTACGTCTTGGTGTCGACAATGAAGGTGAGGGTAACCGGCGGTGAAAAGAGGTTGGCGACGGTAGAGGGGAAGGAGAAGAAGGTATGCAACGAAGGAGGTCGATGGAAAAGAGGCCTATGGAGAAGAAGATAGGCGGTGAAGATAGGATCTCCTCCCCTCCCAGCTACTTCTTATTTGGTTTTTTTTGGCTCTCCTTCATTCACGCCATGAGAGCATGAGAGGGAGGATGGAGGCTCTAGCTGGTCGATGGTGAAGAGGTCGGAGGGCCCGACCCGACCCGTTTAATAAACGGGTTAGGCGGGTCGGGTCGGGTTGACCCGCTTATAAACGGGTGGGGTTTGGGTTTGAAAATAGGACCCGTTTATTAAACGGGTCGTGTTCGGATTGAGCATTTTGGTTGAGATATTGGGTCTCGACCCAACCCGAATCCGACCCATGAACCCGAATTGCCACCCCTAATTTCAATAGCTTCCCTATCCTATCCCTACTTTAATGTGATTTTATACCATTTTTCAATATAGGGAATCACGTTTTGCCTTTTTCAATCAATTGATTCCCTATATCATTTAGAAGTTTAAAATTTTAAAATTCCAACGAACATGGTTATCTAACAAAAATTTAATGCACTTAAGTTCCAAAGATCATTTTAATTAATTTGAGTTTCAATAGTCATGATTTCATCAAAAAAGGGGAAAAAAAAAAGAAACAAAATGTTCTAGCTCTCTATATGGGTGAATCCATAGCAAACGGGATGAAAACGAGAAAGCTAAGTGCCAGCGTTTCCTTGAATCTATCACATGCGGGTGAAGGAGGACGTCGGCGTCGACGTTGAAGTGATTTTATCGCATGCGTTCACTGGGCGCCGGCGTCAATTTGATCTCTATCACATGCAAACGAAAAGGGGTAGCAGACCCTGAATAGAAAGATCCCAAGGACTAGAGAGGAGGCGCATTAATGCTAAGCTGAGGAGAGAAAAGGTAAAATAATAATATTTTAATGTATAGAGAAAGCGTTTTCATTCCGTGATTGGTTTCAGGGAATCATACAGGAATGAGTACATGGATAAGAAATCTAATGGGTAACGATTTTTAATTAAAGTTTTTAAATTTAAAAATAAAGAATGTGATCGGAAACATGCTGGGAATAATGCTCTTATGACCAGCTGTTAATGTTAGGATACTATCTTTGTTCGCCGGCTGGTCCAGTTTTCATCTTTAGCGCGTGAGAGGTCCATATATATGTTTAATTAAGTTCACCATGAGAGAGATTGCACGTTCAAATATAATTTAACAAAAGTACTATTTAAATAATTGGCCTATTTTTCTAGAGAGAGAAGGAGTGTACTTATCAAACATTTCCATCTCTCTCTCTCTTCATGCATGCCCCACAGCAGGCCAGGTCCTCATGCATGCCCCACATCAGGCTTCTGAGTCTGTCTATATATAGGCTCAGAGTCCTCCCTTTCACATGCAATTCTCTCTAGCAACCTCTCCAACTCCGCCACTTCCCGATTCCCATCTCCATCTCCGCCACCGTCTCCGGCCTCTCATCCTTCTCCTCCACAGGCTACACAACCATGGTGGTCCAGGCCAGTCCTGCCCTTGATGAAATCCCCTTCGTAGGAGCCCATAAGCCCACCTCTTACTTCTCCGGCATCCCGACTGTCGACCTCTCAAGGCCCAACTCGTCGTCGGCCGTCGTCGACGCCGCTAAAGAGTTTGGTTTCCTAAAAATCACCAACCATGGCATCCCCCTGGATATCATGGCCAGGGTGGAGGCAGAGGCCGTCAAATTCTTCAACCAGCCGCAGCAGCAGAAGGACAGAGCAGGGCCGGCCAATCCTCTGGGCTATGGAAACAAGAGAATTGGGCTTAATGGGGACATGGGTTGGCTGGAATACCTCATCCTAAACGTCACCGCCAAGCCAAGGTCTCACTCCTCTCTCGCCTTTCTCAGAGAGCCATCGGCAGCCTCATTCCGGTGAGATGCTCTGTTTCATATATGGCCCCTTCGGCTATTTTAAGAGCTTGCCCTGTTGGATTCTTCACTGATGGCATTCTTAGCAATGATTGCCCATTTTGAGAAGAACCCAAGAGAGATTGCTCCTTGTTTTCGATCAAATCCTCTGTTTTCCTCACTGTTTTGATTGGCTTTTGTTTGCAGCTCTGCGTTAGATGAGTATATAGCAGCAGTGAGGAGATTAACAGGGGAGGTGCTGGAGCTGATAGCAGAGGGGCTTAGGATTCAGCCAAGGAACATATTGAGCAAGCTTGTGATGGATGAAGGCAGTGACTCAGTGCTCAGGCTGAACCACTACCCTCCATGCCCAATGGTGCAGAAGCTCAACTGCAACATGACTGGTTTTGGGGAGCACACAGACCCACAGGTGATCTCAGTCCTGAGATCCAATAACATTGCTGGCTTTCAGATATCTCTCAAGGATGGGAGCTGGCTCTCTGTCCCTCCTGACCAGGACTCTTTCTTCATCATTGTTGGGGACTCCTTGCAGGTATACACATACCTAAAACACATACAAATCTTCTTTCCATATTCTTAGGAATGTGCCAATTAATGTGAGGATAGCAAAAACAACAACTATTTCGATATGTTATTGGGTTAATCGGTTGTGTGACGTATGAATGAAACAAGACACTGCTGGCATGCATGAACATTATGGGTATCTAACTGGAAGATGGAAGCTTTATTTTTTCTTAACTTTTTTCATTTTTTACTTTTTTTCTTTTCCCGTGGGTTTCGTGTCACACCCACACACACATATATATATATATGACTGATGACGTGGGTTTCTCAGGTTCTGACAAATGGAAGGTTTAGGAGCGTCAAGCACAGGGTGTTGGCCAACGGACTGAAGTCGAGGTTCTCCATGATATACTTCGGAGGCCCCCCGCCGAGCCAAAGGCTGGCCCCTCTGCCTCAGCTCATGCAAGAAGGAGAACAGAGCCGGTACAGAGCCTTCACATGGAGCGAGTACAAGAGCGCTGCGTACAAGACTAGGCTGGCTGATAACAGACTCAGCCTCTTTGAGAAGCACTAGTGCTAGCTGTGCCATGCTCATGCATGCCGATGCCTAATACTGTAGTAGATTAAGAGTAATGAATGATCTCATCCATCATCCATGGCTGTGGGTAGTGCTAGCTTTTTCCTGTTTTGGGATGTAATGACGGTCTAAGAAACAGGCTGGCTGGCAGGGGGACTGTGTGGAAGTGTGAACAAGTATTTGTTTGTTTGACTGCTAACCAAAGAAGGAAAAAAAAATAGGTTTCAGACTTCAAATCTCCTGGTTTCATGCATGTTTATCTCATGATTCATACAGAAGTCTCTTGTAAACAATGCCTCTTTGTCAGGTCAAGAACCATTGTTTGTTCTTGTCTTTTTAACCCCAGTGGCTGCTGAAGTTTTTTATATATATATAACTCACAGGAGCATGCCTTTTGGCAGACAAAGAGAACATGAGCCAATGTGTAACAAGGATATCTAGGTAGTTTTGTGTCCAATGCATGAGCATGGTTTGCAAAGCAGGCATGCAAGCTGCTTAATTAGGACCAAGCAGGCAAAGAAGAAGACTTCTGAAAGGTGGACAGCTTTCCACAATCACACTCCCTTCGTTCCTATTACTAGTTAAACCAATAACATCAGAGAATAGAATAGCCATATATGCCGATTGGATTCAATGGAGTTGTGAGTGGGGTCATACCGTTTGAAAGCTTGCAGGCTGGTGGCTGTGACATGGGCTCTCTCGGTTTTGCCAATTTAAGTATCTCTCTCTCTCTTCCTCTCTCTTCTCTCTCTAAAACACACACACACACCTCTCTCTCTCTCTCTCTCTCTCTCTCTCTCTCTCTCTCTCTCTCTCTCTCGTCAGTATTGATTGAAGAAATCCAGGAAGGGCCATAAAGGGAGCTGAGCCTTGAGCAGCCTTTTGGAAGAGAGATAAATGAGACACCATGTGGGGAGTATCTAAAAACTATCTAAGCCATTGTAGTACAACAGAGAGAGCTGGGCTACATGATGTGTACAACATGGGGCCATGCATGGTGGGGCCCATTCATACATATGATATGCATCGTATGCATGCATGTATAGTAGTGAGCACTTATATAACAGTGGTCAAAGTAATGGCGATGTGCTGAGGTCCGGGTCAAAGGAGGAAGCCATTAAAGAAGAGTGAAGACCAGTGGATCAGAGGAGTAGGACGTGGTTCAAACCGTTGGACGTTATAACCTCTCTGTGAACATGGGTACGTTGAATCAATGCTATCTCTGGGCAAGGGCTCACGTCCTTTTGCGGGCCCTTTAAACTTTTTAAATAAAAAATTACTAAACCAAATACATGTATTTCTGTACATATATATGGTAATGGATGGTGAAATGTGACCATCCAGTATGAATCTTGGGTCCATGATATTGTCTTGAGTATAATTGAAGCACTTTCATCATGTCTGCAGATAGGGAGTGGTAGCATATCTGTATGGATCTGAGGATAAGGAAAGATACAGATGGTCTGACCAACACACTCACAATGTTGTACATGACCAACAATGGCCACAGATCAATGCTAGAGAGACGTGGACACTGTGGACACTACACCATGCTAGGTTGCAAATGTGTGTTGAGATCACTGTCCAAGTCGAAGCTCTCGTCGCCGTATACAAGAATTGATACGGGCGCAGTGGGCAGTGTTAAGTCGCTTCGAATCGCACCCGAAATCGGATTCTATATATATATGTCCATATAAATGTTGTCGAAGCATTATATCACAGCACAATACAACAAATCATACATTTTGTGGTCATCAATGGTACTGTTGAGCAGCTACTATCATATAGGCTGTTATGATAAGGAAAATAATAGATTGATGGTGGTGTGCTTTTTAATTAAGAGTTCACATTCACTTTGGAGAAGAAGAAACTTCTGAGGGGCAAAAAAAAATAGTTCAAAGTGTGCACTTTGGAGTTCAAAGAGAAAAAGAAAGTAGATGTTCTCCAGCACTGAGATGCCTTCCTTTCACTTGGGTCACTAATTAACAAGTGATTCCCACGCTCCATTTGTATTTCCAGAAGCAGAACCCTTTATTGACTTTAAAGCCCAGACAACCCTTTTATCCTAACTGGTCCAATCCATCACTAACGTGCATTTGAGAGAGAGAGAGAGAGAGAGAGAGAGAGAGAGAGAGAGAGTGAGAGAGAGAGAGAGGATCCCAATAGTCATGGGATGGCTGAATGAATGAAAGGAACCTATACATGGTAGGGAACGGCAATAATATGGCCATCGCCTTCAGTTCGTTTGCAAGCGTGATTGAATGAATGGAAGGAACCTATACATGGTAGGGAACGGCAATAATATGGCCATCGCCTTCAGTTCGTTTGCAAATGGCTTAGGAAACCTGGTCCCAATGGCTTCCATTAGTTCCATAAAGGAAGGAAATTGAAGGACTAGTACTGCATGTTGCATTGGATTTCTAGCTAGTAATGGACATTGCTTTCAGATGAAGAACAGCTTGCGTTCTATTATGTAGACAGGCAAAGATCGACTTAAGACATTAATATTTTTCTCTTCAACGATGGCGATTGGTACGCTAGACTATATAAGCAGTGTAAACGTGAGACCATTTAGATATTCTTTAGTGATTCTAAAGGACGATGATAGAATCTATGTTCTTTCATATGATAGATATATATGATCGATATTGTTCTCAAGTAATTTTCGTGACATGCGTGCTTATGTACATATATATACGTGGTGATGTTTGAAACGCAACCATTATGTGGTGAAGACTTTTTGCAATTGCTATCAGGCTATATATGAATCCGAAGGGTATATAGCTAGTCTGGTTGACGTACAAAGGCAATATCGTATCAATAATGAAAGACTAGTATGGGAATATACTACATCCGCACTAATAAATATTCATTTCTATTATATATATTCCTTTCTAGTATACTACATCCGTAATATTATATATTCTTTTCTATTATCACTTATCACTCTTTTTACCACGACGACAGATCAGTCAATGCTTTACATCAACCTACATCTATTCTAAACTCTGATTTCTTCTGCTCGTCTGTCAACGGTTTACGAGACTTACCCAACATGCCATATCTTCGGCTCAATGGTGCTCAGCGCAACTTTGATGACGATTCACAGAAAATATCAGTTAAAATAAAGTAAGGACCATACGACTTTGATCATATCATCATATAAAGAAAGTAAATAAAATAGAAAGAAAATATAAGAGAAGACTTCTATAAATATTAAGCTACATGATTGAATCTACATATATCACTACTCCCGCATGAATATGGCTCTGATACCAATAAGGCGGGTCTGGTGGAGTAATAGTAATAGTGCAGATGTAGTATATAGAGAGTGCGATTCAGGGTATTATGAATTAAATCATGACTAACTTAAATCATGCAATAATTAAGAGAGTGTAAATTAAACACTTACAATTTCAAGCGCCCATGAATGATTAAAGGAGTCACCTCTGGAGAGTCATCATTCATATATAAAATTTTTACAAAGTAGATGAAAAGAACATACAAGAGAAGAAGAAGAACAGAGAGAGGGAGAGCTGAAGGAGAGAAAACTGGAGGGTGATGATGAAAATAATCTCTCCTTCGTTATATATGGAGGGATTTATATAGAGAAGAGAATCCGACATGTCGGACCCACTCTCATTACAATTGACGGCCGACAACTAAATTATTTTACTATGCAGTCACTATGCTGCACTATTTGCACTATTTGACACTATGCTGATTTTGTCTTTCGAGTCCAATTGAAATCTCTTTGCCGACATTTTGGAAATTATTGTCATGTTGGCTCCGTCACTTCATGTGCTGGGTATTTTTGCAATCGTTTGAATGTTGTTGATGATTTGACCATGTCTATAGCCTCTAGCCGCTAGTAGAACTTGGCTTAGTAACCGATCCTTTGTTAGGTAGAATTTGTTCATGCAGTGGATTCTGCCAAAACTCCGATCTTAGCTCATCTTCATTAGGATCTTGAGCATTTTGCATTCTGCAGCTGGATGCTCTATAAGATACATTAAAGGTGTATGTTAGATACATCAAAGGTGTATGTTACTTGCTTCTTCATATGGTTTAAACACTTTTGCTTAATTTCCTATTCTGAAGCTTGAGGATATTTTCTCTGCAATATTCGTTTTACCTTGGCAAAAGGATTCTCTGCTTGCACCTCTTGGGAAATATTCTGATCAAGTGTTTCTTGATTCTTTTGGATGATTTCCTTAATTTCTTCAACCTTTTTGTTGACATCAATTTTTTCCCACCATTTAATGTGAAATTTTCTTTTGATACAAGGGAGACGAGAATCATCATATCCTATCTCAATAGTAAATTTCCAGATATAGGGAATTTTTATCGCTGTGAAGAAATATAGCTGACACAATGATACGAGGACGAACTGAGCCAATCCAAAAAGGGACCCACGTCCTTGCTTGGGTGGGCCCACACCAAGGAGCTGGCTGCAACCAGGTCCCTTTGGGTGTCTTAAGCCCAACCAGCCAAAAGGATTCCTATCCCTAAGCTGGTTTGGTTACTTAATTGATTTCCTAGTTAGTAGTTATCTTGATTGAGTCAGTTTCCTAGATTGAGTTCAGTTTATGATTTGCTTAAATAAGTTCTTATTATGATTCCTTGTTATTAGAAAGTTGAGATAAGATTGAGTCTTATTAGGAAAGTCTGGTTACTTGCTGATTAAAGCAAGGTAGTATTCAGGTTGGAGTAGAACTCTCTTGAGGCCCTCTATAAAAGGACCTCTATAGCTTGTATTATGCATGACGAATTATGAGAATAAAATAGAGTTATTAGTAGGATAATTTAGGAGTAGTTGTAACCCTAGGAGTAGCTGTAACTTAATCTTCCACAAATCCCCCTAGCGACCTTCATCTCTCTCTATTGCCGGATTCTCTCTCCACCAGCCGGCCACCATCCATCGCCGCCCGTTGCTGCCATCTATAATGCACGTCCCCATCACCGGCGACCCCCCTTGGCTGCTGTGCCTCCCTCCACCACGTTCTCCAAGGCTTGGATCTCCAAGAGAAGCCAGCCAACCCTAGAGGAGCTGTAAGGTATCCCTCTTCTCATCCGTCTCCTCCTCTAGTCTTCGCCTTCCTTGTCGAATACCTAGGGTCCTTCTCCTAAAACCCTAAAGGTATCTCTTGACCTAGCCATAGATTTCGCTAAAGAGGATCTGAGACAAGGCAAGATACCAGGTACGAAAGCCCTATAGAAGGTGCATCGTAACAACTTGGTATCAGAGCTCTTTCCTCCTACCTGTGCCGTCCAGAATCCTTCCGAAAGAGTCCACATGGCAGGAGGAGTACCTGGCCAAAACCCTAGTTATACCGTGGATTGCTCAAACCCTACACGGATCACTGTTCATCCGACCAGACTTACTCCTATACCTGGTCGAATCCCTCTTCCACATCATCATCCCTTACCCCCATCATCATCCCTACAGAACCCTAACCCTACCCAACCTCCACCCTATGTAGCCTACAACCCAATTCTTCCACAAGCCTACTATTACCCACCTCACATCCAACCTGCCTATGTACCGACCCATTATCCAAACCTTGAGCCCCCTAGCACTCCCTACAACCAGCCCAAACCTGAAAACGCCAATGGGTATTTGAGTACAACTTGGACTCCGAATCCTACTGGAACTAGGATTACAAATCCTACTCCAACTAGGAATCTGAGTTAAACTCAGAGTATGACTTGGACTCAAAATCCTACTGGAACTAGGATTACAAATCCTACTCCAACTAGGAATCTGAGTTAAACTCAGAGTATGACTTGGACTCAAAATCCTACTGGAACTAGGATTACAAATCCTACTCCAACTAGGAATCCCAGTCAAACTTGGAGTACGGCTTACCCTACAGTTGAACAATGGAAGGAAGCCGTCCAAAGTTGGAGCCCTCTACCTTATCCTTCATCAGAACAGTGGGAAACAATGATCAAACGATATTCTCCTACAAATCTGTCAAGCCCTACCAGAGTTCAGATTTCCAGAGAAAATCTCATTCTAGCTACAACTTGGATTGCATAACCTAAACCCAGCTCTACCTGGATTAGGCCTCCTCATACTCCTCCTACCCACGAGCTGGCCCATGACCCAAACCAAAAACAACACCCGCTGCCCCCTTACCCAACCACAGCACATCCCAGCCTAGTCAATGATTGGATGCAAATATTGCATCCAATTACTTGTTTTGGATACCCGATTTGTGCATTAAACATTGTTAAATCTTGTTGAATATGTATGATTTGTTATAATCGGTGTTTTATACCCTTATCAGTTGAAATGGGGTTGAAATGGTGTGCTTCACATGTTTTTGGAGTCTTTGTGGATTTCCAGAATAAAGAGTCAAAGAAATAGCTGAAACTGCCGCTCTGGTCAGACTACCGGTCAATTGAACGGCGCATCGACAAGAGAAGCATGTTGGCACTAGACGATCACCAGACAAGATGGACCATCAACCGGAGAAGCATTTCGGCATGATCACCCGGTTGGACGGCCCATCCACCGAATAGGCATGTCGGCACCTGACACATCGAATGGAGACCCTTGAAATTCTAGAAGTTTCTAGAAGTTTCTTGAAGTCTCTAGAAGTCTCTAGAAGTTTCCATAAGTCTCTAGAAGATTCTAAAAGATTCTAGAAGATTCTAGAAGTTTCTAGAAGTTTCTTGAAGTTTCTTGAAGTTTCTAGAACTTGCTAGAACTTTCCAGTTGATAAGATCATTTGACCACTCCAAATTACCCATTTACCCCTGAGTGGATAAGAATCCTAGTCACTGGATAAGATTCTTTGACCATCCACTCAAATTACCCTTTTACCCCTGAGTGGATAAGAAAACTTTGCCTATAAATACACCTCTAGGGGTAAGGTTTATGGTATCAATTCATTGAGGTATACCACATGTATAGGAGAGAGAGAGAGAGAGAAGATGGGCGAATGTGAGTAGTCCTCTGCTGGGCTGCAGGCTGATCCTCCTCTATTCCTGGTTTTTCTTCTCATCCCTTATCTTTGTATCAGATTCCTTTTATTGAATAGATGATCGATTTTGTTTCATTCCTCTCTACTCTTATAAGCTTTCGATGCATGTTTTACCTGATTAGTCCACATATAGGTTCAGTCATGCTCTTCCTATGTGGGGATGGTTATTTAATCCATGTTTAGATAATGATTTATATGCCATGTCCACTTCTTTACTGCGTTTTGTCCGCCGTGACAGCTGATACTTCGACGATTTAGAATGGATGTATGCATAGATCACTTGCTTCTTGGATTCCCTTTGCTGCGATGTGTCGGCAGTGACAGTTGATACATCGTCGTCTTAGACCATTGTAAGCAAGGTTTCATTCTTAACTGTTGAGGATAGATTTATTTAGATCATTACCTTGTGACTGCATGATTTATATTTCTATACCTTCCGATCAAGGGATTGGGATGTGAATCCCTTGATTGTGTTATACAAGGATACTGGGTAAGGAAAATACCCAGGTTAGAGAAGGTGATGCCCAAGGCCTTGCTTCGATCCTTTCCACCCTTGTTTACCCTTTGAATTTGATCAACAAACCAATCATATCTTATTACATGCTTTGTTCTGTTATTCTAATATTGATAACCCCTAGTTAGCTACCTTGTATACTTGTGTTTTCATCTTGCTTTTCTGCCTCCCTGTGGACCGACCGTTTTTACTGCACTGCTGCGACCGCCGTTGTTGTGTGCACGTTTTGGGCGTAACCAGTCAATATTCAGCCATCATCTCCTTCCTCCTTCCCTGCATCCAAACCCTACCTTCCCACCACCAGTAAGTCTCCCTATTCCTCTTCGGCAGCCACCGACCTCAACTTAGTTCAAACCCTCCCCGCACCATGTAACCTCCCCCAAGGTCCTCCTCACAGCCACCCAACCTCTCCTCCCATAGCCCTCCATGTACAAACCTACCGGCTCCCAACTCCATCTTCCCCGACTTAGGCGACAAACCTCAAGGAAGTCACGGTCTACCTCTGCCCAAGACTACCATGACCTCCTCTCACAGCCCGCCGAAGGATCTCATGGGGCCACAAAGGCCGTCCCCTAAACCTCCTGACCTCTTTCCCGACATTACCAAGCTCGACTCCAAACCCCAGCCAGCAGAACTGACACCCATCCAGATTCACTCAGTTGGATCGAACCCCTCTCACTACCTCTTCTCCATGGGATTGGAATTCCGACGAGCATCCCTCACCGGCGATTGAGTTCCGGCCACTTTCAGCTGCTAGATCTCTTTCTATCCCCAACCTACAAAACTTGGACAGATTCAATCCAGGCTCAAAAAATTGATTTAAGAGGTATTACCTCCTTCATTAACCCTTGAGGTAAGTTCATGAAGGATTTCTTCATGTTTTGAGATCAGATTTCTCGGATTATTATTAATAGGAAATATTTTTTCCTTTGCCACTATTTTTTCAAATTATACTTCTCTAGGTTTCACGCTGGATTTGGCCTCCGCCAAAGGCTTGGCCTCTTCCATGACCTCTTCCTCCCCCTGAATTGTGGGAAGGACTATCACGCTTCATTTTGACCCTGCAAAAATTCACGGGTTAGAAAATAAGGTAAATAATTCCTTTTCCCTTTAATATTTTCAATTGAGAAATAAAAAACTGATAATTCAGCTTACCAACGTGTAAAAATTTGTTTAGAAGTTAAATTTTTAACATCCTTTTCGATAACATTCTTAACAAAGCTGCAGTCAATTTTAAAAATAAAATGCTAATTCAAGATATTATCTTAAAATTTATTTAAGTAGTTGATAATAAAAGGAATTTTTTCTTTATAGTAGAATAATTCATCTGAGTAGAATTCCATTTTCCAGAAGTAAATCTAACCAAGACTTCTTTATTAGAGTTTGGATTTACTTGCTTAAGAATTCCACAATAACTAATATCACTAGCATCAAATTCAATAATTTTCTTCCAATTAGGAATTGCTAAATGAACACAAGAAAAGTTTTTAACTTTAGGTTTAATTAATCTAACAACAAGTGTATGTTCATCTGTCCAAGGAGAAGGATTTTTCTTAAGTCTCTTACATAAAATAGACACATCCTTGGCCATATTTTGATAGTAATCAACCACATAGTTCAAAGTTCCTAAGAACTTTTGTAACCGTGTAGTGTTAGTAATTACATGTAAAAATTTCGAAGAAAATTCTATACGTCTATATATCTATTGGAATAATTGTACCTTGGCCAATATTATGTCCAAAAAATCTAATTTCAATTTGACATAATTTCATTTTTGTTGCAGATATAACTAATCCATTCTTCATTGCATGATTTCGAAATATCTCTAGATGCTTGCAATGCTGATCCAAATCATTTGAATAAATTAATATGTCATCTATATATGACAAAATAAAATTGGAATAAGGATTAAAAATATCATTCATGATATTCTGAAATTCAGATGGGGCATTTTTCAACCCGAATGACATTACATTGCACTCAAAATGTCTGAATGGAACGGTGAAAGCCGTTTAATAATGATTGTTATCATGGATCTAGATTTGCCAGTATCCTGATTTAAGATCAAATTTAGAGAAAATTTTGGCTTGATAAATAAGATTTAAAGGATCCCTTTTATTAGGAATCAGATATCTAATCCATTTAAGCACTTTATTAAGAGGCTTATAATTAATTACTAATCGAGGGACTTCTCATTCTATCTCAGTAGCATTATTCACATAAATTGTTGTACAACTCCATGGAGAATATGATTCATTTAACAAGTTCGAGCTCTTATCGGAATATTTTCTCATAAAAATTCTCTTCATAAGGAAGATTAACAATGTGTTGCTTTCTATCACAGAATGTATTTGGAGTAGTAACACAAACTGAAAATTAAAACCTTTTTTATATTTGATCTATTAAGTTTTTTGTTTCTGGTTTTAACAGTTGTTTTTTTATTCGAACAAAGAAATTTCTTCTTTAAAAAAACTTATTTGTTTTTTTAAATAATATCTTTCACCTCATTCAAGATTTCTGTATGAGGTTTAGAGATAAAATCAAACTTAGTTAATTTTCCTTCATATGTAGCATTAATGCCTGAAGAGTCTATTGTTTGAATTAGCATTATATTATACAAAAATGGTGTTCCCAGTATTATATGCTGAGATAAAGTTTTTACCAACACAAATGGGGCTGGGATGCAAGTGTTATTACTTGCACAAATATATGATATCAAAAGTTTATAATTAACTTCCAATTCATAGACATTCAAATGATGATGTCGAACATGAAAGTTCAAGAGGGGGGGGGGGGGGGGATTAGACCTTATGCGAAAACTTGATAAATGAAAAACCTAGGTAGGAGGAATCTAAGATTCTTGAATACTTGTAAATGAAATGATAAGCAAATTAAACAAGTAAAATAAAGGATGAGATGAGAGTTAGAGAGAGTGCACCAAGTTTATAGTGGTTCGACCCAATATTTGGTTCACGTCCACCTCACTCAAGGTCCTCCTTGAAGTTCCACTACATGCAAATCCTTTAATAAGCTTTCCACCAAGCTTCTGGGTGCTTGGCAACCTTACAATCCTCTCCCAAGATCTCTTAGGTATCCTCTAAGTCTCTCTTAAATTCTCTCAAAATATGCTTCACAACTTCTTCACAACTTGAAGTAGTTTTACAAAGTTTAAAACTCTCAAGAAAGATGAAAATGAAAAATAAACTTGCTAAAATGTATCCCAATATTCCCCTTGGTTTTTTGACAAGTTTACTGCATCTTCCCTCTTATACTTGAGCTTCAAAGCCTCCAAAAATAGCTTCCAACGGCTATATTTTTGACTCTGCACACACTGGCGGTCAACCTTCGCATTATCCGCCACATTGACCGTGAGTACAAAAACATCTAAACATTGATTTTAACGAGTTCCAAATTAAGGGATAAAAATGTCAAATCATTTATTTATCATTATACACATATTGACATCATCAAAACAAGGTTAAAATCAACAATCTCCCCCTTTTTTTATGATGACAACCTTTTCAATTGTGATAATAAACATTAAAGGTTCTCTCTTAATCTATGCATTCGTTTTTCACATGAAATGTGTTCGAAAATGAAATCTTTTGATGGATACATAACTACAAGAAAACATGTATAGCATAGCAGCGTATGCACGCTATGTATCCAATTCCATAGCATTTTTGCTTACGCTGTAGGATGCAGTGCTATGAAAAGGGTCACCCTTGAAGAATTTGCCAAATTGGACCTCTAATGTCCACATTTGGCAGATTGAGACCCCCTCACTAATTTTTTGCAACAGATGACTCCTTACCATATAAATTCTGATTTTACCCCTCTCCTCCTATGTCATGGATGGCCATGCCAAGCATCCTGTTTCTCCTCATCATAACCGCATGTAATGCATCTTCTATTTTTGGTTAAAAAATGAAACGGGATGCGTCTTCTTCCCAAAGCCTCTTTCTCCCTCCCGCGGGGCATGGCTCCTCCCACCATCTTCTCTTCTCCCTGTCCACTACCTCATCTTCTCTTCTCCCTATCCACTCTTCTCCTTTATTCTTTCATCTCTCATCCCTTTCCACTGTCTCCACTTCTCTACCTTCGCCAAAATAGGTCATCGGAGAGAGCTCTTCACACATGCAAGGCAATGAGAAGCGTTCCGCTGCATTGCCAATTCAACGGACATGCTATAAATCGATCTCAACACCCGTCGTTAGAGCCATCAACTATTCCCTGCATACTGGGTGGCACTGATCTGAACACACCTCTTGAACCATGTCCAAGTGGAGACAAAGAATTAGCTCAATTGTTGGAAGAGATGACGATTAACGAACTCCAACCAGAGACTGAGGGGTAAGTTATAGAAGCACGGGTATCATTATAAAATGCGCGTGTATAAAATTCTACATACGTGTCTGAACTTCTATTCACAATTATTTATAGGCTACGCACGTGTACAAAATTTATGAACGTGTACGATGTTTACATGCTTTTCACGTGTATTAACTAGGTCACACACGGGTCCATGCACGCGTATAAAAATGAACACACACGTATAAATGTTCATGCGTGTGTATAAAAAACATCATAACATACTTTTGACGTGGCGCGTTTCTACTGGGTAGTGAAAAGACTAGAAGAAATAAAAAAAAATGTGCTCACACGTGTCGGTTAAAGAATTAGTTAAATAAAGAAAATAAACAGTCACATTCAATGCGACGGGACTCGACGGGCCAGGTGGCCGTTTATGATTGGTTCGACGTCGCGTCTCGTGCTCTTCAATGCGACGGTCCGACGTCGCATCTTGAACCGGCGCGTTGCGCGCCAAATCCCTTTTCGCACGGGTATTTTAGCAAAAACTCGCCGTTCAATGTTCTTCTTCTCTTTTACCCTAACAGACCACCGCCGATTGGTTTTTTTCTTCTTTTCCTTTCCCTTGCTCTTCTTTTCCGTGCTCTTCTCCTTCTCTCTTTTCTTTACCCGTGCTCTTCTTCTCCTCTCTTTCCGTTCTCCCACCGTCTGAAGTAGTGAAAGTATGGAGAACGCCTTCGCCGAGATTCTTGGGAAGGCCGTGGAAAAGGCTATAGAAAAGGCCATGGCCGGGAAGTTACAGGCCAACCCCTCAGGTACAATACATGTGAAATCAACCCAAATCCCCTTCTTATTATAGTGGAAAAGGCCGTGGTTGCCTTATCCTTTCATCCAGTCCTCCCCCTCCTGTATGCTCCCCGAAATTTCCCCATTAATTACCCCTCAAACCCCTCCTGATATCACCCCCAATCTTGTTATTTTGTTTTGAAATTTTTGAAATATGTCTTATTTCTTGTAGCATACACTATTACGCATCTTTTAGTCTTTGTTACAGGTATCGCATATACGCGTACTTGTTCTCTTGATAGCTACCTACGCGTTGTGGCGTATATTACGATGTGTGCCTATTTGTACACCTTAACGCATTTATTTGACGTCTATACGCGTATGATATCCATTTCCACATGTATTTACCTTTATTCGCATAGTCTATTTTTGTCACACATCGCTAACATTTGGTCGCGTAAAACTCTCAGAGGAAGGCGGACCAGGGTCATGGTGTGCACCATTCACTGGGCGGTGCTATGGAGCAAAAATAAAGGAAATATCACTCGATTACACCGTGGACGTACATGTCGACATCATCCGCAAGACCCCGTTCATCCACTTCCTCGAGCTTCCAGAGGTCAAGCAGGACAACCGAATGCTTGACGAGATGATGTGAAACCACGATGGGGGCCTAAAGTTTAACCTTAGTGGCAACGTCAGTACATTGACACCTGAGGATGTTGCCGTCTTCCTCAGCCTTCCGCTAGGTGGGGAGCTCATCGATCGGGGTAAGAAGGTGCATCGGAATCTGATGGATATCTCCTACTTTGCCAGACGCGCCCAGGGTAAGACCAAGAATGACGACCTCCAGACGCAGGGCATCGTGGACATATTGAAGCAACTGAAGGATAGAAGGGACCACGAATCGATGGACGATTTCTGCCAATACTTTATCCTCTACATCTTTGCGACATTCCTGTTCCCTTGGGCGAATTACACGTCCCCCGGAGCTAGTTAGAACTATAGAGGATCTCGGGTCCCTCTATAACTGGAATTGGCCTGCTTTGGTCCACAACTACCTGCAGAATGAAGTAGCGGCGACACTGAACCGGTGGATGACTTCGAAGAAGTCTTCTTCTAGAGCCTTGACGTGTGTGTGTGTGGATGCACACTAGTCCTTATGGCTTGGAGCTGTGAGCTGACCGGCTGCAGAGAACCTGGGGAAGGCTATGCAATCCGTGTTCAAGGTCTGTCCCGACAGAGGTCAGTCCCGATTCCTTGTGCTTCCTTTTGCATTATATTGATGCTATTGCCACTAATTTAAGTTACCGTTTTCTGTTCCAGCTTGGTTACACGGACGTGGAGGTCGCACTGTACCTTGGGGGTACACGACCAACTGCACAATCGGAGATGGTTAGTATATCGTTTATAGAGGCTCCGTCTGCGCCTAAGAAGTCTACCAGGCGCATTTCTTTCATGTCTCCTCTAGGGACTCCTCATGAGGACGTGGTCGACGAACAACAACAACTTGTTTTCACAGCTAAAGACTCCCAATCGAGCCCAATCGATGAAACAAAATGGGAACATGTAAAAACTATAATTATACTCGTCTTCATTTATACGCGTAGTACGTACGTGTCTTTTTTATTTATCTTGTTTGATTATACGCACTTATTCGATGTTTATACGCATCTCGTTGTTTATATGCGTATTCTTTACGTGTATTTATTCCATGTGTTTTATTGTATACTCAGTGATGTGTTTTCGTCTACGCGTTTTTGCCTTTGTTACTGCTAATACACGTATATGTCTAGTAACTATGTCATGTTTACTCTGGAACACAGATAAAGTCGGAATTCCTCAAAATTGCAGGCCGGGATCTTGAAAGATCTGAGGAAACTGCAGCACTGAAGAGAAAATCAAACAGGTTGGGGGGCAGCTGGCTACGACACATGCCAAGTTAGATAGGATTGAAAAGAAAATTACAGCACTGAAGAGAAAATCAAACATGGAGGCATGACAGCTTCCAAAACCATTCATCGGGGAATTATTCCATACCTTAATCACCAAGTGGAGGAGGAGCTTCATGGGCCACCCAAGCCAAGACGCCGTGGTGGACACGCATCAACCCGAGCATGTGGCCACAAATTTAGTGAGAGTGCTGCACCAGAAATTCAGTCCCCCATATGCCATGTGGTCGAAGAAGACTAAGGCGGCAACATGCAAGAGGTGAAGGGGCTCGACTAGACGATCTCTGGCTACAGAAGCACACCAAGTGGTCGCCACTGACATTATTATGAGCACGGTCAGTGAGTTGTGAAGTATGACCGCCGTGAAAGACGAGGCGAGGGAAGAGGAGGCAGAGCCCGTGAATGCAGTTGCCGCGGATGCAGACGCCGTGGAGGCAGTGCCCATGGGGGCAGAGGCCGCGAACGATATGAGGGCTACGGATGTAGAGCTCGTGATTGTAGAGCCCGCAAATGAGGTGAGGGCCATGGAGGCAGAGCCCGCTGTTACTAAGGCCGCGGATTAAGGTGACCAAAAGGCTAGTAAACCTATAGATGATGCAGTCAAGGACATAGCACCAGTCCAACCCAGCAAATAGATGTGTGATGTGGAGGCAGTAGTTCAGCTAGCCCACTCAGATTCCCATATAGATGACAATTGGATTGCGGTGAATGAGGGACAACGAATGCCGGAGGAGCTTGCACATGCGCTAAAACTTCTCGAGCAAGGCTACACGAGGCCGATAGACTATACTACCGTAAGAAAAGCAACTTCTAGACCCGTCGTCAGTCAGAAGCGGTACATGGATGACTCAAAAGCAGTTGTGAAACTGTTTGAAGACTTCGAGAAGAGGGGGCTTGAATATCTCGACCTGATTGATGACGAGTAAGTTCTCTCTTTCTACGGGTACCTTTTTAATACTCGTAGTGTTTCTTTTTATACGCGTGTTACGTACATTTATATGCGTATAGTTGATGTTATGTCTTCCCGTAGCTTTACGCGTCTAAAGCAAGTTGTACGCGTGTAATGTAGTCTGTATATGCGTATGGAATGATGCGTATGTTTTGAGTATATGCGTATATTTGTTGTGCATGTTCAGCGCAATCGTCTATATCCATGGGATGAGCTACTATACCCGTGGCCAGATCATGGACTTACTGAACAATAGCTCAATTGATGGTGATGTCATCGATGCGGCGTAGGATGTCTTGGTGTATCGTTATCTACCTGCGAAGACATCCCGCCGTTCTTTTTTTTCATCTACTCGCCTCCATGTAAGTATCTAGTCATGTTACGTCAATCTATTCGTGCCATGCAAGTTGCACTAAACATCTAATGGTTTTTTTCAGCATGTTGTACGTGACGAGCATCATTCGCTACGTGATTCGCTCATGCACTCATGCAAAACCTTCTCTGCACTTCCGATCTTGGACATCTGGTTCATCCCACTGCACACCAATCAGCATTGGCACCTGCTCGCAGTTGATTTATTGGGCGGGGTTTGCAGGCACTACACATCTTCTGAGGCGCCAATCTACAATGAGGATGCTGAGGATATGGCTAAGTGGGTGGCCCATGCGATCCAGACTTGGCTGCTAGAGTTGCATGGTGAAGGGGAGCAACGTGGGGGCTGGGTAATTGAGCATGCCACCAACATACCAATGCAGCGCGGATCGTAAGAACATGCCACTTTTCAACTTTCCTTTTAGTGCTCCAATTATATACTCATTAATTTTTTGTTGTCATTGCTAGACTGGACTGCGGAATTTTCTTGTTGAAGTACGAGGCAGGCATACGCGTCGGTCGTCCTTGGTACGATTTCAAGTTCATATAAACCAACATTGCGGGCATTCATGGACAGCTTGCATATATCTTAGTAAGCATCGGCAGGCAGAAGGCGGGCCTTTTGAATGATCAGGAGCCAGAGGTGCTCTCTGAGACAGAAGAGATGCCCGACGATTCCGCAATACCTAGTGAAGCAGAGGTGCCCACTGAGCCAACTCAAGGAGAAGCTGCGAGGAAGCGCGATGGGGATAAAAGAAAGCCTGCTCCAGCATGAGCCGCAAAGAAGAAGTAGTTTAGTTGATATAACAAACAGTTTGCCTTGACGTTGTTTGGATGGTATGTAGCAAACCTCGTATACATTCGTCAATATTGTTCACGTGTGTATCCTAAAGATACTCGTGAAAAGAAGGTGAGACACATATGTAGAATTTCACATACACACGTCTAATAATTATACCCGTGCTTCCATCATAGAGTTACACACTTTTTTGAAATGCGCGTTTTTCAAAAAATACATATATCATCATAACAAATATACGTGTTCGCCAAAATGACTGGTTTTTTACATTGCACCAAAAGGTGTACTACACTGCACCATACAATACACACAAGATCAGACGCAATATCATGCAGCGGACGGAGATGGTGCTATACCGAACACAACTACAGGATGTACGGGTGCATCGGGATGAATAGGTGCTTTACAAGTTTTCTTGTTGTGCCCAAGTACCTTACACCTCGAACATCTCCGCATTGTTCTCAACTATGCCTCGCCTTGAGACGACAACCTTCTCTTCCTTCTCTTCCCCTTCTTGATCACACAGTGAGGTGGACAGACGGGTGGGTCTTCCTCGCTGCCTTTTGGCTAAAACTCCTGTGACGCGGTGGGGTGGATCATGTCGGTGTAGGCCGCTATATAATTATCGGACAGGAACCACTTCTCACAATAGTCGTATTCGGACAAAGTCCTCCATATTAGAGCGGCGCAAGCATATGGGCATGGTATTCCGTGCATGTTTTGCATGAACAATCATGGTTTGATATCTTCACCACGTAGTATGCTTCACCGTATTGAACTTGGAATTCCGTCACGCTCGAT
Organism: Narthecium ossifragum; assembly: GCA_963920575.1. NCBI lineage: Eukaryota > Viridiplantae > Streptophyta > Magnoliopsida > Dioscoreales > Nartheciaceae > Narthecium > Narthecium ossifragum. Next base: position 18,108,629 of record OY986970.1, on the reverse strand, counting down.
TCTGTGACAGTCATGTGTCGTCCCTTTTTTTTTTACCAATATTGAGCTCATTCTCCGCCCATGGAGTCAAAGTGCTCTCCATATGAGCCGATTCCTTGTTTCTCATGAAGAAGTAGGAGGCTACCTTACGCCGCGTTGTTTCTATCATGAACTAGATCGGTAGTGCCTTGGCATCCTTCAACACCTCATTGAAGCTCTCAATCATATTTGTCGACAACATTTTATACCTTCGTCCACAAAAGCAGTGTGTTGCCCACTTCTCCATCGGGATGTCTTGGATATAATCAAACTATTCTAGATACCTCTCTTTCAACTGATCCATGATCCGTATGAAACTTGCCTCCGTGCTCGCAAGCGCGGCCGACCAGAACATGCTATACGGATGAGAACGCCTCAGTGCGTTGATTAGGTTGTGTGATAGATGGACCATGCAGAACCCATGTGTGGCATCTGGGAACACGTCCTCCACAGCCTTGACTATGCCCTTGTGTAGATCGGAGATGATGGTCAATGTCTCAAATGGAGTGATGCATTGGCGCAGGCGTACGAGGAACCAAAACCAAGAAGCAGTAGATTCTTTTTCCCCTTCGCCAAACGCTATTGGGACGATGTGATTGTTGGCGTCCATTCCAATCGCGATAAATATCGTTCATCGATATCTTCCATGACGAATATCCCGTCTATCCCTATAACTGGTCGAAGATGATTTTTGAATGCGTGTGTGCACGCACCAAAGGCCTAGAAAATCCTCTGAAAATGCTTGCATGAATCCAACTGGAGTGCTATCATCGTTTTAGGATCCCTCATCATTAGCTCGCGCATATAAGACCATAACATATTTAATGAGTTATCATACGTGCCGCATATCTGTTTACATAGGAAACATGTCGCGCCCCGACCCGCGAAAGCCCAACCGGGCCGGGCGACGCGAACCGGAACCTAACGAAACGTGAAAAACAAAGCTGGCAAGGGTTCCCTCTAACCTATTGGTCTCCCTAACAGTTTATCACAAAACACCCTCAATTTAAAAACAATAATTTAATAAGCCTCGAAGCACAGATTACAAACCCAAGTGAATTTAATATACATATCCTCGGAGAAGGGAAGATTCAAATACAATATTACTCCCGTAGGAGACTATCTAACATAGGGTAAAAGCAGTAAACGATCACCACCTCTCAAAGTCCACCAGGCGCCACCGCACCGCCGACCAACTGCTTGGTAGGCGCCACAGAAGAAGAACTGACGCCTGCACTTGCAAAACGCAGCCCGGGTAGGTGTGAGCACTAAGCTCAGTAGGGTTCTACACTACGTCACACAGAAGGAAGAGGGAAACGCAATAGTGTCGCCCTCAAGCCAGACTCGAGTCTGATGCAAGGGTCCCATAACCCTTCACCGGTGTCTCTAGGCATATCTAACCATGGTCACCACAACGGACTGGGCCCATCCTGGATACACCTAGTGTCGCAGGGTTCCAGCTGCGGTCACCCATCACGGACTGGGCCCACACTGGTCGCCACTGCTGACAGGAACAGACACTGCCTGGGCCGGACTAACCCTCCCGGTCCCCCAAAGAACAAGACCCGACACCGGTGGCACCCTCAACACCTGGCTCGAGGCCGACACGACCTCTAATCATTATCAAGCAACAGGTGTACCAGTGTCACACCCCGACCCAGAAAACCCATCTGGACCGAGGCGTGAGGGTTCCTATCACTATTCATCTTCAATTGGCGCGATATAAATGCGGAAAGACGGATAACTTTGAACAGTTTATAATCCAGAGGCAAACAGATAATTAATTCATATAACATCAAGTTGTACTGTTTAATATTCGATACAAAACTCCCATGAGACAGATATAATACACGATTCCAAAATCCTCAAGGGTTTACAACATGCATACATATATATATCAAAAAGGTACAACAGTCATATCCTCCAACAAAACCTCAGACGCCCCTGGATGTGCTCGCGCCGCCAAAGGCTGATCTTGCCGGCTCCACGGACGAAGAACTGCCGCCTGCACCTGCAAACGCAGCCCGGGTAGGAGTGAGCGATAAGCTCAGTAGGGTTCTACTCTACGGCACACTGAAAGGAGGTAAACAACAACAGTGTCGTTACTCCGCCTAAGTCTACAGGATGGCACGGGGTCCCATAACCCCTATCGATTCCCCAAGGGATCCTACTCTTCTCAACCGATCACGCTGGGAATATCAACCAAACACGCTGGGAGGAAACAAAGAACCAGAACCAGTAGGAACACCCTTTACCCAGCAGGAAACCACTGCCTGGGGACACACGTCAGGGACATCGATAACCATCCTTAGCACTTAGCCTTGAAGAACCGACACGACCTCTAAACCTCAAGTAGTATAATATTCCAGTCCGACTAACGCAATCCTCCATCACCAGAGATTCAGATCAACAATCACACCCTACTCCTGACTACCCATCCACAGTCCTAAGGCTAGATCCGAGCTACCCGAGAGCCTCGGATCGGCGACCCAAACCATCGCCCGCCTAACCTCAAATGCTTCTAATGCATACAATGCATGAGCTTAGGCAAACATCTATCCTAGATGTCTCTATATGCCACATCAACAATTATAAGTCCAACAGTACAATAGCCCTCGGCACTCGCCAGCAAGAGGCTAAGGTTCCACAATTTCTCATTAGCTAGTACTCATGGCCAGCTAATGGTTAAGCACATCATTAAGCATTTAACTACATTCACACATGTATCAAATGCAAGTAAGCCATAGATTTAACCAAAAAGAGAGTTATTTAAACCGATTCTCAAACCCGATGAAAATCCTTTGGAAATCTCATCAAATCCCCCTACATGCTTCCCAACATGTTTAGATAATAATCTCAAATCAAATCCACCAAAGAAAAGCCAGAAAACCAAGTCCAAGTGGTCACGGACGATGCCACGGTCAATCCGGGGATCGACCGTGAGACCACGGACGATGTCACGGTCGATCCACCGATCGACCGTGAGGCCAAAACGAAGAAAACCTCATGGGCGACGGTCGATCGACCCATCAACCGTCGAGAGCCCAAAACGGGACAGAGCCTCACGCACGATGCGATGGTCGATCCGACGGTCGACCGGGAGGCGGGATGAAAAAGAGAGAGGACCCACGGTCGATCGACCCATCGACCGTGGGAGGCTAAAATCCCGACAGAGCCTGACGGTCGATGCGGCGGTCGATCCGACGGTCGACCGTCAGGCCCAGAGTAAGCATATTAAAGCCTGACGGTCGATACATCGATCGACCATCGAGCCTGACGGTCGATGCACCGATCGACCGTCGAGCTCGCGACGCAACATGTCAGAAATCTTATTTCTAGGTTTTCAAGGATCAAAACATGTTTGAAAACAATGAAACTGTGTAGGCAAGTGTATTTAACTATGGGGAATCCAACGATGTAAAGAAATCCCGTTTTTGACGGTTAAATCTTGAAATCTCCTATCTAGGTGGAAAATGGACAAAAACCGACGAAGCTTCGACAATACGGAAAACGACCGGCAAACACTTGGATCCACGATGTAAGAACACAAGGGAACGAAGCACACCACATATGCAAGGAGCTACAAGCATTCTACTAGGTATTCCACAGCAAAAACACATACAACCTAACCTAGTAGAACCCGATCCAAGGATCGGGGTAGAAACACCTACCTGGGCAAGCAATGAAGCTCCTCCACGCGTCCAGCCAGTCGTGCCATCAAGTTCCGCTCCGCAATGCTCAGCCCTCCAAGCTCTAGCCCAGCCGGAGGAGAAGGGGAGAAGAGAGAAGAAGAAGAGGCGCTGGCAGGAGGTGAAGAGAATGGAGTCGGGGGAAAGAAAGAGAAGAAGAAGAAAGGGAGAAGGGGTGGAGCCAACTGCTCCAACTGCCCCCAACAAACCAGGCCACTAACGGGCCGGATCTCTCTAACGGGTCGAAAGCCTACCGACCCGCTCACGAGCCCGATCGATCGCTCAAGGGCCGCAAGTTGCCCAGAAGCAAGCTTCAGCGCGCCCGAGCTAGGATCTTCCGATCCCGGGTCCACCTAACCATTCTAAACAACCACATACATCAATTCCAAGGCCGTGGGTGCAACGCGGATGTGAGACCGACCACCAGGGGGCATATTTACCAAAATGCCCCTGGGGTCCAAACCGCCATACGATCGCCCGATCGTGCCCGACGCGGAACCAGACCAAAAGGAAACCGGCTCTCGACCCACGCGGTCGAGCCAGGTCTGAGGGACGGGCCCTCACAACCAGTCCTCTAGGCCTATCATCCAATTCGACTGGACACCACAATTCGAATCGGGTCCAAACTATCCAACCCCGGTCCTAGGGCTAAGTCCGAGCTTCCAGCCTCGGGACGGCGACCCACAGTTCACCCACGCCCTAACCAATGCAACTAATGCTCAAATCAACAATGCATGCTATGACATACACAAACAGAAAATAGTCATGCAACAGTATGATAAGGCATCATATAAGTCAACCGGATCGCTGCAGCGGTACTACTAACCGTTGCGAGCAGATCCGCAGCGGGTCCCGGCATTACGACGGTACCGTGACCATCAACCGCGGACTCCTGCAACGGGAAGCAACCCAAAAAACGAGGCTGAACGGTAAACAATATAATATTATAATCTGAAATATAATATTATATTCAAAACACCAAAACCTCTACTTAGAGACTAATTGATCCCGTCGATCCGACGTCCAAACGACGTCGGATTCAAGATCCAACTTAGCCATCAGTAGATTTATATACCGGGATCAACATATCCAAAATCCATAATCATCCAACTGTTGGATTAACGGAAAAACACTAATCAAAGCGTTAATCAAACTAACTTACCAAGTATAGTCCGAACGATCGGACTGGCAAGTCTGATCGATCCAACTCTAACTTACCAAGTACTTGCTGCAACACAACCTTCCAGTAATAAATTCATAATTAATCGTAGGAAAATCGAAAAAAATGTGAAATCAGTTGGGTTAGAGAGTAGATTCAAAGATCTACATCTCTCATGTTCATCACAATCCAAGAACATGTACGTACTGGCCGGAAAACACGTCACAAGCCGACTGTTCTTCAAGAACAGCAGAAACTGGAAAATCCGAGATTAATCATGCATAAAACCTACTCAGATCTCAACCAAAGCTTATAAAATTTATACCAGAAATTCTACTAAGCAATAGGAATACAACAACACAAAGATCAACAAGATCCAACGGCTAGATCTAGAGAAGACCCGAAAACAACATCAGTAGGTAGAAGCCTACCGGAAACGCACTCCTCGGCTGATTCCCTGCGAACTGGTCACCAACGCAGCTCCAAACCACTTCAAGGATCTTCCTCTCGTTACGATGGTTCCAACAAGCCTTGAAACACCCAAAACGGTAGCCGGAGGAGGGAGAACGGTGAAGAAGAAGTGGTTGCTGGAAAACAAGTGAAGAAAACAGAGCCGCGGGAGAAAAAGAAAGAAGGAAGAAGAAAGGAGAAGAAGGAGGAGGAGAAGAGGAAGAAAAGAAGGGAAAAGGGGGAGGGGAAAGTCGGGGGAAGGGGGAAAAAGGGGAAGGAGGGGAGGGAAAGTCCTCCCCTTTTGACAAGAGAGAGCGACGACCAACGGCGGCCGTCCTCTCGAAGCAGGAAAGCCACCGACGCCGAGTCCGATCGATCGCTCCAAGGAGCGATCGATCGCTCGCGAAAGAAAAGCCAGTCCGGATCGATCCAACACCAAGTCGGATCGATTCGAGACAGGCTGGATCGATCCAAAACATTTGGATCGATCCGAACGGGTCAAAAACCCACCGACTCGCTCACGAGTCCGATCAATCGCTCCTAGGAGCGATCGATCGCTCACGGGCCGTCAGCTGCCCAAAAGCAAGTTTCTGCGCGCCCGAGCTGGGATCTTTCGATCCCGGGTCCACCTAACCATTCTAATCAAGCACTAACACAAACAAGGTCAGTGTGTGCACACGTGGGTGTGAAATAAACCAACAAGGCGCAATTTACCTTGCAGTCTACAACGACCCACAGGGGTAGAGGGACATGTCCTCACAAAACAAGTTAAATTATTGTTCACGCGCGCTTATGTAGTACGTGTATAACTAAGAAAAACACACATATAAGCTGAAACACGTATGAAGTATACGAGTCTTCAGTTCATTCTACCCGTCTGTTTTGTACGCATATAATATAATGTGCATACAAACATACTAGTATATAGTTATATGCATCAACCTTAAGTTATATGCTCACCAGAGTAATAATTTTATCTTTTGCGCGATATGCCTTCCAGTAGTACACACATACGCCATATCTATGCACAAGTTTGGTGACGATCATCTGCACACTATATTTGTCACTTGCTGCTACTTACGCTTTTATCTCCTCGGCGATAAAGGAGCACGTCAACTGCTTGTGTCCATGGCCAACCAAAGGTCTGTTGCACGTGTGGTCTTTGACGAATACGCTTTCCCAGAAAGTCGGTAAATCAGGTATTCTTCTACCAATGAGCTTCCATGAGCAGCTAGCATCAAGACAATGTGCAAGCACCTTATCCCCCTTGTATTTCTTTAACCTATATTCGAACCAGCGCGCTATAGCGTATCTTGCGAGCGACATCTTAAGGTTTGCCTTGTCGGGGTACCTCTTACCAACATATGGCTTGGGGGCATTCAAAAAGTAGGTTGCTTGAGCTTCCGGTGTTTCAAAGTTGAGAACGTACTTATCTGCCTCGTTACAGTCAAATATCTCCGATGGCTCCTCGCAGTCGGTACCAGCTACAAAGTCATTTATAAAATATATTTCCTCGTATGGGTCATATGTGTCGAAAGCAGACCCGTCTTCATGACTGCGTGTACAAGGAGTTCAAAAATCAGTACTCGTAAAAGGACCAAAACATACACGTGTTTCGATTTATACGTGTGCATGAACACACGTGTGAGCTAGTAATACACGTGAAAAGCATGTAAACCGCGCACACTTTCATAAATTGTGTACACGTGCGTAACCTATAAATACTCGTGAAAATAAGTTCAGACACGTATGTAGAATTTTATATACACGCATCTTATAATTATACCCATGCTTTTATAACTTACCCCTCGGCCTCCGGTGTGAGTCCATTAATAGACATCTCTTGGACCACTTGAGCTAATTCTTTGTCTCTGCTGGGATATGGATCAAGAGATGTGTTCAGATTAATGTCACGTAGTATGTGGGGAATAGTTGCTGGCTCTAACAGCGAGACGTCGCTGTTCGAACTGAGACATGCGTTAGAAGGTGAGCAAGCTACCTTATTTTTCAGTGAGCAATGGACGAGATGCATACCTTGAGTCAACCGCTACTTCTACAGTGGAGGCGAATACTCTAACGACTGTGCATGATGGTCGTGGAAGAAGACGAAAGAGCTGGGCCATGTCATTGTCATCGTCTAGCCAGCTATATGGTCTATATGGATTGTCGGGTATCTCGTATGTTAAGAACAACTCAACATCAATAGGAGATTGATTGATGAGAACGTAGAAGTGAGCCTTCAGTTGAGCAAGAGTAAGGTTCGACGAGAACTCGTCGATCGTAGAAGCACCCCTCAAATAATATGGATTGCGTTCATGATTTATAACATCTCCGTTGAACTGGCAATATAGCGGAACACTTCTAATTGTCTTGCATGTGTAGAGAGCTTACTCCGGTGAACTAATTTGGCGAAGAAAACTGAGACGTCCGAAGGTAGAGAAGAGGAGGCAGTAGAAAGGGATGAGAGATGAAAGAATAAGAGAGAAGAGTGGAAAGAGAGAATAGAAGAGGAGGCAGTGGAGACAATGGAAAGGGATGAGAGATGAAAGAATAAGAGAGAAGAGTGGAAAGGGAGAAGAGAAGAGGAGGCAGTGGAGAGGAAGAAGAGAAGATGGCGGCCGGGAGGAACTATACCCGGCGGGAGGGAGGAAGAGGCTTCAGGAAGAAGAGGCTTTGGGAAGAAGACACATCCCGTCGCATTAAAAGTGACATGAGGTTTTTGTCATTTTTTAACCAAAAACAGAAGATGCATTAAATGCGGTTATGGTGAGGAGAAACAGGATGCTTGGCATGGCCATCCATGGCATGGGAGGGGAGGGGTAAAATCGGGATTTATATGATTAGGAGTCCTATGTTGTAAAAAATTAGTTAGGGGTCTCAATCTACCAAATGTGGACATTGGAGATCCAATTTGGCAAATTCTTCGTCACCCCTTTAATAGCAGTTAATTCACGTTATACAATTAAGGGTTTCATAGCATTCAATACATGCTACTTAATATGTTTCACAGCAAACGAGCCAACGCTGCAGTATGGTGCTACCAAAACTATAGGTCCTTTTGTAGCAGTTTGACCACGTTATACTATAACACATTTCATAATGTTTAATGGATGCTATATAATAGAGTTTTCTACATTTTAAATCCAATCGTCTTTTGATTTTACAATTTCGGGCCGATCCTCTTTCCGTTTACAATCGAGATCAAAACCCATTTTCTCGGACCATTTTAGCCCTAATAAATGTCGCATCCTCTCCCGGCACGCTAAATGCACCTTTCTCTCTCCTCTCTCTTTCTCCCCCTCTATGTCGCGCCCAGACCCGCGTAGGCCCAACCGGGCCGGGCGACGCAAACCAGAACCTAACCTAGTGCGGAAATTTTGGCAAAGTTTCCCTCTAATCATAGTGGTCTCCCTAGTAATTCATAATTATCCAGTATTAACATACAATCACAAACCTCAAAACTGAAACTGAATATATTACAAATCCTCAATAGGGTAAAAGTTATACAATTCTCTCTCGTAGGAGGCTAACTAAGCCAAAAAAGGTGTAAGTAGATGATCACCGCTCCTCAAGCACCGCCAGACGCCGCCACGTCACCAAACGCCTGCCCGGTGGGGGCGACCGAAGAAGAGCTAGCGCCAGCACCTGCAAAACGTAGCCCGGGTAAGAGAGCAATAAGCTAAGCAGGGACACTACACTACGACACTCACAAGGGAGGGAACACAACAGTGCCACCCCCAAGTCGAACCTAGGTGTATACAAGGGTCACATAACCCCACCGGGAGTCCGTGAACACAGGCTCAAACACTGCAGACTCTCAACAGGACAAAGAACACTGTTTGGTGGGCAAGGACACCGCTGAGTAGGTAACTCCTCTACTCAAGAGTCATGAACACCGGACACCGGCTACACCTTAGATTCAGCTTGGAGTCGACACGACCTCTAAACATCAAACCACATGTATTCAGGTCATCTAACCCTATCATCGATATCGACTGAATACTATAAATCGAGTCCTGGACCAAGCTACCCGCAACGGTCCTAAAGCTAGATCCGGACTACCCGAAAGCCCCGGATCGGCGATCAACTCATCGCCAGCATCCTACTCCTATCCAACTAATGCACAATACAATGCATGCTATGATCACACGCAGGATAAAACAGGTAAGCATGCAACAGTATGTGATGACATATTAAACAAGGTCTGGGCACGACACCCTGCAGGCCAAGAGTGATGAACATGTATGTAAGGTCTAGGAGCTGCTACAGTGGTACCACCACCAACTTGCAGCAGTCCACCACAACACCTGCATCGGGAAACAACCCCGCAAACAACAGCTCACATACATCACAGATAAAGCCCTCGGCGCACGCCGGCATGCAAGGCTAAGGAAAGTTGTAGGGCTACCCGCCCGTTTATTCTAAACATCCCGGGAGTCATCACTCCCCCGGTTCACCACTGCCCCCATTATAGAGCTAACATGCATAAACATATGTACCGGGTATAAAGCGGTAAGGAAAACCGTCATACAAAGCCCCACGGGCAAAAGCTACTTGAAAACACCCCTCAACCACTAAGAGATCGATCCCCCTTCCAGAGGAGATCGATCTTCTTAGTACTTGGGAGAAAACTCGTCTCTGTCAACCGAAAGAGATCGATCTTCTCCACCAGAAGGATCGATCTTCTTCGTGACTTGGAAACCGCAATACCAGCCTAGGCGAGGATCGATCTTCTCCAACAGAGGGATCGATCCTGCTCGGGCTGGGCATGACGCCCTACAAGGGATCGATCTTCCCTCAAGGGAGATCAATCCGAATGGGTTCTCCGGGGACCGGCGGTGAGAAATACCGTCGGAAAAATACAACCAATCCCCCCAAAACTCTGGGATCTGGTAGATCAAGGAACCACGAGTCCAAAACCGGTGAGATCATGGAAAGCAAACATGTATTTTAACAGATCTAAGCAAAAGATCACAATCAAACCGGGAAAACTCCAAAAACTCGAAAGATTGTAGGTAGGATCCCTACCTATGCAATAGCAGCTTCAATCCAAGCTACCAGGCCTTGGATCGTCCTCTAACGAAGTCAAATCCAGTAAGAACACGGCTCAAAACTTGGATTTTCCAAAAAAATCAAAGGAAAAGGTTTCGTTTGTTTTATAGACGAACGAACCGACTCAAGAGAGATCGATCTCTTTTGAGAAAGTGATCGATCTTCCTTGCCAAATCGGGTTTGACTTTCTGGCACTAAAAGATCGATCTTCTAGCAAGGAAGATCGATCCCTTAGGTGTAGAAAGCTAGACTTAGGCTAAAACTCAAGCCCAAGCCTGGATCTTTCGATCCCGGGTCCTACTAACCATTCTAGCCAACATTACCACAAACATGGTCAGTGTGTGCACACGCGGGTGTGAAACAAGCCAACAAGACGCAATTTACCAAATTGCATTTGCGGTCCGCAACGAGCCACATGAGTAGAGGGACGGGTCCTTACATCCTAATACCCTTAAAGGAAATCTCGTCCCGATATTCGATAAAGGTAGGGCTCGGAAACAGAAAGAAACAGCTACACTAGAAGACATGACAAAAGTTACCTCGAGAAGAGAACAAGTACGGATACTCCTGCCGCAAGCGTGCCTCGCGCTCCCAGGTCATCTCCTCGATGCCCCTGTGCCTCCACAGTACCTTGACCAAGGGAATCGTCTTGCCCCGCAAGACCTGATACCTCCGGTGAAGTACTCGAACTGGCTGCTCAACGAATGTCGCGTCTGCCTCAAGCTCGATGTCATCCACTCTAATGACATGCGATGAGTCGGGGTGGTACTTCCTCAGCATCGACACGTGAAAAGTCGGGTGCACAACTGACATGTGCTGACGAAGGACCAAGCGGTAGGCTACCTCACCGACCCTCTCTAGGATCTCAAACGGTCCGACGAACCTCAGAGCCAACTTGCCCCTGCTGCCAAACCTGACAGACCCTCTGTACGGTGCTGCCCTCAGGAACACACTATCGCCAACTGCGAACTCAAGCGGTCGTCGTCTCTGATTTGCATAGCTCTTCTACCGGCTCTGAGCCGTCAGAAGCCTCTGCCTGATCTGCACTAACCTCTCTGACAACCTCCTGACGATGTCTGGACTGGTGGGTGACGCCTGTCCAGCCTCTGTCCAGCACACTGGGGAATGACACGGCCTACCGTACAACGCCTCAAAAGGTGCTACTCCAAGACTGGACTGGTAGCTATTGTTGTAGGCGAACTCCACCAAGGGAACGTGCTCCTCCCAGCTGCCTCCTGCGTCGAGGACACATGCTCACAGCATGTCCTCCAAGATCTGGATCGTCCGCTCTGACTGCCCATCAGAAGTGTGCCAACTGCCTCGCCAGAACCTGCTAGTGAACCTGGGGTCACGGTCTGACACTATCGACACTGGAACCCCATGTAGTCTGACTACCTCTCTGACGTATGATAAGTGCATGAAAGTGCACTCTGAACAACCTTATAACCATCTCAATTGCTATATCTTCACCCTTAATCAACTTCTTTAGCACTATTTTTATAGTATATGTTACTTCACATAGTTGCTTGGAAAATACAGGAAATTGGAGCTGAAAGAAGCTGAAAAGATTATATGGGTCAAATTCAAAGATTAAACTGTATCTTTCTAAGAAGAATCAGATGATGTGCCATATACCATTGGAAAGCTCTTGAAGTCTACTTTCTGGAAAATTTTACGGTTCATGATTCCGAGTTACGTAGAGGAAGTTACAACATTTTTCGTACCAGTGCGCAGTGCGAATGAATAGTGACGGTCGACCGTCAGATCTCACGGTCGACCGTCGCGCTCAAAAATCCTCATGGTCGACCGTCAAATCCTCACGGTCGACCGTCAGATGCTCACGGTCGACCGTCAGATGTTCACGGTCGACCGTCAGATGCTCATGGTCGACCGTAGCATCTATCGTGGCATCGATCGTCAGCCTCTGTCAAGGAAAATACTTCGCAGGGTCGATGCGAACATCGACCGCAGCTTGTCAAAATAAATTGTGCACCTCACGGTCGACCGCCAGATCAGCCAGGGGCGTATAACGGGTTTAAACTTAACCCGAGTTTGCTAATCTTTGGACCCTATAAATAGGAAAGTTTGGGTAAGCCAAGGGGGACTTCTTGGACGTTTTTGGAGGCTCTTTTCTGGACGTTTTCCAAAGGAAGAAGATGAAGGAATCTCCATCCATGGCCGAGAAATCCGCGGGCATGGCGGACGGATGATCTAGTGAGGATTAGGGTTTCTTCTCCAACAATGGTTCATAGTTTTTAATCTTCATTGTTAAACTCTTTTCTATGTATTGGATCTTCAAATATTATTTTCAGATTATAGATTTCTATGTGGATGATTAATATTATGAATCCAGTCATGCTTCTTTCATGATCTTATAATTCCATAGTCTTCTCTTTTGATTCTCCTACCGAGTCTTGCGAGACCTTTGCTATGCATTGCCTGTAGTGACAACTGGTATTGTGTATTCTTATGGATCTAGTAAGACAAGGTTGGGGTTCTATCTCGTGAAATCTTTGCTATGCATTGCCGATTGTGAGAGTTTGTATTGTGTATTCTTGGAGATCCGGTTAGATAGAGTTAGGGCTTTGTCCCGATGAACTTTTGCTACGCGTTGCCTGTAGTGACAGCCGGTATCGTGTATTCTTAGATTTGGTTGGATGAAGTTAGAACTATAAAAAGGAAGAACTAATCGTAAGAGGAGACATTTATATATTTTGTTAGGGCTATAGTTCCATATCTTCCGGTTAAGGTGATTGGGATGTGAATCCCTTAACTAAGTATCATATGAACCGTTGAGAAGAGAAGAACCTAAATCCGAGTGAAGTGATTCCTGAAGCCTAGCCTCATTCAAATCTTGATTTCTTTCGTTAACTTTATTTTATCATTACATCTTCAATCTATTTCCTTAACTTTTACGCTTTTGATTGTTTTCAATATATTGTTATCTGTGTTTCTGGATCTTTCTTGCTTGTCTCTCTGTGGGTTCGACCTCTCTTATGCAGTACTGCACCGCGACCGCTGTGCGTGACACATTTGAGCGACATTAACGTATAAACTGCCCAACCTGTCAGTCGAGTCTGTCGTCCGCACAGGCAGGGAGTGCGCTGATTTGGTCAATCGATCAACGATGGCCCAAATCGCGTCATTCCCCCTAGAGAAGACGAGATCGGGAGAGAGAGGGAGAGGAGAGACTCGTGATCCACCTCGAGGGAGAGCCAGAGACGGCGGCTACCGCGGCGATCGCGACCCGAGGCAACGGCAACCGGTAGAGAGGATGGCGGTGGCTGGGTTTCTCTCAACGACGATCGGCGGCGACGTGTGAGCAGCAGAGATCTCGAGCTCGGGGGGCGACGCACGGCCAGAGAAGAGGAAGGAGAAGGCGAGCTCGACGCTAGAGGTGGGGTTTCTATCTAAACATGGTTTAGGCTGTATTAGGTTAGCACAAGTCTTGCTTGAATGCATGATGGCTTAGAATTCTTGGTGCTCTTCTCTCTCATTACTGCGGTGGCTTGAGTTCTTGGTTTTCTTTCTGATTTCGTGGCCTCTTGTTGGTGTTCTTCTCCTCTTCTTGCTGCTATGGTGTGGAACTAATGGATTCTATTGGGTTTTGATGTGATTTCTCCTCCCTTGAACCACTTGTCGTCGTTAACCTTTGTGAGTGTCTAACTAGATGGTGTATGTGTTCGTACTTGGGTGTTGCACGGTTGATTCTTGGACCAATGCCAATGAGAACCTTGGAATTGAGAAGCATGTTGCTGTCTTAGCAGAACGGTGATGTTCACAGCCTGATTGAGGTATTGTGAGCACGCAATCTCAAGAGACCATCAGCATGAAAGTTGTGGGGCTTCACATCCTTTTTCCAATGACTCAAATTTCGCATTTTTCAGAGTTTTCTGTTAATTATGATGAATTATTTTCTCAGACTGTGTCGAAATAGAGTTTTCGGTAAAAGTCAGCTAATTAAATTGATTTTCGACACCCCTTGATCTAATTCTTGGATGGGCTGCTCCTGACATGTTCCCCTACATTAGACCATGTTCAATTTCAAGTTTTACGACGTTGGATGTCGTTTGATCAAGATTTCATCGTTTTGAACTTGTCGGTTACTGTAGCAATCCGAAAATTAAGTGGTTTCATCGTATTTCGGTAATTCTAAGTAGCTGTGAATCAGCAAAGCATGTTTTACATATATATATATATATATATATATATATATATATCTACGTATTATATATATCTACATCTAGCAAAGCGTACTAGTATTGAATCGGAGGTTTTGTCTTTAATCTGAGGTTTTCGCCAAGCTACTACCCTCTGCTTGAATTAGATTTCAGATCGAGCCATCTCTCTCCCTTCCCCTCCCCTGATCCAGCCGACGCTTCCCCATCTCCCCGACGGTCTAGCGACGCAGGGGCATTCGCCATCATCTTCACAAATCCGTTCCGGTGACACAAGCTTCGTCCCCTGCCGCTCTCCGCTCGCCGCACGTCCTCTGATCCAGTCGGAGGACTTGTCCCTGTCGCCGACCTCGAGCCACCCGCGAAGCGTGAAGCACACCTCCAGCAAGGTCCACGCCGCGGCTTTCCCTACTTCCCTCTATCCTAGAGCTTGGGCCGCTTCCTCTGTTCCGGATAGCGGTTTCCCCTATCCCAGCCGGCTTCATAGAGTCCAGCTGCCACTGCGATGGAGGTCGGATACAAGCTTCCCACCATCTTCGACACGCGAACAACACCAGCTTCGACGCTCGGATGGCCCAGCCTTCGACGCGCGAACACCACTACTTCAACGCCACCAGCTTCAACGCGTGAACGATATCAGCTTCGACGCTCGGGCGGTGGCGGAGGATGAAGATGGGATGCGGCGGGGCGGATGGAGAGAGTCCATGCGAAGGCCTGGTCGCGGTTGAGTGGATGGAGAAGGTGAGGGGCCACGCCGCCATCGCCCTCGTCAACGCCGGCTGTCGTATTGGCGGAGGAGGACCAGACCGCGTCGGTGCGTTGGAGCCGGAAGTGATCCAAGCCTCGCCACGCCACGCCACGCCACGCCACGCCACGTGTTCCCGGCACTTGTCGATGTTCCCTCATCGTTCCGGATGATGCCCCCCGTCGAGCTCTTCGACACCCTCCCGCTCCCCCCACTATTGGTACCAATACCGGTGGCGTCACCGCCGGAGCCGGAGTTGTTCTTTTTGCCTCCCTCTTCCACCCGGTCTCCGAGACCACCACGCAGACGTAGCTGTACTAGAACGCCGACGTGGCTGTGAACACGACGTCGATCTGGGCGTCGAAGAAGTTGTAGTAACGGAGGCCACTGCCAGGGCGTCGAAGAGGTGGCGGTGGAAGTGCTGACTCTTCTTCGCTGGGTTCGATGTCAGCATCCTCCAGCAACGGAGGCGGTGGCGGAGGATGGGGATGGGATGCGGCGGGGTGGATGGAGAGAGTCCAGGTGGTGGCGGAGGATGGGGATGGGATGTGGCGGGGGGGATGGGATGCGGCGGGGCGGGGCGGATGGAGAGTGTCCAGGCGAAGGCCTGGTCGAGGTTGAGTGGATGGAGAAGGTGAGGGGCCACGCCGTCATCGCCCTCGTCGGCGCCGGCTGTGGCAGTGGCGGAGGAGGACCATATTGCGTCGGCGTGTTGGAGCCGGAAGTGATCCAAGCCTCACCACGCCACGCATTCCCGGCGCTTGTCGATGTTCCATGATCGTTCCGGATGATGCCCCCAGTCGAGTTCTCCGACACCCTCCCGCTCCCTCCACTATTGCTACCAATATCGGTGGCGTCGCCGCCGAAGCCGGAGCTGTTCTTTTTGCCTCCCTCTTTCACTCGGTCTCCGAGACCACCACACGGACGTCGCTGTACTTGAGCGCCGACGTGGCTGCAAACACGGCGTCGATCTGGGCGTCGAAGAGGTTGCAGTAACGGAGGCCACTGCCAGGGCATCGAAGGGGTGGCGGCGGCGGTGGTGCTGACTCTTCTTCGCTGGGTTCGGTGGCGGAGGACGTCGCTGTACTTGAGCGCCGACGTGGCTGCGAACACGGCGTCGATCTGGGCGTCGAAGAAGTTGCTTGGCAGAAGTGAGGGTACTTTTGTCCTAATTTTTTTTTTTGATTTATTATGTAAACAAACACAAAATTGGATTGATTTTATAAATTCGAAAGTGAAATGGATTTAAAATATAAAAACCTCCTATATAATACATGAGAGAGCATTTAAACGGATGTTACATGATTCTTCAATAAGAGTTTTCCACCGCTATAATTCTATAGATTCATAGCGGACAATAGATACTACATAAGAATTTTCATAGCATATTCGCCGACACTATCATAAGGCGTTCATAGCGGTTTGTTAATATTATAGTATACATATTTCATAATGGCTATTCAATGCTATTTGCAATATATGTGACAGTGTCTAGCCAGATGCTGTAATATTCTATCATGAAAAGTGTAGATATTTGCATAGCTGTTTTATAATGCTATATAATTGGTTTTATAAGGTTTAGAGAATGCTATGTATTTATATGTAACAGTTGTTATCGGACGCTGTAATATGGTTCTATTTTATAGCACTCATTGAGTGCTGTGTAATGTTACATAATGTGTTATTATAATATAATATATATGACAGCTTCTAGGCGGAAACTGTAACATGGTTAAATTTCCTAGCATATTACGTGTTATCAATCTTATAAGGAGCAATAACGGTTACAATCGTTTCCCTTTTATTAGTTTGTTTACATGTATATTTTCCTAAGTTAACTTTGTATATTTTTATCATATTCCCTAGGTTAGTTTTAAATATACATCCTTATAACCATAAACCAGGAGATTAGTTTTAAATATACATACTTATCTACCTTATAAGTTCCAAAGGTAGTTACTTTTATGACTCATCATCTGAGTCATAAACTTATACACACATGACATACACGTGGTATAAAATTATAATTAAATAAACAAAAAAAGGATATTGGCTGATGTGGCGTAAGTTATAATAGTGATAGCGGGGGCAGGCAGTTAGCCGTGCCAGGTGGCACGGGTCCACCACCTAGTGTAATATATATGACAACCTGTAATCGGGCGCTGTAGTATGATTAGATTTGATAGGGATTATATATATATATATATATATATATATATATATATATATATTCATAGCACCGAGTGGATGGTATGTATGATATTTAATCGCAAGAAATCCAAATGCTATAATAGAATATGAAATTGATTGGTTTTATAATTTCCAATGACACTGCTATGTAAGGTTTTTAATAGCGCTTAGTGGCTTGAAGACAGACGCAGTAATATGATACTGAATCATGCGTAGGTCTTTGGAGAACCACCAGCCCGTTCCTGGTGTCGGACATGGCCAATGGGATCTATGTCTTCAACTTTGGGAACATGGAGGACATGATGGCCGTCCTCACCGGAGGCCCGTGGTCAGTCGCAGGATCCATGCTCTCCCTTATTCGCTGGAGGCCATGCTTTCAACCATCGACAGACAGCTTCTATCTCGTGCCAGTTTGGGTTCGGTTCCCCAATCTTCCAACGGAGTACTATAGGAGGAGGTTCCTTGTGGAGCTGGCTGCGTACATCGGCACTCCGTTGTTTATAGACTACGCCACAGGGCTGGTGGGAAGGTGTAAGTACGCGAGAGCTTGCATTGAAATTGATTTGAGGAAACCAGTCCCGTTGGGAGTCACCATCGGAGAAGGAGAAGCTGGAGTACACCCAGGAACCCATTATCAGAGATTCATATATGAAAGAGTCATTATTTGCACTGAATGTGGGAGGATCGGTCACCTGAGAAGATTCTGTAAGCATGCCGGACCTTCAGGTGAAGCAGAGGGGGAAGGGATGGAGGAAGAAGCTGCTGACGGCGAAAGGATGACGACGATGGCGTCGGAGGAGGCGACAAGGATGGAAACAGAGGGGAGTTCTATACCGACATCGAAGCCCTTGACTGGAGCCGTCGGAGGGAACAAGGAGGGGAGAGGGAAGCGGATGGTCACGGCTGATAGCCCACAGGGGAACGTCGGCAAGGAAGAGACGGTGGGGAGCCAGATCGGAGCCATCGTTGCCAGAACCGCACCGGAGCCACCCGGAAATGAGTGGTTAACCGTGGATAGGCCTCGCCGGCGGAGCCAGAGGGGAGCTGTACCGGAACGGTATGTGTCAGAGAGGGAGAAGGTTTGGAGACAGAAGGAAGTAACACCAAAAGGGAAAGGGGTGCAGATCGGCAGGAAGACAGGGGTGAGCTTTCACCTACTTGGACAGCTGGCAGGTGATGGGACGGAAAGTAGTGCTGGGATTAGCTCTGACACTCCTGCTACCAAGGCGTTGACGACGACGGTTTCGAGCGCCGGTGACGAGCAACATAGCGGAAAGTTTGGGAGAAGGGCCCTGCATCCAGCTGTAGCACAGAGATGGGAGGGGAGGAGACAGCTAGCCTCGACCTAGATGGTGATGAGGTGGGAGAAGACCTCGGGGAATTAGGGATTGTAGAAGCTTCCTGTTTAAAAGCAGGGAAGGGAGTTGTTCGCCCGGGCCGGTCCAACCCACTTGTGATACCTCGTGGGCTGGCTAAACGGGATGGGCCCATGTCTCAGGATACTAAGGAGAGCATGGCCAAGACACATGAGAGGATGGCCCGGAACATGGAAAAGGCCCTGGAGGTAGTGAAACATTCCAAAAAGAGCCCAGTGTTCCCGAAGGCCTTGGGGGAGGGGGTATCCAACATGGGTGACCTGATCCAGGCGTATATCTCACCAGATCAAGGTGACGAGGGCTGCATGGATTGTGACCGCGAGGTCTCAAGGGGCGAGGCTATGGCGATAGGGGAGGGCGACCCTGTAGATGGAGATACTATCTCGCCGTCAGCGAAGAAGGGGAAGTTCTTGACGCAGGAAAGAGCACCTACCCTGAATAGTTCTCCATGTTGAAGCTCCTCTGTTGGAACGTCCGGGGTGCCGGCCTTGACAGAGCATTATACATTATCCGGCGACTGTTTAGAGATCGTAATATCAATTTCGTGTTTCTTTTGGATGTTATCATGCAGGACGTTCATCGCCAAGGGATCCAGGCGAGGCTTGGTGATAGTTTTGGAACTTTCCTGGTGCCGGCGGAGGGAAGGAAAGGTGGTATCTTGGTGCTTTGAAGGAGTTCCTATGGGATTGTCTCCTGCATGGCTCCCACCAACCAGGCTGTCCATGTGCTGGGGTCGTCGGAGGAGGATGGTCACTGGGCATCAACGGTCATCTACGGCGCTAGAAGCACCAGGGAAAGACGCACGCTCTGGGAGGCGATCTCATTGATGAGGGATGTGGATGTTCCCCATATTCTTATTGGGGATTTCAACGTTGTTTCTTCTCCAGAGGATAAGAGAGGTGGGCGTCCCTACATATTCTCCAGGAAGGTCATGGAGTACAAGCAATGTCTGCAGAGGAATGAGCTATCTGAGTTGGACTTCGTTGGGCATCCTTACACGTGGTGTAACCAGAAGTTCGGCTAGGAAAGAATACTAGAACGTATTGATAAAGCGGTGGTGAATTGGCAGTGGCGAGTAGAGTTCCCATCAGCTGAGGTCAAGCACCTCCCCAGGATTGGGTCAGATCATTGTCCGCTACTTATCGTGGCAAAACCTGAAGAGAAGCGCCAAGGGAAAGGGATGTTTAGGTTGAGGACCCACTGGCTGTCCACACCTGCATTCCGATCACTCGTCTCAAGGATCTGGGTGAGACCACGCCATGGTACTGCTGACTTCAACGACCGGTGCCGCCTCGCGGAGTTGAAGAGAGTGGTGAAAAGATGGTCTGTAGGGGAAGAGGTGAGTACACAAACCCGAACCAATCTCATATCTACAGGGATGGCCAAGTTATATGAGAAGGAGGAGCTCTATGATATATCAGAGGATGAGCAAATACAGATGAAGTCCATGGAAAGTCTATATGAGGCGCTTCTCCGAAGGCAAGAGGTTTCTTATGCCCAGGCAAACAGGTGCACCTGGCTGCAACACGGCGACGAAAACTCTCACTTCTTTCATGCGTTGGTAAATCCTAAGTGTCATAGGTCGCTAGTCCGGGAGGTGGTAACAGAGACCGGCAATGTTGTGACATCTACAGAGGAGATCGGGAGGGTATTTGCTGACTTCTATGAGGACTTATGGGCAGATAGGAGTGCAGGGGAGGAGATCTACTGTCCAGTGCTTCCAACCATAAACGACACGTTCATCTCCCTAATTCCGAAGGTGAAGCACCCCCGGAGGGTTAAAGACTATAGGCCCATAAGCCTATGTAATGTGACATATAAGATCATCTCAACGGTGTTGTTGAAGAGGTTGAAGAAGGTCTTACTGGAGGTGGTGGATGGTGAACAGTCTGCGTTTGTGGAGGGCAGATGCATTCAGGATAATGTTGTCATAGCACAGGAGATCTTACACTCCATAGAGATAGCACCTCGAAGCTGTCCCCTCATGGCAGCCAAGGTGGATATCCGCTCCGCTTACGATAGCGTTCGATGGGATTTCCTATAGCACGTGCTCACGGTGATGGATTACCCTCCACTCTGGATCCAATGGGTGATGAAGTGCGTCTCTACACCTCGGTTCTCATTTATTGTTAATGGCCAGGTTGTGGGACGTGTTCTGCCTCAAAGGGGACTCCGTCAAGGAGATCCCCTGTCACCTTTCCTGTTTATATTGGTGCAGGTTGCATTGTCACGAGCCATCAAGGACCCGGAGTTTGGATTAGCGGGGCTCAGCTTCACTCATGCCCAGGTCCGGGTGTCATACCTCTTGCATGTTGATGACTGCCTACTGGTTACAGGGGAGTCGCTCACGAAAGCTATGAAGATGAAATGGATCTTCAAATGGTACGAGGCTAACTCAGGGATGGCCCTTAAACCCATCAAGTCAAGTGTGAAGATTTCGCCGGTTCTAAGGGAGAGTAGGCGGAAGCGTATCAGTAGACTGCTGGGTATGACCGAGGATCTGACGGCGTGGAGGTATCTTGGGGTGTCGATCAATGGGAAGCGGCTGCGGGGAGAGGATTCTAGTGATCTCCTAGACAAGGTGGCAGATCGTTTGGCTCGATGGAGTAGCTTCAAGCTCTCCCTCCCTGGGAAGCTCACACTGTTGCAACATGTATTCCAAGCCCTACCAGTCTACCTTATGACGGCGGCGGATATTCGGGAAGGGGTACTAAAGAAAATAGAGAAGATGGCACGGTCCTTCCTATGGGATGGTAGGAGGTCAGGGCTGTCCTGTGTAAGGTGGGACGTAATCTGCGCCCCAAAGGAAGAGGGTGGCGCGTCGCTCCGTCACCTCTCGACTTGGCAGCGGGCACTGAGGATGTTGCTCGCCGTAAAGCTTTGCCCAAATGAGAACTCTCTCTGGAAAGATGTCGTACATGCCAAGTATGGGTGGAGAGGGGCTTTACCGTTGGAGAAACCACCAAGAAGAGCCTCGCCGTTATGGTGGAGCATTTGCCTGTCCCTCAAAGGATTGCGGCTGGGGATGAGATGGTCTCCTGGTTCAAGGAGCAAGCTAAGTGTAGTAAAGGATTGGTGGGTCCTTGATCTACCCTTAGATCGAAAACCCACCTTCATCAACATGGAAGGTAATGTGGATCGTCTCACGGTGGGGAAGCTTGTTGGGAGGAATGGTTTCTGGAGTAGACGGAAGATTGGTCGGCTGTCCTCCACACATATAACTGATCAAATTCTTGCCATGCAAGCTCCCCAGGAAGGAGATAGGGAGCAGGCTACTTGGGTCTTTGAGTCGAGCGGCCGCATCTCCTCGTCGTTAGCCTACAACATGCTCCGGGAGCAGAGGAGAGGTGCCGGGGTGAAGGATGAACAGGAGTATCACTGGGATAAGATCTGGAAAGGCCCTTTTGGACCAAGGATCAGAGCGTTCCTGTGGAAACTGATCCACCGGAAAATCCCCACCAAGGAGGCGCTGCTTAGGGTGGGAGCGACGGCGGACTCCGCTTGCCCGAGATGCAATGAGCAGAGTGAGTCAACAGCACACCTGTTTGCTGACTGTGTGACATCCAGGGAGGTGTGGCATCGGGTCTTCCAGAGAGATTATGAGTTTCGGAGGGAGGAGTCTGATGAGTGCATGAAAGTGCACTCTAAATAGCCTTATAACCATCTCAATTGCTAGATTATTATCCTTAATCAACATCTTTATTACTATTTTTACATCTATATATTGCTTCACATGGTTGTTTGGAAAATGCAGGAAATTGGAGCTAAAAGAAGCTGAAAAGAGTATATGGATCAAATTCAAAAATTAATCTGTACATTCTCATGAAGAACCAGATGATGTACCACATATGGTTGGAAAGCACTTGAAGTCTAGATTCTGGAGAATTTTACGGTTCGTGATTCCGAGTTTCCTAGAGGAAGTTACGGCAATTTTAGTACCGATGGCGCAGCCTGAAGGGCAGAACCGAAAATAAGCTGGAAGTCTGATCGATCCATCCATCCCTCCTATAGGGTCCGATCGATCCGACACCAATGGTCCGATCGATCGGACTCGGAAAAAGCCAAAAACAGCGGATTTTTACTCAACCGATCGATCCAACACTCATAATTCGATCGATCGGACTTGGGAATTAAAGGGTGACAGAACGTATGCTTTTTAGAGGAGCAGAGTTCGATCGATCCGTCCATCGATCGGACTCGGGCGTAAATAGAAGATTGGAGATTTCAAGAGACCGATCGATCCAACATCCCGAGGGGGATCGATCGGACGTTCCCAGTGAATTAAATCAACGGGTTAGATCAAATCCGTTGATAGAGAGACTTTGGGGCTATAAATAGGACTTTTTCTAGGGTTTGAGGGGGACTTCTTGGACGTTTTTGGAGGCTCTTTTCAGGAGGTCCCAAGGGGATTTTCTACAGAGCTTTGGAGGGGAGAAAAGAAAAGGAAGAAGATGAAGAAATCTCCATCCATGGCCGAGTAATCATGGGGCATGGCGGACAGATGATCTAGCGAGGATTAGGGCTTCTACTCCAACAATGGTTCATAGTTT
Source organism: Narthecium ossifragum (assembly GCA_963920575.1). Lineage (NCBI taxonomy): Eukaryota > Viridiplantae > Streptophyta > Magnoliopsida > Dioscoreales > Nartheciaceae > Narthecium > Narthecium ossifragum. The sequence goes on along the minus strand of OY986970.1, from coordinate 18,085,222 downwards.
TTAATCTTTATTGTTAAACTCTTTTCTATGTATTGGATCTTCAAATATTATTTTCAGATTATAGATTTCTATGTGGATGATTAATATTATGAATCCAGTCATGCTTCTTTCATGATCTTATAATCCCATAGTCTTCTCTTTTGATTCTCCTACCGCGTCTCACGAGACCTTTGCTATGTATTGCCCGTAGTGACAACTGGTATTGTGTATTCTTAGGGATCTTGTAAGGCAAGGTTGGGGCTCTATCCGTGAAATCTTTGCTATGCATTGTCGATTGTGAGAGTTGGTATTGTGTATTCTTAGAGATCTGGTTAAATAGAGTTAGGGCTTTGTCCCAATGAACTTTTGCTGCGCGTTGCCTGTAGTGACAGCCGGTATCGTGTATTCTTAGGTTTGAGTTGGATGAAGTTAGAACTATAACAAGGAAGAACCAACCATAGAAAGAGACATTTATATTTTATTAGATTCATAATTCTATATCTTCCGGTTAAGGTGATTGGGATGTGAATCCTTTAACTGAGTATCTTATAAACCCTTGAGAAGAGAAGAACCTTAATCGGAGTGAAGTGATTCCTGAAGCCTAGCCTCATTCAAAATCCTGATATCTTTAGTTAACCTTATATTATAATTAAATCCTTTGATCTAATTTAGTTACTTCTCAAGTTCTTGATTGTTTTCAATTCATTGTTATCTGTGTTTCTGGATCTTTCCTGCTTGTCTCTCTGTGGGATTCGACCTCTCTTATGCTGTACTGCACCGCGACCGCTGTGCGTGACACATTTGAGCGACATCAGAGTCTTGGAGGAAGTGGTCCGAGGTGCTCGCCAACAATCAGCGGTCGGAGCTCTGGCAACAGAGGAAAGCGAAGTTGGGATACGGTCTATGGATGTTGTGGAAAGATCGGAACATGGCTGTTTTTGATGGAGAAAGAGAGTCACCGGAGAAGATTGCTGGGAGAGTTGTGTGGCTATCGAAGGAATGGGTGTTGAGGAAGGCGAAGCTCAAGTTGGATACCCACCACGCGCGAGAAGACTGGAGGGATTTCTTTACCATCAAGTTGGATGCGTCGTATGACAGAGGGGAAACAGGTTTGGGTGTGGTCTGCTGGAATGCAATTGGAGGCCGTGAATGGTGGTTCTCGGAGGGAGGAAGAGCGGCGAGTGTGTTGGCTGCAGAGCTATCGGCGATGGAGAAAGGTGTGGAGATCGTGAGAAGTAGGGGACTTTCTCACGTGATAATTGAGTCAGACTCCAGAGACCTGGTGGAGTGTGTTAACGGCCGACGGCGATGGCCTAACGCACTAAATGGAAGACTACAGACCCTTTGCTAGAGCGCCGCGCAATTGAGGGAGTGTCATATCCGGTTCGTCCCAAGGGAGGAAAATGGGGAAGCCGATAACCTAGCTAGAGCCTCTAGGGGGAGATGGTGTGCCCAATTCTGTGTAGGAGCTCCGAGGGCCGTCCCGACGGAGGAACCCAGGGGGGAAGATGATGGGGTTGGCTGAAAGTTTGGGCCCTGAGTTTGTAGTTCTTGCTTTCCACTAGCCCTTGTGGCTCAACTTATCCAAAAAAAAAAATCATGCGTAAGTTATATAGAGTCTGTTTGGATCCCACGGGATACCATCCACAGCGTCCATCACGCGGAATCCCATTTTCGAGGATCCGCGTGGAATCTGTGCGGAACCCAAACAGCGGGATCCACGCGTCCAGGGGATTCCGTGAATTCCGTGGGGTGCCAAACGCACCCATAGTGAATGCTATGTAATGTTTTTAATAGCACAAGTTCGATTGCTATAATGGATTATACATTACATAGCACTCAATATATAATAGCAGTCGGAAGAATGTTTTATGAGTCAAAACAACTATCTCTGCATTAGTATACCTATAATATCTCTTTTCTCTCATGCCATCACATCATTTAACAACTTATCTCTCATGCCAACAGTTCGATTGCTGTAATGGATTATACATTACATAGCACTCAATATAAAATAGCAGTCGGAAGAATGTTTTATGAGTCAAAACAACTATCTCTGCATTAGTATACCTATAATATCTCTTATCTCTCATGCCAACACATCATTTAACAACTTTCAAAACAAAACCAACAACAGGGGTACACATTAATGCAAAATAGCATATTTAAAATAAACAATCCATTACTCAATAGCAAAGGCACAATGAGTTATGTAAGTTAAAAGTAGAACTTTAGAAGCATAGCAAAAGCAGCTAACAGAGTACACAAAGTAGGAGCACAGACTTACTAAGGTAATAAACTTCCAGATTTACAAACTTCAGTAATGCATTATAAATAGGACATAACTGAGCTTTCAAAGTCAAAATACATGTTTACCGGATCCATATTAATATATTATCAAGGTTTAGTCTCATGTTCATTTCCAAAATGTTATTCTCCATACTGAGCTTTTCATACTATCAAGACATTTCCATAATAGTGAATTTGACGGGCCACGCAATAGTAGTACCTATAGCATCTTCCATATGGGTCATGCCATAGGAACCTCTCCACAATGGTGCATCAGGCACTTTGACTTCTTTCACCCAAACTCTCACTGCATCAACTCCAAGAGCTAAACCATGTACAAGAGCTTCCGGGTCACTTGTTGAGAAACTTCCTTCAACAACAATATTTTCAGATTCAAGCCAATCCATCAACTTGCACTTATGATCAGAAGATGAAAGTAGTTTTGAACTACCATTCTATATAGAAAGATAAGCACCAATTAAGAAATTAGAATCTAAACATATGATATATTTAAAACATGAACATACAAGTTGCTATTGAGATAGTGATGTGCTGTTGCAGGCACTCAAAAATAAAACCAATACTCGTTAAAATAAATGTAGTAGTGCGAGTACGAGTCGATCCTACGAAGAGTGTTTAGCCTAGTTTTGTGCTTAGTGAACAAAGATGGAGGGGTTTTAAACGTGAGGAAAACAGTAAAGAAATAATCTAAAACGAAGAAACAAGTTAAATCAAGAGAACAAACCTTGGTCTGAGTCAACATCCACCATCGGAATCCAACAACTGATCATAGATGCAAGTATCAATCAATTCATACCATGAATATTCACCGTCCGAATTCAATTCGAATCTCTCCTCAATCTTAGTTAATTAGAAACAAGCGATCTAATCAACCCTAACTATTAAACAACCTAAGACAAGCGCTGTAGATTTAATCTAGTAGCAGCGTTAAGAATAGGGAGATCGATGAAGCTAAACAACACAAGCACAAGCAGTTGCATTTAATCTAGTCAAATATTCTTCCTAAGACCTAACAATCTCTGAAACGCAGTAGATTATTAAACCCTAGTTGCTTCACAGATTAGAGAGATCAAACAATTCCGGATTTGATATCCAACCTAGCAATAGATCGCAATGAATAATAAACTAGTAGCGCTCCTAGCAATTAGACAAGACAATTATGAAAATAAACACAGAAGAATATTCAGTACTCAAAGCATAAATTGAACAATAAAAATAATTTAGATCTCACAGTTTCATTGATTTCGAGGTTTCAGTCTGCTCGACCAAGGATCAAGATTTAGCCACGCAGGGCCATCGAGAACAATCCTCAAAAGATTCCAATAAACAAGATAAAACCTAGAAAAAATATAAAGGAGGAGAAAGAGCAGCCAAAAGTGTCCAAGAATCCCCCCTCAAACCCTAGAAAGAGTCATATTTATAGCCCCAAAGTCTCTCCATCCACGGATTAGATCAAAACCGTTGATTTTCTTTACTGGGAAAGTCCGATCGATCCTTCTCGGGGTGTCGGATCGATCGGACTCATTAAAAATCTTCAATTTCTAGTTACGCCCGAGTCCGATCGATCGAACTATGGGTGCTGGATCGATCGGATGAGTAAAAATCCACCTTCTCTGGCTATTTTTGAGTCCGATCGATCGAACTTTAGGTGTCGGATCGATCGGACCCCTTAGGATGGATGGATGGATCGATCGGACCATGTTTAGCCGAAAAATATATGTTCTGTCACGATTCTGCATAGTCGGATCGATCCCACCAGGGTGTCGGATCGATCCAACTTTCCGGCATATTTACTGTTCTGCCATCCAGACTGCGCCATCGGTACTGAAATTGCCGTAACTTCCTTTAGGAAACTCGGAATCACGAAGCATAAAATTCCCCAGAAACTAGACTTCAAGAGCTTTCCAACCATATATGGTACATCATCTGGTTCTTCATGAGCAGGTACAGATTAATCTTTAAAGATGATCCATGCACTCCTTTCAGCTTCTTTTCGACTTAAGGACTTCAATTGCATCCTAAATCAAAATATAAGAATAATGAGTGTATTTAGGAACTAAATAAGCACAGCAGACTAAGTATTAAGGGGTAAAAATATAACATTATGCATTCTCATCAGATAGTTAGATACATTATTGATACCTTTATTAAATCAGAACATGTAGTTATTTTTGCCCCTTTGTCAATGCCTGCCCTTTTCTCACTTCCTGCCACTGTCTCATTACTTGCCCCTTCCTCACTGTCTGCCCCTTTCTCACTGCTTACCCCTTTCTCGCTGCTTTGACCTTCCACCTATAAAAATATTATGGTATATATAAAATATGAACATACAAGGTCATTCCCTTGACCTTCCACCCATGCGTGCATTTAAATTTTATGAGCATTCAACAGTAACAAAGCTAAGATATGTTCCTAAATGAGTAGCTTAAACTGTCATGATTATGAACTGCTGACAAAAAAATGAAATAACCAGAAGAACAAAAACTGGTGGCTCATGGAATTTAAGCAAGTTAGGGTTCAAGGACATGTCTAAGTGTCAGTAAAAGAAACCAACTCAATCCACAATTCATGAAATAGAACTAATAATAGGGTTATTAGAAAAAAATGGAAAGTAAAGCACCAATATTGCAAATCAAACTGTTAAAAGGACCCATTAATTTCACATACCCCTCAGACACTCCGGCCATAAAAGGACAGATCATATATAATCCAGATTGAAACACTACAAGAAAACATGGATACAAAGCTAAGATATGTTAGACTTTCAAAAGAAAACAGCAACCAGTAACTAGCATGCAGTGGCCTTACTTGTCTTGTCCCTAACTACAACAAAGATCACTTTTGAAACTTTCAAGAAATTGACTGATAACACTGCAACAAAGATCACAGGATATATATATATATATATATATATATATATATATGCAGTTCACTCGAAAAGACCCTAAATTAACTTCAGCTCAATTACATGACCCACTCACCATTTTGGTCAAGCTGTCAATTTTAGCCTGCATTTGATTTATCGTATCCTGCATAAAGTTGCATTGTTGTTGAAGCTGGAGAACACTACTATCTTTCTGGGCAAATATGTTGAGTTTTGAAGGTGTAACTCCGAAACCAAGTCCCCTCACATGGCCACGATTCTGGACCGAGCACTTTTGAGAGGGTGTCTTTTGAGAAATTATTTGTAGACACCGAGGCTTCATCTTTTACATAATTCTTCAAACTCTCCTGACATTTTACATAAATAATAGTTTTGCACAAATGAATCTTGTGCATACTTTTTTCCCGGTTTCCACAAACACTTTATCATCAAAGAAAAGTTCTTACAATAGTGGTAGCTGCTGCTGCGTTCACTAGTATACCATCCTTTTTGGTACGCTCTTTTGTCCATATTTCAACTCTAGTTATAGATGAAGGGTTTTAAGACTCTCTCGTCTAAAGAAACAATGCAAAGCTGAGTAAAAATGTTGTGCTATATACACCATAATCGAGTGTGTAAGAAATAAGAAGAGATGTTGAAAAGAACACCATATTGTGAATAGTTCCATCAAGTAGGAATAGTGAACAAAAAGTTTGAAGTAAATTCCGTGGGGGTAGGAAAGATCAATAAGAAAACATTCATTTGAGCTCAAATGGAGAACCCTTGTTACAACCATAAAGCTCTAAAAGAAAATAACAGTGTTCTAAAAATCGACCTAGGTGCTAGTCGGCGGCCCAACGCCCCGATTATGGGTGTAGGCGGTCTTTTGAACCGAAAATTTCCTGGGCGGCGACAAGGCTGGATAGGCGGCGACTAGGAGGGATAGGCGGCGACTAGGCAGGCAGGCGGGGTTTAGAAACCCATTTAGAAACCCGTTAGAAACCCGTTATCGTATTTATAACGGGTTTCTAACACACCTCACCATCAGTTGCCGATGCCCTAGGGGAGAGAGAGTTCAAAGGGAGGGGAAGGAGGTCGGTGGCGATGTCCGGCGAGGTGGAGACTGTGTTGGTTGTCAGCGGCAAGGAGGAAGGAGGTCACGGCCTTGGCGAAACCCTTCTCCTCTCTCTCATCGCATGATCGTCGGTGAGGAAGTGGAGGTCTGGCATGTGCGGAGGGAGTCGAAGGTGGAGAAGAAGATATCCGACGGAGAAGGTCGACCGGAACAGCGACAGTGGCGAGGACTTTGCTTCTGCTCCAAGTTTTCTCTTCCTTCTTTTTTCCCCTGTCCCCTCCTCTCCTTAGTCCTCCCCCATTCGCTTTCCCCTCTTTCTGACCTTCTCTCTCCTGTAGCCCCTACTCTCCTCCCTGACTCTGAGGTCGTCCTCTCTCGTCCTTGCCATCCGCTGCCGACCCCGGCCACCTCAAGCCGCTAGGCTGCGCCTCCCCGCTCTACCTCGTCGTCGCCCCACCGGAACCCATCTCCTCCAGTGAACTGAGCTCGCCTTGCTTCCCGCGGTGGCCCAAGCCTGCCGGGTGGTTCGTCATCCCCGACTACGCCACCATCCAAGCGACAGAGCGCCACCATCGCGTGTACTCTCCTCCCCCGTCGCCGTTCTTCGTCGCCCACACCCCCACCGCCCTCAAATTCGATTCAGGTCATCGATGGCTTCTCAGTGTTCTCTCCATGCTTCTTCAGTCGCTTCTAATAGCAATACTACCGCCACCGAGAGTCAATCATTGAAAAGATCTTCAAATGATGTGGGATGGGAGTATGGTTATCTAGTGGATCCAACCAATTTGGATAAAGTAGTATGCAAATTGTGCAATAAAAGAATAAGTGGAGGAGTTTATAGGCTCAAACAACACATTGCTCATGTAAGGGGGAATGTGGCGGCATGCTTGAGAGCAACAAAGGAAGATAAAGACAAGTGTATGAAGGCACTTATGGAGGCAAAGGATAAGAAGAAGGAGAGGAAGAAAGAGGAGAAGGAAATGAGGGATGAAGTCCGTATAGTAGAAGAAGAATTTGAGGATGATGAAGTTGAAGTCGTTGGTTCAAAGAAGAGGCCTAGATTTTTTGGTTCAATGGATAAATTTGCATCGGGTATCAATCCCGAAATTTCATGTAAGACAACACGACAACAAAATATAAGTGATGCACTTTGAAAGGAAAGAACTCCTAAGGTGCATCTATGGTTGGCTCGATGGGTGTATGAAAACGGTATTCCATTTCATGCTATCGAGAATGATACCTTCAAGCAATTTTGTGAAGCGGTTGGTCAATTTGGCGTGGGGTACCAACCTCCAAGTCAATACCAACTAAGGGAGCCATTGTTGAAGGAGGAGGTGGAGAGGACCAAACAAACCCTCAAGAAGTAAGAAAAAGAGTGGGCTAAAACGGGTTGCTCTTTCATGACCGATGCATGGACCGACCGAAAAAGGAGAAGCATTATAAACTTGTGTGTGAATTGTAGACATGGGACTACTTTTGTTGCTTCTAAAGAAGATTCGGATGAGTCTCACACGGGGCAATATATCTTGAATTATGTTGACAAGTTCATTGATGACATTGGACCCCAAAATGTAATTCAAGTAGTCACGGACAATGCTTCAAACAATATGGCCACGAGAGGTTTGTTGAAGGAGAAGAGGCCTAATATTTTTTGGACTTCATGTGCTACTCATACATTGAACCTCATGCTTGAAGGCATTGGTAAGCTTCCTAAGTTCAAAGGAATCATAGACAAGGCAAAAGCCTTCACTATTTTCATTTATGCCCATCATAAGACATTGGCAATGATGAGGAAAGCTACAAAAAGGAGGGATATAGTGAAGCCCGGTGTGACTAGATTTGCTACCGCCTTCCTAACTTTGCAAAGTTTGATGGACAAGAAACAAGACTTGAGGATTATGTTTGGTAGCAATGAATGGGGAGAGAGCAAGTGGGCTAAATGCAAAAAGGGGAAAGATGCATATGCTATCGTGTTTAGTAATGCCTTTTGGAATGGTGTAAACCAATGCTTGAAAGTGTTTGCTCCACTTGTGAAGGTGCTTCGACTTGTTGATGGGGATCGAAAGCCATCAATGGGCTTTGTGTACGGAGAAATCAAACAAGCAAAGGAAGACATCAAAGAGGCATTCAAACAAGTTGTGTCTAGCTATCGGCCAACACTAGAAATCATTGATGCAAAAGCCTTGGGGCGGCTAGATAGTCCATTGCATTTGGCGGCTTATTTGTTGAATCCTTATTACTTTTTTAAGGATCATACCATTGCCAATGATGCAAAAGTCATGGATGGGATACTTACTTGTGAGGAATGTTTCTTACGGAATGATGTGGAAGCCCAAGATAGTGTTGTCAATCAAAAGTTGTTGAAGTACAAGAACAAAGAAGGTGGATTAGGAAGAATACTTGCCGCAAAGGGATGTGAAAATAATGATGACAAATATGATCCGAGTAATTTAGTTCATTGTACAAGCAACTTATTACTTATGTAATTACTTACTAATTGAATTGTTCTTCTTTCATGACTAGTTGGATGGTGGTCCAACTATGGCAATTATACACCCATTTTGCAAAGAATTGCAATTAGGATTCTTTCCTTGACTTCAAGCTCATCCAGGTGTGAGAGAAATTGGAGCACCTTTGAGGGAGTAAGTAATTCTATTTCTCTCCCTCCCGCCCCCCCCCCCTTTCTCATTTAGATTTAGTAACTTAGGAATTATACTAACTTTGGAATTTTTTTTTTGGTGTAGATACATACAAAGAAAAGGAATAGACTAGATGCAACAAGATTGAACAATCTAGTGTATGTTCAATTCAATGCCAAACTCATCAACAAGAGAAAAAGGGAAAGAGATGTCTTGCTAGCAAGAGAAGCAAGACATGCACAAGGATGGATTGTTGAAGGTGGTGATGATGAAGTTGACCCCATTTCGGGACTTCCATACGAGGTGATTAGTGAAGCTATGGGAGCGGATGAAGCCCTTCAACCTAGAAGAAGTGGCAGAAATGTTGAAATAAGAGAGTTAGATGAGGAAGATTTTATGTCGGAAGATGAAGAAGAGGAAGATGATGAGTTTGAGTTTGAGTCTGATGAAGACCGCGTTGTGGAGGAATATGGAGAAGAAGAGGATGAGTAATTGGCTAGTTATTTTGCTACTATTTGATGTAATTTGGTTTTGAACTTTCAACTTTGAACATTGAACTAATTATCCTACTAATTTGGTTATTTTCCTACTACTTAATGTTATTATGCTACTTATTATTAAAAAAAATAAAAAAACCGCCTAATCTCTAGGCCCCGATTAATCCCCCTAGGCGCTAGGCCCCTCTTGGCCGCCCGACTAGCTCCTAGCGCTTTTTAGAACATGGGAAAATAGCATTAACCAATAAGTTCAAATGTCATTAACCATAAAGCTCTAAAAGCAAACACCATATTATTTCAATTTGTCATGCTACTACTCATAAAGCTCTAAAAGTAAATAGCATTAAGCAATAAGTTCAAATGGAGACCCCCTGTTACAGCCATCTCACCTAACAAGCAAATACTATTGCTATTAATGGCAGAGGATTACCATATCCATAACCAGCCTAGCATACCCTTTACGGCTGCTTGTCTGTGGCATTTGATTAGACCTTATGCTTTTGAATTTTTTAGACTTTGCCTGTAAAAAATAAGTAAATTTAGTACATTACGCCAACTAATTTCATGACAATATGAATTTTTAGTTACGGTAAACTCTGCACTACTTTTCTTTCTTACAAAAGTCTTCCAGACTTGAGATGATGAGATATTGTCAGGTTTAAGTTGCAAGAGTTCTTCTGCATCAGTTGCATTCCGTACATCGCTTACCAATCGAGATTTTGAGGACCTCCATAATCTCGATATATTATTAAGCACATAATCCCTATGTCTCGCTTCCAAGATAAATTTTTGTTCAAACAAAAAGGAAAGTATTTGCAATTAGCAAAGTATCACAAGAGTCATTTGTTTATTCGAGGCATAGTTACAAAATTTTCCTTATGAAACCACAATAATATGATAATTAACTACTTAAACATATGAGAATAATATAATAATCCCACCTGGATAGAGGCCCAAAGAACTCTCTTCGTTTCCTCATGAACTAGCCGCCAATCGTCAAATGTATAAGGAACAATTTCTCGAACCAAACATCTTGAATAAGTTGACAATTTGACCGATGATGCACCATGAGGCTGACCATATTCATTGAAACTTGAATTCATTCAGAACTTTCGTTGGCAACGGTCTGTAGCTTGGTACCACCTCTGGTTTTTCTTGAAGGTCGTTGTTCTTTAATTGGAGAGTTTGTCTTCTTTTGAGACTCTTGGCCTTTCAAGTGATCATTTTGCATATCCTCAGCCATTTCATAATCAATAAAAGATTGATGAGAATATAGATTAGGATAGTAATCTTAATCATCAAACATACAGAAAATGAAAACTAGAAAGTACACAAAACAAAAAGTTCTAAAATGTATACTAACAGTTACAACAAGGTACAATTAGCTAATAAGAGCATCTCCAACCGGTCTCTATATCTCCAAAATAGAGACCGGTTGGCACTCCAACCGTTCTCTATCTCTATTATAGAGATAAAGATGCTAAGTGACTCTTCAAATTTGGAGAGTCAATGTAGATTCTCTAAACGGGAGAATGACGGTTTTAGTCGTTGATACCCTTGAATATTAAAATAGTTATATTTATCATAACTTTAAATATATATATTGAAATTTTATGAAATTAGTCTCATTGGAAAGATATCATCGATATCTTCGTAATGAGACCAATATTGAGTATTTTTTTAAAAACTATTTCATGTAATTTAATTTATAAAGTCATTTAATTGTTGCATTGCACATATACGGGGGAGGTGTAAGAGAGAGATCCGTGCCCAACCGTGTCAGGGGCACGAGTTTCCACTAGTTTAATATATTATAACTGAAATAATACTAAATTTTCTATAATTTTGATCGATCATTTTACATGATTAGATGCATGATGAGAATTAGTTTGACACTAAGTTTGTATCATTTGTATAAAACATAAAAACATGATGAATTTCAAATAATTAAAAAAAATTAAAAAAAAATATATTTCCCTAAAATTTCTACCAAAAATCCCCCAAAATAAATTTACCATCTTAAATTCCCATCAACATGTATTCCCGCCAAAATGCATTACCAATATTAGTCTTGTTTCGAAAATATTGACGATATCTTTGCGGTGAGATTAATTTTATAAATATAAGATATTAGAATTAAAAGTTATTTATATTATATATATTAGTTATGTTTTAATAAGAGGGACGTAGAAGGTATTTAAAAGAAATATTGAAATGGAGAAACAGTATAGAAAATGATGGTTGGAGTTGCCATCCTCCAAAACACCTTTATGTTGAAGATGCTCTAAGGACACCCAACTTCAGTATAAAGTGCCAATATAATGCATTTGATTAATGTTGGCATACTGTCAAAAAAGTAAGGAATTAGCAAAGTAAACCGTAGCACATATCCCCTAGGAAGTGAATTTTACAAACTACACTGGAGTACGCCTTCAAAATCTACTCTTACGAAGCTACCATCTTTGTCTCTCATAAACCCCTCCTATTTTGTAAATCGAATCCAATTAAGCCCTAGGAATGCTCATAAAGCATTGTTTAATACTCCATTGCCTCCAAGGGGAGGGAAGCATGGCTTCTTATACTGCTCAAACACTAGCATAGAGAGATGAGAACAATAGAAGAAGATGGATCCCACAGCAAGGAGAAGTAAGGAAGTTTCACCTTTGATCAATGGAGTACTAGCATACGATCCTCTCTACATCTTTAATCAATGGATCCCACCACAAGTAATGTACAGGTGAAGTTTCACCTTTCACCCTTGATCAATGGAGCCCGCAGCAAAGAGAACAGAGAGAAGGAAAGAGCCAAGGCAGGTAGATTTGGGGGAAAGTACGGTGTTGGGGTGAGTGTTGGTCGGAATAGGGTTGTTTTGGTGGGAAAGAAATAAGTATTGGGGGACAAAAAGGTTTAGTGGGAACATATAATAATACACATAGTGCTTATTTTCGGTGGGAAGGAGGTTTTGAATAATTTTTTTTAAAAATTCATTTGTCTTTCGATTAGTCAATCGATGGACACTTTCGTGTTTGTTTACAAAGCAGACCAAATTCATAAATTCAGGACTAAAATAACTATCATCAACTCTGTCTCATCGTTTCATGCCACCTGACACAAGCACGAGAGAGAGAAAGGAGAGAGATATCTCTTTACATTAAGATGTGACATCGTTTATCTTCTTCTCTCTCCCCCCGTCGTTGATATCACTCTATCTCCCTCCACACACACTCTCTTTTATAGTGGCCGTCACCGTATTGTAATATAGAGTCAAAGGTTGTCATGGACTCGGCGTCCGGTGGGAGAGAGGCGGCCGTTGCCGTCGCCGTCGCCGTCGCCGTCACCTATTAGAGAGAGGGAAGGGGGTAACAGGAAGAGGGAGGAAGGAAGAAATTGTTACGGAAGAGAGAAAGAGAGGGAGGAAGAGAGTGGGAGAGAGTGGAGGGAGAGATTGGAGGGAGAGAGAGTGGATGCATTCCATTTTTGTTATACGAATTCCTTCATTTTTTGATGAATTACTTCCATATTTCGAAAAATTCATTAATTATTTTCTTTATTGTTCCTCTTGGTGTCATAAAGAGAGGGAAGGAGGCTACGAGAAGAGGGAGAAAAGAGGAAATTGTTAAGGAAGAGAGAGAGAGAGTGGGTGAGGACGATAGTGGGAGAAAGGAAAGGAATCCTCCAATTTTTAAGCGAGGAATTCTTCAATTTTTAAGTGAGAAATCCTTCAATTTTTAATAAATACTTCAAGGAAGAGGAGAGATGGAGGTTGGGTGGAGAAAGGGAGGTTGGAGAGAGAACGAGGAAATGAGAGAAAGAGATCGAGTGGAAAGAAGGAGGTTGTAAGGGATTTAACTCTCAAGCTTTAGAGAGAGAGTGAGAGAGAGTGGATGGAGAGAGAGAGATCGGCTGGAGAGAGAGAAAGTGGGAGAGGGAGGGAGGGAGGGAGAGTGGATGGAGAGAGAGTGGGGAAGGAGAGAGTGGATGGACAGAGAGATTCGCCGGAGAGAGAGAGGGAGGGAGAGAGAGAGATGGGCTAGAGAGAGGGGGTGAAAGTGGATGGAGAGAGAGTGGGAGAGGAGAGAGAGAGAGATAATAAAGCATGTGTATTTAATGATGCAAGGAGAGAGAGAATAAAATTGGTGGATTTAATGATGTCGAGGAGGGAGAGGACATCTGGATTCTTTGATATCTTCCCTCGCTCTCTCCCTTCCAAATAACTAAGGAATACTCACAAATAATTAAGAAATACTTTAAATAACTAATGAATCTTCACAAATAACTAAGGAATTCTTGTAAATTTGAAGTATTAAATCCATTCTATTAGCTAAAAATTAAAGGAGTTTGAGCGACACATGGCTTCGAACTTTTCATAGGGGTTGAAGATGTCACTCTCATACGAGATCGACGTAAAAGCACAGATCTCGAACTTGGATGAAGAGAGAGTGGAGGGAGGCGGAGAGTGGCGATGGAGAGAGTGGAGGAGCGAGGGAGGAAGAGAGAGAGGGGGCGAGAGTGGAGCGAGAGAGAGACAGTTTGGTGGCGGAGAGAGTGGAGGAGAGAGAGGGAGGGAGAAAGCGATAGAGGAAGAGAGAGAAGGGGCGAATGGAGAGAGATGGAGCGAGGGGCGTGACGCGCCCAAACCACTCGTCGTTAAAAGTGACTAGGGCGTCAAAGATTACAATTTATACCGAATCCTAACTAACTACTACGTAGCTAGCGGGAGTCCGGGTCGATTCGCAGGGAAATGAGAATTGACTAACATACTCGATAGATAACTCCAAACAACTAGCTAAAATGATTTGGGTTTTGGATTAATGTCTATTAAAGTAATTAACTAAGTGAAGAGAAGTATAACTAATATAGAGAGGTCTTGGGATCTCCACTTCATTATAGGTTCTAGTGTAGCCTCCTAAGGAATTGAGGTGTGTAACCCAATTGGGACGATCGAAATCAAGAAGTCGACAAGAGGGTGATTAGCCTCACTTATCGCTCGACGGAAGTCGGGTTAGGATCATCCGCCGGAAATAATCACATTCACAAAGTCGACGAATGAGTGATTAGCTTCTATCGTCGCTAACGAACCTTCGATTAAGATCGATTCGTCGCAAGAAAAAGATATTGTATGGAATCGGGCATTGGATCGAGATGGTTCTAGCAGTTCGAATCCAATGCAATAGAAAGATAGAATGGATCCTTTGATTAGAGAGATAGGGATGGTTCTAGCATCCCTAATCTCTAATCTAGGGCTAATCATCATCCCAATGTAATTGGATGTGTTTCTAGCACATCCAACTCATTGGGGCATAACAACAAACACCTATCATGCACAAGTCTTACCTCATACCAAAGAAAGGCATTCATCCATTCAACATATAAGATCCATGTACAAAGATAGAGAAATAATGCTCAAATCCAAACAATAGATTAATCCCAAAGATTACACATCAAAACCCTAAGAAAACTATAAAAGAATCCTACAACTACATGGAAATCCCAGGAGAAAGGAAGTTAGCTACTCATCTTGGTTGGATCCATGGATGGAGGCTGATGAAGCTCCCCTCCCATGGATTCCCTCCAAGAAGTCCTCCTCTCAATTGGGTAAGAAACCTAGAAGGGCTGGAGAAAGAACTAAGAGATCCCCCCTAAGATCCCCCCCTAAGGGGTCTATTTATAGTAAACAAGCCTCCCCCACTCGGATTAGATCTGGGCCATTGATTTTGCTCAGCTGGCACCAAAGGATCGATCCTCATAGGGTGGAGGATCGATCATTCGCTTCGTGTGATCGCTGGTCCCGTGAAGGATCGATCCTCCTATAGGAAAGGATCGATCTTTTCTTCTTGAATTCTGGCTGCGCCCCGATGAAGATCGATCCTCCAGTGTGTGAAGATCGATCCTCTAGAATTTGCGTTCTGTCACTGGAAAAATGTGCAAAAATGATCGATCCTTCCCATAGTAAGGATCGATCCTTCAGAACTGATTGGCTTTGTTCTTGATGTACTGCACAGGATCGATCCTTCTTCAATA
Organism: Narthecium ossifragum; assembly: GCA_963920575.1. Lineage (NCBI taxonomy): Eukaryota > Viridiplantae > Streptophyta > Magnoliopsida > Dioscoreales > Nartheciaceae > Narthecium > Narthecium ossifragum. Next base: position 18,069,838 of record OY986970.1, on the reverse strand, counting down.
AAGGATCGATCTTCTTCATAAAAACTAGCCCGAATGACATCGTTTAAGCTCGGAACTTGATCTCATCCTCGTTGTGGGCACTTGTACCTGTAATAGGGTAAAATCCATCAGTAAAGCCTTGCTCGGAGACTAACAAGGCCAAGTTAAAAGGGTGATTTATGCACTTTTCACGTCTTATCACACCCCCTAACTTGAACTTTGCTAGTCCTCGAGCAAAGCAAAAGAAAAATAACTTGAAAGGAAAGAGAAGAAATAAGAAACTCAAAAAGGGCAATCCCCCGATCAACAATTAGTCACTTCTCATAAAGGTTTGGTTCTTATACGATCAAAATTCATTCATATGCACACATAGATTCAAATGCATAGCTCCATCCTTCAACCCATAGCACAAGTAAAATGCAAGCGAATAATTCCATCAATAGCATCATTCAAACACTTCAAAGCACTTGAACAAGATTAAAGCTCATCTAAGCAATCCGTGTAGTGAAAGTTGCTACTCAAGTATTCGGGGTCTCATAGTCATTCAAGTAGGGTTCCCATCAAAACTAGACATCCTTAGTGCTTTACACCGGTTGAACAAATGACAAGTTTTATTTAAAGTAAAATCTTTGTTCTTCTTTCTTTTCTTTTCTCTTCTTCTTCTCTCTCTTTTTTTTTTTCTTTTTCTGACTAAAACCAGTGATCGTGCAATGCCATGATCCCTTAGGCTTTCTACTAGGCCCATGTAACAGGATTTAGGCTAGTGGCTCCTCGGTCAGATGACCTAAAGGCACTGGGTGTTGAGACACCCCTCGGACTTAATTTCTCGAACCTAGCAGGTCACGAATCACAGCTGACCAACAAGCTTTTATTTGATACTAGCGTGACCATGCAATGCCTTGATCCCTTAAGCTTTCTACTAGGCCCATTTAACGAGTGTTAGATCAATGACTCCCAAGCCAGATGGCTTTGGGGCATTAGGTGTTGAAGCACCCCTCGGGTCTAACTACTCGAGCCTAGAAGGCTACGAATCAAGACTAGTCACTTTTATTAACCTGGCTCTAGGCCTCTAACTTGGCTTCGAACCCTACTACAAGTCATCTCAATCGAGTGTAAATAGCCTTGGACTCCCAATCTATAAAGGTCCCCCAATCAAAAACTACTTGCCCCCTCATACAAGTGTAAGTGCACAAGTGGATTGGATCACTTAAATGTCCTTAATGCATGACAAGAAGAATTAAAGTAGAAGAATAACACTACTCATGAAATGATTCGCCAAATTTTACAAAGCATGAGAATCAAGATGAATTATGCAATAGTCATCCATGCTAGCATAAGAGTTGAAATTTTTTTCGCATATTTACCAATCAAATAAACGTGTGACTAACTGTAGATCGATCACAGGTTATCTATAAACATGATGCAATTATACCCCCTAACTTAAGTGGGTTTGTCCTCAAGCACGAAAGAAGGGTAAAGTGTAGAGATAACTTTGTGATGAGATGGATGAAAATGTAACCTTGACGAAAGGTAGGAAAGGAGTTAGGGTCAAGGTTAGTCGTGAAAAACCGTATTGTTGTGATGTCAAAATGTCGTATTTTGCGTTGCTATCCATAGCTCGTATGCCCTGTAAAAACATAGATGAAATACCACCCATAGCATTATGGAAATCAAAGAATAGATATGAAAAATTTTGAGAAAAATTGGACAGCATTCCCTCTATTTATTCAATACGCCCAAGGGCTGTACAAAGATGCCATTTGCATCCAACATTCATCCAAATTAAAATACAGAATTGCAACTACATCCATCTTCATTTACAAGCATCCAGTCACATTCATATACATACACACCCAAAGACATACATCCACAGACAGACAGACACACCCGGGGCACACCCCCATACCAAAAATCATTTATATATATATATATCCACTATCAATGATTTATATATATATATATATATATATATATATCCACTATCAATGATGTTAACCATATACAAAAGTGAAGCAATGGAGTACAAAAAGTTACCCACCCTCCAAACACAAAAAGAGATAAACTCCAACCATCCAGAAAATACAGAAAATACCCCTAGATATAGTCTATCATCCCTGAGGTGCCGGCTCTGAACAAGTAAACGGATGGGAAGAAGCGAGATCTGTGACAGGTGGAGGAGGAGGGTGGATGGCGTCGAGACGGGCGAGGATACTCGACGTGACCTAGTGTAGGGCGGCGATGTCCTGGCGTAGGGCGGCGTCGGGCGCATCTACCGCGTCCAACCGCTGCAGCACCGCGTCCTGGAATGCCCGATGCTCCCGATAGATCTCACCCATAGTCGGGTGCTCGACAGGCCCGAACTCTGGGGTCGACTGGGTCCTGCTGGGTCTCGGCTGAGGACGAGGATGGCCGGCTCTCCTCATATGGCTAAGGACCTTGCCCCAGGTGGCCTTACCGAAGCGGGCAAACCTGAAGGCCGCTTCCGAGACAGTAGGCTCGCCCTCAGGGACTAGGTCCTGGCTAGCGAGAAAAGCCGAAATAAGGCAGGGGTGCGGGACGAGTTTATCGTTAAAACTGGGCGATCGGTCCCGAACCGCTCCACAATAAAACTGAGACATGTCCTCGATGACCTGCTGGGCCAAGTCGATCGACCATGACTTAGCCAAAAACCATAGTGAACACAACCACTTGCTAGTCCTATACTGGGCGTGGCCGTTTTGGTAAATGTTTCGGCGGAAGATATCGTCGATCAACCACATCTGAGGGGGCAGCTCTGCCCGCACAAATTTGCCCTCTCCTGTGCGATCTGGGTGGAGAAACAGCTGGGCATCAACCTCATGAGGCAGCTCCTCAGGGGTGGCTCGGTGGAGACCAGGGGAGTGACGAGGGATACCCAAGAGGGCAGCCACATCCCGGGCAGTGAATGTGATATCCTCGCCATCAATGATCGAAGTGAAGCCCAAGGCCCGGCTCGGGGCATCACCAGCCTTGTCCCTCTCATTACCGCAGGGAATAGCCTTCATGTTCTGGTAGAACATGCAGGCCAGCCGTGGGTAAACAGTGGTGGAGGGGGTGCAGAAGGGCAGCCAGCCGCGGGCTTCCAGTGTGGCGACGGAATCTTGCGCATGCTCGATCGTGCGGAAGAAGGAGACGTCAAAGGTGTACTCGAGGCGTACCTCCCGTCGCCACTGTGGATCCAGGCCTCGAACATCAGTGGGCGCAGTGGAGGGCTTGGGCTTCTTCAACTTCTTGGATCGGCGAGGATTGGATGACAAAGGGGCAGCGGAGGCTTTCCTCTTGGAAGCTGTCGGAGCTGTAGACGAAGTGGCAGGGGCACGCGAGGCACGGACCGGCCGTGTAGGAGGAGAAGGTGAATCAACGGCCGGCCCAGAGGAAGATGGAGAGGATGTCGCCTGCGAGGATGGTGTGGAAGAAGTTTGCCCGGCTGGAGAGGAAGAGGAAGAGACAGCCTTGCCCTTCCCGGTGGCCTTCTTGATGGCGGCGGTGTGCTTGCGAACCATCGGAGCTGAGGATGGCAGCAAGGGGGAACTGGATCAACAAAGGTGGCCGACGACGACGAGCTTGAAGGATGAGGCGGCACCGGCGGCTCGATGGAAGGTGATGACTAAATGTGGACGGCGCCGGGGTCGATTGAGGGAAGAGGAGTGAAGGGGAGGGGTAGTGGAGGCACTGGGAGGTGGAGGGTGGCGGTGATTTGCGTCGGAGGCGAAAGGATCCCGCCGATCACGGAGATGTGAGAGGAGGTGGGGTAAATGTGGGGGACGGGAGCTCGATCGAGAGGTGAAGGGTGGTCGCGGACACCTTGGGAAGGTCGGCGGCGGTGAAATCCGGCCGGAGGAGAGGGTGGCGCACCGGTTGGAGGCGGCGAAGAAGAGAAGCGCCGTCCGGGCGAACAGGGGAAGGGGAAGAGAGGATCGATCTTAGGGCTTGGGGCCCTAAGTCGATCTCCCGCGCCTTTATATTTTTTTAACCATCCCCGCAAAAGATCGATCTCCTAAAAGAGCAGGATCGATCTTTTGGACACGTGGCAGCATCATAACGGTTCTCTCTTAAGTTTTGCTGACGTGTATAAGTAGGTAAGATCGATCTTTCTATGCTCAAGGATCGATCATCCAGAAATCATCCCTCTGTCACGAATAAATTCGCAAAAATGATCGATCCTTAGAGATGGAAGGATCGATCTTCTCAAAACCAACCCCCTGTCACGAATAAATTCGCAAAAATGATCGATCATGGGGTATGGAAGGATCGATCTCTCGCCTCCAGGTTCCAGCGTAAATTCAATCGGACATAAAGGATCGATCCTCTCCGATTGGAGGATCGATCATTTATGTACCAAAATGCAAAACTGGGCTGAAAACCTGGGAATTCGCCCCACACACCCCAAACATGAATACTAGGCTCCTTAGACGTTAAAATACCACAATACAAACCTCCAAACCAGACAACACATCAATCATCCCACAAATTCAACATACCATCTTGACATCACAATTATTCCAACAAAGATCAAATAAAAAACACACCAACATCAAACATGCAAATAATGGGAAAAACAATCAATCATGCAAAGAAGAAATAACAAACAAATTCAGAAAAATACGAAGAAAGGATGGGTTGCCTCCCACCAAGCGCTAAATTTACCGTCTCTAGCTCGACACAATGCAAGATCACCCGTAAGATTTCGATGTCCCCTCTAAATGGTGGTCGCATCTAGAAATGCGAGAATGAAGCCATTTTCGAAGAACTTTATTTAAATGGCAATCATAAAACCACATTTCTTTCATCACAAGCCATTTTAACTTTATGTCCATTTTAGCACAAAAGATGTCACGTTTTTTATTAACGGTTTTATAAGGCCGAATGAATGTATGCATGAACGCGGAAAATGGGGTGGCATTCAAAATGAGCAATGATAGTGTTGTGGCAAATATTATTGTGGAGGAAGATATAGAAGGCGACAAATCAAAGTCCTGTCTCCACCAAGGGGTCACACAATCATTGCCTATATAATCACATTTAAGAATGGGCAAGACCTCAACCAAAATTTCAAAAGTCTCTAATGCCAGCAACATAAATTGGCCTTCATCATCACAATCATGAGGGATTGATACCCTTTCTAGGAAAACTACCAAACTTGGCTCATCAACCTTAGTTATGTCCTCCCAAAACACCTCATAGATAGGCATATTAACATCATAGGAGTCCCCAAAAATTGATATATCCTCACCAAAAACTTCATAGACCGGCATATTGATATCACAAACATCCTCTTCATAATTAGGTATGTCTTCATAAAATGGTTGATATACCGGAAGATTAATATCATAACAATCATCATCAACCTCTTTATCATTACCAAGTAATTCATTTAAGCATTCCTCATCATCATGATCATTCCAAGCATCGACACATGATTCACAAGTATCATCTATATCAAAATTTGCAACCATCACATCATTAGCACATTCATCACCAATATCATCATCCACTAAAGAATCGACCATAAAACATTCATTCCCATGCATAGATTGTTTAGCAGCATCAAAAATATTTAATTTCAATTCCATATTCCCGAAGGTAACGGTCATGATGCCACTCCTACAATTGATGCATGCATTGGCCGTAGCCAAGAATGGTCGTCCAAGTATGATGGGAATGGACTTCCTATGTCTAAGACCCGGTTCCATGTCAAGTACAACGAAGTCGACCGGGAAAACACAATTATCGACCTTGACTAGTATATCTTCAAGGACACCCCGTGGTGTTTTGATAGATCTATCGGCCAATTGCAAAGTCATCGAGGTCGGCTTGAGCTCTCCTAAGCCAAACTTACAAAACAAGGAGTATGACATAAGATTCACACTAGCTCCTAAATCAAGAAGAGCCCCCTCAATCAATTGATCTCCTATGATGCAAGAAATAGTAGGAGTGCCGGGGTCTCTCAATTTCGGAGGTAGATCAAGTTGAAGAATAGAGCTAACTTGCTCCGTTAGGAAGAGCTTTTTAGAGACATGAGACTTAGATTGCCTCTTATGGGTACGCAAGTCCTTCAAAAATTTGGCATAAGAAGGAACTTGCTTAATGGCATCCAACAAGGGAAGGTTGATGTGGACCTTCTTGAAAAGGTCTAGCATCTCCTCATATTTGCCACTCTTCCACGGTTGGGATGTGGCTTGAGGATCAACTAGTGCTTGAGGGTATGGAGCCCTTGGAATGTATGATTTGGTTGGTAATGGGTCGAGTGAAATAGGCTCATTTTCCTTGGAAGATGGCAAAGAACTTGAGGGATCATGAGGGGTATGATGGGGTGATGCTTGAGAGTCATTCATTGAAGTTGATAAATGAGGTTCATGCTCTTGCTCTAATGTGGTGTCTTTGGACATCTCCACATTAGGAAAAATCTTTCCACTCCGGAGGGTAGTGACCGCTTGCACTTCCTCGTGAGTAGAATCGACGAAATGTTGGCCTTTAGGGTTTGCTATGGGTTGACTAGGAAGTCTACCCTCCTCCCTTCTTGCCATAGTATTGGCCAATTGGCCTATTTGCACTTCCAACTTTGCAATGGATTGGGAATGAGAATGCAAAAGTTGGGTACTTGTCTCAAAGGAATCCAAGGCCTTGAGAAGCCTTTCCTCAATACAAGGATCACGCTTAGGAGCTTGAGGGGCTTGGTATTGGGAAGGCCCAGGTGGCCTTTGATTCCAATTTGGAGGATGAGAGGATTGAGGATAACCCGCCACTTGAGGTGGATATGCATGAGGAGCTTGAGCTGGCCGGTAGGTGGGTTGATTTTGTGGAGGTGGGTTAGAATGATATGGCGTTTGGTACCTAGGAGGGTAGCTCGGGGCTTGATTGCCCGCAATTGGAGGCCTAGGATTGTACGTGTTTGAATAAGGGTTATAAGTAGGCTTTGCTTGATTGAAGACCGCATTGATATGCTCTTGCACGAGCTCCAGATACTCACCGGCCAAATGGCAATCGGTAACTACGTGGCCGGGAGTCGAACAAAGGAAGCAAAGTTCTCCCAATGATGGAGAATTGAGTGCGTAGCTCGATGAAGAAGGAGGAGTAGGAATTTGATTCAAAGAATGAGCAAGAACTTGATCAACTTTCCTACTTAGAGTATCGATTTGTTGTGAAACACGGGTAGCTTCGGATAACTCTAAAAATCCTCTCGGGTTGGATTGTCCCTTAGCACTTAAAGTCTCCCTAACATTTCTTGAAGTGTAGGCATGGTTTTGGGAATTAATGGCAAGCTTTCCAAATAGAACCCATGAGTCCTCATAGGGATTTGTCATGAACACCCCACCACAAGCGGTGTCTACATCTTGTTGATGACGTATTCTAAGGCCATTGTAAAAATAATCAACAAGAGACCACTTAGGGATTTGATGGTGTGGGCATTTTCTAAGAAGCTCTTTAAATCTATCCCAAGCATCATGAAAAGGTTCGTCATCTTCTTGACGAAAGGTTGCTATTTGGGTTCTCATTTCATGAGTCTTAGCGATAGGAAAGAACTTTTCTAGAAAAGCACTTTGTAATTGGTCCCATGTAGTGATCGTTTGGGGCTCAAGGGATCCTAACCAATGCTTGGCTTTGCCCTTCAAGGTAAATGGGAACAACTTTAATCTCATAGCATTCTCGGTAAAGTTTGGGATTTTGACCGTGGAACTCTTTTCGAGGAAGTCTTCTAAGTGATAGTAAGGGTCCTCATTACTCAAGCCGTGAAAGTTTGGAAGGAATTGAAGGAATTGAGGCTTAAACTCGTAATGTGCGGCTTGAACAACGGGTTGTTGTATGCCCGATGTAGGTGCAAAAGTAGTAGGGACATAATAATCCCTCATACTCCTACGGTCCGGAATGGGATTGGCATTAGGATTGGGGTCCGGGATGGGCTCATCCATGATTTGAGGAGACGGGAGGTCCTTATGCAAGGGTATGCTAGAAGATGTCATAGAGTCTAGGAATTCTTGCAAGGTGATATCTAGATCCGAATCCTCATGCACACTCATTCACACATATAAGAACTTGGACCATACAAGGTAAGAGATACATTACAGTGGGCTGGTCCAAGAACTTTGTATCCTCGCCCGTAGATGAGTCGCTTCGCCGCTCGGAAGCTTCACCTACAACCATAAAAAGATATACAATATAAGCAACGTTCTATTTTTGGTATTTTGTAATAAAAGAAAGTAAAGCAACCTAATTGAAAGGAGAGATTTATCAAGTAAGAAATTCAAATCAACAAATCCCCGGCAACGGCGCCAAAATCTTGACGCGCCCAAACCACTCGTCGTTAAAAGTGACTAGAGCGTCAAAGATTACAATTTATACCGAATCCTAACTAACTACTACGTAGCTAGCGGGAGTCCGGGTCGATCTGCAGGGAAATGAGAATTGACTAACATACTCGATAGATAGCTCCAAACAACTAGCTAAAATGATTTGGGTTTTGGATTAATGTCTATTAAAGTAATTAACTAAGTGAAGAGAAGTATAACTAATATAGAGAGGTCTTGGGATCTCCACTTCATTGTAGGTTCTAGTGTAGCCTCCTAAGGAATTGAGGTGTGTAACCCAATTTGGACGATCGAAATCAAGAAGTCGACAAGAGGGTGATTAGCCTCACTTATCGCTCGACGGAAGTCGGGTTAGGATCATCCGCCGGAAATAATCACATTCACAAAGTCGACGAATGAGTGATTAGCTTCTATCGTCGCTAACGAACCTTCGATTAAGATCGATTCGTCGCAAGAAAAAGATATTGTATGGAATCGGGCATTGGAACGAGATGGTTCTAGCACCTCGAATCCAATGCAATAGAAAGATAGAATGGATCCTTTGATTAGAGAGATAGGGATGGTTCTAGCATCCCTAATCTCTAATCTAGGGCTAATTATCATCCCAATGTAATTGGATGTGTTTCTAGCACATCCAACTCATTGGGGCATAACAACAAACACCTATCATGCACAAGTCCTAGCTCATACCAAAGAAAGGCATTCATCCATTCAACATATAAGATCCATGTACAAAGATAGAGAAATAATACTCAAATCCATACAATAGATCAATCCCAAAGATTACACATCAAAACCCTAAGAAAACTACAAAAGAATCCTACAACTACATGGAAATCCCAAGAGATAGGAAGTTAGCTACTCATCTTGGTTGGATCCATGGATGGAGGTTGATGAAGCTCCCCTCCCATGGATTCCCTCCAAGAAGTCCTCCTCTCAATTGGGTAAGAAACCTAGAAGGGCTGGAGAAAGAACTAAGAGATCCCCCCTAAGATCCCCCCCTAAGGGGTCTATTTATAGTAAACAAGCCTCCCCCACTCGGATTAGATCTGGGCCATTGATTTTGCTCGGCTGGCACCAAAGGATCGATCCTCATAGGGTGGAGGATCGATCATTCGCTTCGTGTGATCGCTGGTCCCGTGAAGGATCGATCCTCCTATAGGAAAGGATCGATCTTTTCTTCTTGAATTCTGGCTGCGCCCCGATGAAGATCGATCCTCCAGTGTGTGAAGATCGATCCTCTAGAATTTGCGTTCTGTCACTGGAAAAATGTGCAAAAATGATCGATCCTTCCCATAGTGAGGATCGATCCTTCAGAACTGATTGGCTTTGTTCTTGATGTACTGCATAGGATCGATCCTCCTTCAATAAAGGATCGATCTTCTTCATAAAAATTGGCCCGAATGACATCGTTTAAGCTCGGAACTTGATCCAATCCTCGTTGAGGGCACTTGTACCTGTAATAGGGTAAAATCCATCAGTAAGGCCTTGCTCGGAGACTAACAAGGCCAAGTTAAAAGGGTGATTTATGCACTTTTCACGTCTTATCAGGGCGCTGGGTCGGCATGTTGCCCCCCCTCTCTCTCTTCCGCCCCCTCTCTCTCTCCCACCCTCTCTCTCCCACTCTCTCTCCAGCCGATCTCTCTCTCCCTCCATCCACTCTCTCCTCTCTCCTTTCCCACTCTCTCTCCATCCTCATCTCTTCCATCTGAGCGTCTCGAGGTCGTCCCTGGCCGCCCCTCTGCCGTCTCGAGCTCGTCCCCCGCCCGCCGAGCTGTCGCAGCCCCCTGGTCTTGAGCTCGTTCCCCGCCGCCCCTTCGTCATCTCAAGCGTCCCCGCTTACCGAGCCATCTCTCTATTCCTTGTGTTAGGTGAGATTAAATGATGAGAGTGAGAGTTGACAAGGGGTATTTTGGTCCCGAATTTATGGATTTGACCTACTTTGTAAACAAACACAAAAGTGTCCATCGATTGACAAATAAAAAAACAAGTGGATTTAAAAAGAAAATTCTTCGGAAGTTTTTGGCTTTCGGTTTTAGCCGGGAAGAGGAGTTTTTTGAGCTTCCGTAAAATGCTATAAAATATTTTAAACTTATAATAGCATAAAAATACTATAAATTACCAATTAAAATGTTTATCTTTTGGTTGTAGATTTATAGCATTTATAAAATTTATGCCATAAATACTCAATCTTTAATATCATTTATGTCAAAAAATATGGAGTTATTTTCTTCTTAAATCCACTTGTCTTTCGATTTATCAATCGAGGAACACTTTTGTATTTGTTTACAAACCAGACCAAATCCATAAATTCGGAACCAAAATACCCCTGACGAACTCTCTCTCATCATTTAATCCTACCTGACACAAATACGAGAGAAAAAGGAGAGAGAGATCTCTCTACATTAAGATGTGACATCGCCCATTTTCGTCTCTCGTACGAATTCCTTCATTATTTTAGAGGAAGAGAGTGGAGGTATTCCATTTTTTTTGGATTTTAGTGGATTTAAATTTAGTGTTTAAGTCGGCTTGGATATGATTTCTTACTTATGCGAGGAATTCCTTACTTATGCGAGGAATTCCGTACTTAGCATATGAATTCATTAGCCTCTGAATTCCTTATTCATGCGAGGAATTCCTTACTTAGCCTATGAATTCTTAGTTATGTGATCAGTGAGGCCTTTGCAGCCTTTCTGCGAGACACGAGGGCCCCATCGAAGATGGCGGAACTCCTGGGAAGGAGCCAGGGGGAGGCGAGCTGGAGGGGCAGGGCGTCGATGCCGGCGGAGGGGAGTTGCTAGAGACAGCCAGGTACTCTATAAAACAAAGGAAGAAGGAGGAGAGAGAGAGAGAAATAGAGGAGAGAGCAGGAGGGGAGGAGGAGCCGAAGAAGAGGAGTCAGAGCCAGAGGGGAGGAGGAACCGGAGAAGAGGAGGCGATGGAGCCGAAGGGGATCCGCATCCGTGATGTGGAGCTCGCGGCCCGAACGGTACTCCTGTGACACTACGCCGCGGACATGCGCAAGGAGAGTTGGCGGGCGTTCCGTGGTTGCGGGGGGAGGGGGGTGGTGGTGACGGTGAACTCGATGGTGATGGTGGAGCCGTTCGTGAAGGAGTACCGGAGAAGGTGTGGGGGGCGAGGTGCTTGAGAAATAGAGGAAGAGGGAGGAGAGAGAGACAAAGGAGAGAGAGAGAGACAGAGGAGAGAGCAGGAGGGAAGGAGAGGAGGAGCCGGAGAAGAGGAGAGGAGAGAACATGAGGGGAGGCGGAGCCAGAGAAAAGGAGACTACACAGTCGGAGAAGAGGAGGTGACGGAGCCGGAGGGGAGGAGAGAACAGAAGGGAGGCAGGAGCCGGAGACGAGGACGAAAGGGAGGGGGTAGAGATGGGAGTAGGAGGCGGAGGGGGCGGTGGGGGGGGTTGAGGCGTGTAGGCCGGAGGCCGGGGACGAAGGCTGGGCAAGGCTCCTCCTCTGCGATGGGGACACGGGGATGGAGGTGGCGCCGTGGAGGCCGGAGGCATCGAGCAAGTGTTGAAGCATCGAGCTGGAGGATAGGATGAGCCAGAGACGAGGACGAAGGCTGGGCAGGGTGGGGGGCGTCAGGGTCGTTGTGGGCGGGTCGGGGGTGGCTCGATGGAGAGAGATCGGGTGGATGGAGAGAGAGAGAGAGGGAGGGAGAGAGTGAGAGAGAGAGTGGATGGAGAGAGACGAAGAGAGAGAGAGAGAGAGAGAGAGAGAGAGAGCGAGAGAGAGAGTGGGGGGGAGAGAGAGTCGATGGATAGAGAGAGTCGACGGAGAGAGAGAGAGATCGGGTGGAGAGAGAGAGAGTCGATGGAGAGAGAATATCGGGTGGAGAGAGAGAGAGTCGATGGAGAGAGAAGATCGGGTGGAAAGAGAGAGAGAGAGTCGATGGAGAGAGAAGATCGGGTGGAGAGAGAGAGAGAGTCGATGGAGAAAGAGTGTGAGATAGAGTGGATGGAGAGAGATGGAGAGAGAGCGGGGGGGGAGTGGAGGGAGAGAGTGAGTGAGAGTGAGTCGATGGAGAGAGAAGATCGGATGGAGATAGAGAGAGAGTGGATGGAGAGAGAAGATCGGGTGGAGAGAGTGTATGAGAGAGAGTGGATGGAGAGAGATGGAGAGGGAGGGAGGGAGAGAGAGAGGGGGGGGGGAGTGGAGGGAGAGAGAGTGAGTGAGAGTGAGTCGATGGAGAGAGAAGATCGGGTGGAGAGAGAGAGAGAGTCGATGGAGAGAGTGAGAGTGAGAGAGAGTTGATGGAGAGAGAAGATCGGGTGGAGAGACCGAGAGATATCTCTCTCACTTCCTCGTTCTCTCTCCGACCTCCCTCTCTCCACCCGATCTCTCTCTCTCTCCGACCTCCCTCTCCCCACTCGATCTGTTTCTCACTTCCTCGTTCTCTCTCCAACCTCCATCTCTCCACTCAACCTCCATATCTTTTCTTCCTTGAAGTATCGAATACAAATTGAAGGATTCCTCACTTAAAAATTGAAGGATTCCTCACTTACAAATTGAAGGATTCATCACATAAATATATTAATTTTCTTAATAATTGTATTCGATTTTAAGTATTCCTAACTAATAATTAGGGATTCATTGGAAGCTTACAAGCATTCCTCACAAATAAGCATGTAATCTTGTATTATAAAAGAGGATTATTTATTAAAATTTATTGATAAATTACACATATTTTGTGAACTTAATACTTTGTAAAGAATATTTACTTAATCCCTTCTTAGAGAGGAATGGGTGGAGAGAGGGATGTTAGAGAGAGAACGAGGAAGTGAGAGAGAGATCGGGGGAAGAGAGGGAGGTTGGAGAATATGACAGTTGCTTTCTCTTTCTCCATCCACTCTCTCTCATAGCTCGATGACAGTTGCTTTCTCTACTGTCTCTCTCTCTCCATCCACTCTCTCTCACTCTCTCTCCACTCAATCTCTCTCTCTCCATCGACTCTCTCTCTCTCCACCCGATCTTCTCTCTCCATCGACTCACACTCACTCACTCTCTCTCTCTCCACTCTCTCCCTCCCTCCCTCTCTCTCCATCTCTCTCCATCCACTCTCTCTCCATCGACTCTCTCTCTCTCCACCCGATCTTCTCTCTCCATCGACCCTCTCTCTCCACCGGATCTCCTCTCTCTCTCTCCACCCGATCTCTCTCTCTCCATCGACCCTCTCTCACTCTCCATCGACTCTCTCTCTCTCTCCATCGACCCTCTCTCTCTCCATCGACTTTCTCTCTTTCCCTCCCTCTCTCTCCGTCTCTCTCCATCTACTCTCTCTCACACACACTCGCTCCCTCCCTCTCTCTCCATCGAGCCACCCCCACCCCGCCAACAATGACCCCCACGCCCGCCGCCCCCGCCCCGCCCCGCCCAGCCTTCGTCCTCGTCTCTGGCTCCTCCTCCCCTCCACCTTGATGCTTCAATGGTTGCTCGATGCCTTCAGCCTCCACACCGCCAGCTCCGTCCCCGTGTCTCCATCGCAGAGAAAACCCTCCACTACCCCCACTGCCTCCTTTGCCTCCTGCTCCCATCTCCACCCCCTCCCTTTCGTCTTCGTATCCGGCTGTGAGGACCCGTACCTCTAACCTGGTCCGATCGCGTCGGTCGAGGGTCTGGTTCGGTTAGTTTGGCTCGGTTAGCCTTTCCTTGCGATCGGTTGATCGCATCACGGTTTTTGGACCCCAAGGGCAATTTAGTAAATTACCCTTGACGGAGTTGGTTTCACACATGCGTTGTACACACACGGGCATGTGGTGATGTATGTGCTTGATTAGATCATCAGGGGAATCCTAGACCGAAAAAGCTTGATTACATCAAGGTTTGAGCGTATGGGATCAGATCTGGCCGATCGGACGGCCAGGATCTAATCTTAAGCCATTAGTACTTAAGCCTCTACTTAACCCCTTTAGATACCCTGTTCTCGTGTTAGGGAACTAGTCCGCCGCGATCCACTTTGAGAGAGAGAGGAGAGGGACTCGCCGGCAACCCGATCGAGAGGGAGAGAGTCCCGCGGCCGGAGAGGAGCTTGGTGACGGCGGCGACCACGGTTGGAGAGGCAACTGGAGAGGAGTGGTCGGCGACCCGCGCTTGATGGCGATCGCGACCCGACAAGGGCGGAGAGGACGACTCACGACCGGAGAAGAAGAAGGAGAAGATCTCGATGCCCAGAGGTAGGGTTTGATCTAATCTCTTGATTAGGCTCTACTAGACTAGAATAGGGCTGGCTTGTTCTGGCGGGAAGTATGCTAGCATAGGACCTGGTGATGTTCTTCTTTCTTCTTCGCTGTCGTTGCCTAGTTCTTCGGATGCTGATGGATTTCCGATGGGATTTCTCCTTTTCTTCTTTGGTTTTTGTTGATCGACGGGTTTCCTCTTCTTTCCTTGAGTTTGATCGGATTCCCATGTTTTCCTTGGAGTTTAGTTTTCCCTCTGTGATCTCGTGGCCATGCTTGCTTCTTTCTCTCCTTTGCCATGGTGGTTGCTATGGTTTTCTCTTGGATCCTTTCCCCTGTTTTGGTTTGCCGGATACCTGAGATCACCCTCCAACCCTTCCAGATTTCCCTCGAGTTTTTGATGTTTGGTTTGGATTTGTTGGCCGACGTTGGATTTCATCGAGTTTTTCCTCCTCCATCGCCATTGTTGTGTGTGCGTCGGCAGCTGGGGCTCCCCCCTGTTCTTAGCTGCTGAGCACATGAGGTCCTCTTCCAACTCCCTATTCTGATTTCCCTAGAACCTCATGGTGTTTGATCTGGAATTACTGATGTGTACGCAAGGTGCTTGTTGATTGCTTACTTGTTGCCGTAGTTTGAATCCTTGGGTTTTCATGGAGTCCATCCCCTGTATTGGTTTGCCGGAGGCTTGAGGTCCTCTTCCAAACCTTTCCTTTTCCTGAATCTGCTGGTGTTTGGTTTGGATTTCCTAGTTATGGCTAGTCTTCAATTGGGTTTCCAATTCGTGGCTGTTGGGTTTCCAACTCGTGGCTCCGTTCTTGGTTTGCTGTTTGGAGTTCACAGCTGAGTTTGGGTTTTATCGCTGAGTTTAAGTTTTGGATAT
This sequence comes from Narthecium ossifragum, assembly GCA_963920575.1. Lineage (NCBI taxonomy): Eukaryota > Viridiplantae > Streptophyta > Magnoliopsida > Dioscoreales > Nartheciaceae > Narthecium > Narthecium ossifragum. The sequence continues at coordinate 18,054,462 of OY986970.1, read as the reverse complement.
GCTTGGGTCACTGGATGCCATAGGGGGATCTGAGTGTCGAGTTTTAGATTGGACTCTGGCTGGGTGGTTTGGCCCTTCTTCCTCTTTGCTTTCCTCCCCATGCTTTTCCACTACCTAGGTGCATCTAAGCTTTGCTGGTTCGGGTGTTCGAAGCTAAGTATGGCTGTTCAACCCTTGCTGTTTGATGCTTCTGGTGTTTCTTCGAAGCTTGAGCGGATGGCTGCGATTGAGTTTTGGAATTTCTGTTGGATTGCTATACTTGTCGGATTTCTGTGTTTTTGGATTGCTCTCACTTGCTGGCATTTGGCTTTCATGTCCTTCAGGTTTAGCTGAGGATAGACGGAATCTCTCAAGTTAGTTTTATGTCAATTTTCTCCATTATCATCCCCTAATTAATTCTTATAATTACTAACAACTCCATCGAATTATGTATTATTATATCATGCTCAAGCCTAGGGCCGGCTGTGCGCCCGTTTATATTTTATTCGTGGGTTAACCAAGGGAGTAATGCTGTGAGGGCCCGTCCCTCAGACATGGCTCGACCGCGTGGGTCGAGAGCCGGTTTCCTGTTGGTTTGGCTTCACGTCGGGCACGATCGGATGATCGTGTGGCGGTTTGGGCCCCGGGGGCATTTTGGTAAATATGTCCTCTGGTGATCAGTTTCACACCCGCGTTCCACACACTGACTTTGATTGATGTATGTGTTTGATTAGAATCCCTAGGGTGCGTCCGATCGGAAGATCGGAGCTCGATCGGGAAAGATCGAATCGGACGGCTGAGATAGATCTGGGTTTTCTATATAAGCCAAGTCCCTTTCTCCTCTTTCCTTCTCTCCTTCACCTGTCGTTCTCTCTTCCCTTCTCTCTCCTTCGGCTGAGGTAGGGTTTGGAGACTTGGTCTCCGGAGCTCGGATCTTGACGGCTTGACCAGCGGGACGCGTGGAGGAGCTACCCTACTTGCTCAAGTAGGTGTTTCTACCTCGATCCTTGGATCGGGTTCTCCTAGGATAGGTTTCATGTGCTTTCGCTGTAGGAATACATGTTAGAATGCTTTGTAACTCCTTGCATATGTAGTGGTGTTCATTTCCAGTATTCCTACGTTGCGATTTCAGTATTCTAACGGTTGGTTTCCGTATTATCGTCGTTTTGTCGGTTTTCGTCCATTTGGACCTAGTTAGGAGATTTAACCGTCAAAAACTGGATTTCTTCATTCCATTAGCTTCCCCACTGATAAGTACACTTGCTTGCGAAATTTCATCTTATTCCAACGTGATTCGATACTTGAAATCCAAAGAAATGGATTTTCGGCACTGTTCTGATGAACTGTGCCAAGGCTCGACGGTCGATCGGTGCATCGACCGTCGAGTGTTGTCTTACCCTTTCTGGGCCTGACGGTCGACCGTCGGATCGACCGTCGGGCTTTGTCGGGAATTTGGACTCCCACGGTTGATGGAAGCATCGACCGCGGGATCTTCTCTTTTTGCCATTTACCGTCGGATCGACCGTCGCATCGACCGTCGGGCGCTGTTTGGTTTTGGGCTTCTCAGGGTCGATGGGTGGATCGACCGTCGCCCTTGGTTTTCTTCGCATGGGTCTCACGGTCGATCGCCGGATCGACCATGACATCGTCCGTGGCCTCACGGTCGATCTCCGGATCGACCGTGACATCGTCCGTGACCCTTTGAACTTGGTTTTCTGGTATTTCTTGGATGGTTTTGATGGGTGATTAGTATCTAAATATGTTGGGAAGTATGTAGGTGGATTTTATGACGTTTTCAAAGGATTTTCATTGGGTTTGAGGATTGATTAGAGCAAGTTTCCTTTTTTGGGCAAATCTATGGTTCTACTTGCATTTAATACATGTTTGATTGTAGTTAAGTGCTTAGTTGACTGCTTAGCCATTAGCTAGCTATGAGTGCTAGCTAATGAGGAATTGTGGAACCTTAGCCTCTTGCCGGTGAGTGCCGAGGGCTATTGTATATCTGTTGAACCTATAACTATTGATGTGACATATAGAGACATCTAGAATAGATGTTTGCCTAGGCTCATGCATTGTATGCATTAGAAGCATTTGAGGTTAGGCGGGCGATGGTTTGGGCCGCCGATCCGAGGCTCTCGGGTAGCTCGGATCTAGCCTTAGGACCGTGGATGGGTAGTCAGGAGTAGGGTGTGATTGTGCGATCAAGTCTCATGTCTTCGAGGATTCACGCTAGTTGACTCTGATCAGTATTTGAGGTTTAGAGGTCATGTTGTCTTCCAAAGCCAAGTGCTAAGGATGGATGTTGATGTGTTCCCGATGTGGTTCCCCAAGGCTTGATACTCCATCTTGGGTAAGGGTGATCTTGCATGTTACTGTTCCTTGACCTCCTGGTAACTTATTCAGGAGAGAGGTTTCATGACAAGAGCCCTTGGGACATCAACTGGGTTATGGGACCCGTGGCATCCGTTAGACTTAGGCTGGGAGACAACACTGTTGTTGTTTTCCTCCTTTCAGTGTGCCGTAGAGTAGAACCCTACTGAGCTTATCGCTCACTCCTACCCGGGCTGCGTTTGCAGGTGCAGGCGGCAGTTCTTCGTCAGTGGAGCCGGTAGGATCGGCCTTGGGCGGCGCGAGTACATCCAGAGGCGCTTGAGGTTGCTGGAGGATGATCTGTTGTACATTTTGATATATATATATATATATATATATATATATATATATATATATATATATATATATATATATATATATATATATATATATATATATATGATGTTGTAAACAGTTTGAGAACCTTTGGGATTTTTGTATAAATCTGTCTCTTGGGAGCTTTTGTATTAAATCTGAACTGTACAACTTGATGATATATTATAATTGAATCTGTTCACCTCTGGAATACAATTGTTTAAATTATTCATCTTTTTCGCTTTGTATCGCGCCGATTGATGATGAATAGTGATAGGAACCCTCACGCCCCGTCCTGGATGGGTTTTCTGGGTTGGGGTGTGACAAATGCCCTTGGGAATGTTTAGACTAAACGGGCCTAAGGTGTGCCCTTGTTTGTTGAAGGATAGTATACATGGTTTGGATAATTGTACATGTGAAATGTATGTCTAATTGATGGATGTCTTATAGTATCTGTGGTGGCCTTATGCATAAATGCTTATTTCTTTGTCTTGTTAGCTTATTATCTCAATATGCCGGATGATTGTTTGATGATATGGCATGTAGAGACACCTAGGCCTAGTTGTTTGAATAGGCTCATGCATGTTGTATGCATTAGAAGTATTAAGGCTAGGTGGTAGGCGATGGATTCGATCGTCGATCCGGGGTTCTCGGGTAGCCCGGATCTAGCCCTAGGACCGGGATTTTGGGTAGTCGAGGATTAGGATGGAATTGTCATCAATGATTATGTTTGATATCATTTGAGGTCATTGCTATAGTCGACTGTGGATTGTGCACTTATATTTGAGGTGTAGAGATCGTGTCGGTCTCTAAGGCCAAGTGCTAAGGATGGTTGTCGATATCCCTGACATGTGTGCCCCCGTGAGAGATGGTATGACTGGGCAGGGTGGTACCTGGACAGGAGCCCGCAGTCTTTGATTCCTCTCGGTTGTTCTTGGGTGAGGGTGGGACCTGGCCAGGAGTCCTCGGGAATCGACGGGGTTATGGGGCCCCTTGGCATACCTTAGGCTTAGGCGGAGAACGACACAGTTGCAGTTTTCCTTCCTTTCTGTGCGACGTAGTGTAGAACCTTACTGGGCATTGTTGCTCACCCTACCTGGGCTGCATCGGCGATGCAGGTCGATGCAGTTCCTTCTTTCAGGTGTTCTTCTAGAAGATGGCTCTATAATCCGAGGTGGTCGAGGACTTGGAGTTTCGAGGAGTTTCATCTATAGATAATTTACAGTTTTAATCAATGATGTACAAATTGATGTATAACATGATGTATTCGAGGACAAAATTGTATGATCATTAATTCAGTTGTATCTGAGAAATGTTGTAATATTCTTTAATGTAGACATTTGAGAAGTGTAATAATTAGTAATTTACGGTTGTGCCATTGTATAAGTTGAAGTTGTAAAATTGTAAATTGTACAGATTTCTTGTGCTATAATTATAAAGGGGATTCTGTCGAAATTTTTTTAGTATGAATTTGAGGATTAAATTGTTTTAAATTCGTAATAGTTCTATATTTGTGTGCCAATTGATGATGTAAACAGGTTTAGGTGGCTCACGTCTCGATCTGGTTGGGTTTTCTGGGTCGGGGCGTGACAGTTTGGTATCAGAGCAGGCTGTAGATCCCAGGGATAGGATTAGGCTTGCGGTTAAGATTTTGAGTGTGGAATGGGATAGTTCTAGGTCTAGAACATCCTTGCATGGCTGTTTGCGAATGCGTATGATGTGCATTAGTTAGGTTGATTGCTGTTGTGTTTTGGTTTTCGGCTGTGTCGTGACGCCTCAAGGGGAAGTGTGTATGCACACCGGCGATGTCCATTCCCTCGCCTGACAGTGTATCTCCCCCCGTGCTGGAGATGAGCGAGTAGGGATTAGGACGTGTGTCGCCTTTATACTCTTGGAATCCCGAGAGGTGGACCCGTTGTGGCCCAGAGGCGATGTTGGAGATCCTTCGACAGTAGAGAACTGATTGAAGGAGGTGTCCTAGATCCCGAATGTTTTAGACATCTTGGAATATCGCTTGTTTGGGAACCCGTTGTTTTCTTGCCTTCCCAGGAAGCGATGCCTAGTGGTGCTTGTCGGGGCCACTAGGGACACTGTTGGTTGTGTGTTGAGAACAGTTCGCGTACTGTTCTCTGGCACCTACCCCTGGAGGGTGGTGTAGTTGGGAGTACCTTCCTCTGTTCATGGTACTCGCACCGCGTGACAGCACGCGGGTTGGTTGGATCATCTGGCTCGGTATGCTGGAGCGACAGCAGGGGACACCCTGGACTGTACTCCAGATACTGAGACAGATGACTTGAGGGTTGACACCAGACTGTTGGTCGGTGGTCGTGGTGAGTTTCGGGGTTGTCGTTCCTGCTTCTGGGGAACGACAGGGTAGCTGTTGGTAGAGGCAGTGGTTTCAGCATCAGCGACAGCCGTGGCAACAACAACGTCGTGCCAGTTCTTGTGAGAGGTAGCCTTGGCCCCAGACTGAGAGGGAATCCACAGGGTGCTCGAATGCTAGCCGCCGGGTGCCTTTCCGTCGACGGTGCTGGTTGCGAGGGGCGCGAGACGCTTACACCGCAGAGCAGTCAGGCGTGACACACGGCGTAGAGCAGAGAAGTGGGTTGATACCTCAGTTGGGGCAGGTACCTGGGCCAGATATGGGAATTCAGATTCTAGATAGGGCCTTGCCGGAGACGAGGCAGTGACCAGTCTTACCAGAGTTTCATGCACTTCTTGGCAAAGAGCACCTTCAGCAGCAGCCCGTTTCGGAGCCGACTTCCTCCAGCTTTCAGCTTCAGCGTTCAGCTTTTGGTGTGTCTTGCGGCTCGTGGTTTTCTTGTGGCGCTGGGTGTTTCTCCCTTGTGACTCATCCCCGTGCAGGTATGTTGGCTTGGGACTGGAGTCAGGTGTGGCTTTGGGAGTAGCCACCGATTTGGGACAAGAGCTTGGGTTGGTTGCTCTTGTTGGGGCGTTTGTTAGAGGTTGGAGACCTCTAGGTGTCCGTCGCCCACGTGTGGGACACGTTGGGGTTCGACGACTTCCTCGGTTTGCGCTGGTTGGTCGTGTATCGAGTTGTGTTTATTGGCCGTGAGAAGGTGTTGTGGGTACGCCTGACAGCGTTGGTTTGCTCTCGTTGAAGGTCGTGGGTTGGCGCGTCTTCTGGTTGTCAAGAGCTGGGGCGGTTCACCAGTATGTGGTGAACTCCTCCCCCTTTTGTTTTGAGGGTGCTCGGGAGAGCAAGCTTTCCCTCATGTCGTTGTTTGTGCAGCTGTCCTTTTGAGGAGCTTCCAGGATATTCCGTCTTCGCTGGATTGCCGAGTTTGGACTCGAGGTTCGTTCGAGGTAATTCAGTCAATGTCTTCAGTGAACGTGTAGCAGAGACCGGGGCCCAGTGGACGGACTTGCATTGAGCAGCTTAGAATGGACAAAAAGACTTTCGAAACTTTGTGCTACATGGTAGATACTATAGGGGGGTTAACAGCAACAAAGCACTTGCAGATTAATGAGCAAGTTGCTATGGTTTTACACATTCTTGCCCATCATGTGAAGAACAGAGTGATTAAATTTCGGTTTATGCACTCGGGAGAAACTATTAGTAAACATTTCAATAGGGTTCTACATGCTGTGACCCGATTACATGAACAGTTGCTAAAAAAACCAGAGCCAGTACTTGTTGACTCCACAGATGAGCGATGGAAGTGGTTCAAGGTATAAAATTTAGTTATAAATTACTATTCAAGATTTTTAATTATAATTCTGAAGGGTGCATCTCTTTGAATTGTAGAATTGTCTTGGTGCGTTAGATGGGACACATATCAATGTAAAAGTACCTATAAATGACAGAGCAAGATACCGCAATAGAAAGAATGAGATTTCCATAAACGTGTTAGGTGTTTGTTCACCGAATATGGAGTTTATATACGTTTTGCCCAGTTGGGAGGGTTCAGCCGTAGATGGAAGGATGCTTCGCGATGCATTGAGTAGACCAAATGGTTTAAAAGTTCCTCAAGGTAAGAGTGTAATCAAACTCTTCATTAATTATTTAACATCTTACATATGTATTAATTTTTTAATAACCAATATGATATCTAGGTTGTTACTATTTGGTTGATGCGGGATATACAAATTGCAATGGATTTTTAGCCCCTTACAGAGGAATAAGGTATCATCTCAATGATTGGAGACAAGTGCATCAACCTCGATTTGCTGAAGAGCTTTTTAACATGAAGCACTTATCTGCAAGAAATGTCATTGAGAGATGTTTTGGCTTGTTGAAGATGCGATGGGAAATTTTAAGGAGTCCTTCATTTTATCCAGTTAGAACACACAATGCATAATTATTACATATTGTCTATTACATAATCTTATAAGGAAAGAAATGAATGAAGACCCTTTGGAACCCGAGTTAGATCGTCAAGCTATAGCTAATGATGTTCATGGTGATCCAATTAGCACAATTGAAACCAGTGATGCATGGAGTAATTGGAGAAATCAATTGGCGGAGGATATGTTCAATCAGTGGAGAGCATCAAGAAATTAGAGATGTTTTTGTGTTAAACCAATGTTATTTGCATTGTTTATTTGTATTAGTACTATTGACACTAGTACTTTTGGATAATGTACTCTGAACTTGATGCTTGAAATGCTATTTTGAACTTGATGCTTGTGTCATATAAAGTTGCAAGTGATGCTATTTTGTGTATGTTATAAAGTATATATGATTTTCTATTTCCTTAGGTATATGCTTATATTTTGTTATCTGATTGATATTTGATAGTCATGTCTCAAGGAGATAAGCACAAATGGACTGATGAAGAGGACACCATACTTATTGCTGCATTGCTGGATTTGTATAACAAGGGCACTCATAATGCAGATAATGGGTTCAAAGGGGGATATTTAATAATTTTAGAGGCTGCCGTCAAATAACAATTACCCAATGCTGGAATAAAAGGAAAGCCACACATAGAATCAAGGTTAAAAATTATGAAAAGAGATTTTCAATTGTCTATGACATGATTTATGGTACAAATACTAGTGGATTTGGTTGGGATCCTGTTAACAAATATGTGGTAGCTGAGCCAGCTATTTGGGATGAATATATCAAGGTAAATTTACCTTAAGCACAATGGCAAGTCAACTATTATTATTAGTTTTTTAGTAATATTTTCTATGATACTTACATATCATTTTAAATTTTTGCAGAGTCATAAAAGAGTAGCTAATTTCAGACATAAGAAATTAGACCACTTTGAAACACTGTGTGTAATCTTTGCCACGGATCGGGCAATGGGAAAAGATGTAGAGGGACATGCTGATGTGGTTGAGGAAAATAGGGAAGAAGAAATTGAAAACATTGATGAAAGTCAATATATACCACCTTACAATACCGATTGGTTTGCAGAGGAGAATGTACCAATGTCTACAAGTCATGTCACCATGTTTGCTTCTCAAGCAGATGTAAACATGTGTGCTACTCATGTAGACATTGGCAGTCCAAGTGAAATTACTTCCTCTCGGGTAAAACGGCGAAAGAAGTCCAATACGGGAGCTGAAGTTATTGAGGCTATTCATCAAGTTGCTTCAACTATCGGTTCCAAAATTCAGCATGCAACTCATGAACTTAGCCAAACTATAGGTACTGACAAGTTACTTCTTGAGAGGAAGGATAAATTTTTTTCTGAGCTACAGAAATTGGAAGGATTGAATGAAGATGAGAGAGACGATGCTGGATCCAAAATGGGTGCACATGATACACTTATTTCCTATTTTTTTAGCCTTCAAATGGAACAAAGAGCCCGATATGTCAAGAGATACCTCGACCGGCATTGAATGAAGTTTCTCATATCAATTTTGGACATATTTGATCTTTTATCATATTATTGTAGTTAATTTATGCCAAACATGGATTTTGTTGTAGTCAATTTTAAATGCTTTAAGTGCTATTGGCTTTAGCTTTAAATGGTTTTGTATGGACTTATTATGGATTTTGTTAAACTTTTTGTGGCTAATTAAGTGGATTTAAATGTTGGAATGCTTAATCTGTCTATCTACGTTGTATGTTATGGTTTCTGTAAATGCACTTCCACATTTCATGATATATCACTCAACTGGAAAAGATACCTAGGGTTGGTCATGTGGTATCAACTACCACCCGATACTCCACTCCCTGGTGTTATTCACACCTATCAGCAGCTTCTCAGTGAAGGTAGAGCTCCATATCTAGTTCCAGTTTACATTGATGAAGGTCCGCATGAAGAAGAATTGACTTGGACTGTTGGAGATCGTTATGATATAGCATATTATCTCATGCTTCTTCATGCTAATGAAGAGCATATCTTCAGCCTTTGTAAAACCATGTTCAGTGCCTTCTCTTCAACTCATGATCCACTTGACTACCACATGATTTGGCATATCTTCAACAAGTAATGAATGCTTCTCATTTGTTTTAAAATTACGTTAGACCTGGATTCATATATTTGGAAATGACATGAGTCCTATTTGAACCAAGTTTCGTGATTTGAACCAAGTATCGTGTTTCCTTGTTGTTTTTTTATTGGTACGTGACCCATTTAAAAATGTGTGTATTGTATAATTTGTTCAGCTTAGTTCACTTGCATTTACAATTTTCTCCCATCGTAGAAACAACAAAGAAAATAAAAGGAGGGTATTTTAGTCATCTGTATTTCATTCCTATTCCATTCTCAGGCTTCTGTTTGTATACCAAACATGGTAATGCTTCATTCCCATTCCCAATCCTGATATCAAAAAATCACCTTGGTAATAGACCATTACTAATCCTAATCCCATTCCATTCCCATTTCTAATCCCATTCCCATTCCTTGTGCGAACCAAACATGCAGTAAGAGAATGCTACATAATGTTCTTGATAGCATGAATAAGGATGTTGTAATAGGTTACAAATATTAAAGCATAGCACGAATTCGGATGCTACAATAGATTATAGATATCAATGTCAATAAATTATAACCAATGACTTTTAGAGATTGCTATGAGTAATATATATGACAGCTCCTAGTGAATGCTGTATTAAATTTCATAGCAGTGCTATGTAAGGTTTTCAATAGCAAAAGTACGAGCGTTGTAATAGATCTTAGAATAGTTCATCACAATTAGTCAATGCTATGTAATACACTTAATTGCTATTGTCAGACGCTATGAATCATATAATAGATCATAGAATAGTTTGATAGCATTCAATATATGCTATAAAGTTGAGATTTTATAGTAGACACAAGGCATAATCTATAATACGTATTAATAACATCTAAAACAAGCTACACATGTACAAATCTACATCAATTTAACTTTTCACTATAAATTCTCAATTTTTAATAGCATATATAGAAGAATGTTGTCAGCATGTGCTATAAGATTAGATTTAATAGCATAATTAGAAAGAAGGCTATAGATTACCCGCAAATGTTACGGCTCATTTGAAAATTTATAGTGTTTTATGCTATAAATATGGAAATTTTTTAATAGTATTTACCAAAGAATGCAATGAAACGTGTGTTATGAATACACATTTGATAGCATATGCAAACAAGATGTTATATATTATCCTTTAAAATGTCACCAATTGCTAAATGTTATGAAACGTGTGTTATAATATCATTTTTAAAAGCATTTATCAAAATATGCTATGAAGCGTGTGCTATGGTATCCATGTTTTCTTGTAGTGCATGTCATATGTCACTATAAGGATATAATAAGCTTGATTAGAAGCCTAAAAGTATGAAAATTCAAAATTTGACATATGCACATCTTTGTATAGAAACAATAAATATGACATTTGAGCATTGGTCATACAACACTATAAAGTTTCAAAACTTTCAAAACCAAAAGATCAAATAAGTAGGCAAGGCACGATTTTACACATCACAATATTTCTCCCCGTCTGACATCATCAAAAAGCAATATTGGAGGGGAGGAGGTTAGGATCAGTGTTAACCATCAAGTTTAGTAAGGACGTTTAAAAATCATATTAAAATCTTTTTCAAACTGAAAAGCTATCAAACTTCACAAGCACTTGAAAGTTATGCACTAAACCAAGTCATAATACAAGGTTAAGCTAATTTAATAAAAATATTTCCAACCATTAGAGGTTTCCAATATAAACCACCATAAAAATTAACATCTTTCCATTCCAAACATCAAATTACCAAAGATAACAATTCAAGGCTTTACAAAGTCAAAATTTCCAACTATTTGTTTCAAAAAAAACAACAACAAAAGTTTAAAACCAAAATACAAGTTTGACAACTAGAAACACCAAAAGATGAAATGTAGGCATTTATTCTTTAAATCATTCAAATTGATATTTCATCCAAAACACCCACATCAACAAACCATAGGAAAAATATTTTTGGCAAAATACATTTGAAATAACTTGAAGTTCATCATGCATAGCCAAAAAATAACAACATTCATCGTATTAGACTTCCTTACAACATTTTAGTTAAGTTGAGAAATTAAAAGAAAAAAAAATCACAAATTCCAATACCAATGGAGAGATCATATATCATTTAATAACTATTTGCATACTTCCATTTTCATGGAAGATTGAAAGCATATTCTTCTCCCCTGTCATATGCCTCGAGCATCCATTAGCAAGTTATTACTATTTTTCTTTGAATTGGTCTTAACCTTGGATCTCAATCATTCCTTCAAAAACAAATTAAGTCTTGATTTTTGGTAACCAAATCTTTTTGGGTCTATTAATGTTAGATCTAGACATATACATAGATCAAGTATATTTTGGTATTCAAAGAGTGTTAGCACTAACATGCTTCATAAGATAGCAATTAGGAGCAATATTTTCTATTTTGCAACAATAATGGCAAGTAGGTGCATTTGCTATTATAGGAGGATGAGTAGATGCTTTAACAAAGTTAGTCTTCTTTTGCTTGTTCATCTCTCCTAGGGTTATAGCCGATTCCTTCCTTATTTAAAGAGCTCTTTTGGATATCAAGGATCTCATCAAACTTGTTCTTACTCTTCATAAACTTTGAAAGAGTAATTTTCAAATCATCATTCTCAAGATTGAGATCTCTCTTGGATTTCCTCAAGTTGATGAATTCATTTTGCATATCATAATTTGTGTTCTTCAATATGGTGAGCTCATATTGAGTATCATTGAGTTCCTTCTCAAGTGTGTCACGAGTGTCACAAGAATTTTTATCTAGCATGTATTTGTTTTCTTTTTTTAATGTGTCAAATCTATGCATGACATCTAATTTTCATCCTCTACATTCTTCAAGTCCTTACATGTAGTATAATACTTTTTATTAAAGAACTTGAAGTCACTAGCTAAGGAATGATAAGTTTCAAATAATTCATTAAAATCAAGCTCATCATTTACCTTATCATCTTCTTTTTCTTCATCTTCAAGTGTTGTCAAGCAAAAGTTGGCAGCCTCTTGTTTATCCTCATCAAAAGAGGAGCTCAAGTCACTTTCTCCTCAAGTTGTCACCGTAGCCTTCTTCTTTTTAAACTCCTTTTTTGAAGGTTTCTTGAGTTGTGGGCAATCAGACATGTAGTGTCCAGGTTTCCTACACTCATAGCAAATAATTTTATTGAAGTTAGAAGAAGTATTTCCTTTTTCACCTTTGAGGGTGTCCTTATTGAAGAATTTTCTTCCTTGGCGCTTGAAGATTCATTGGATTCTTCTTCTGCACTTTTCTATCTCCTCATCATCATCTTCATCGCTTGAATCCGATGATTCTTTGTTTGATGACTTGAATGCAATGACCTTCTTTTTCTTGTCTCCTTCGTCGTCGTTTCTCTTCAAGTTCATCTCATATGTCATGAGTGAACCCAGGAGCTCATCAAGTGACAATTTAGATAGAGCTTTGGTTTCTTCGATTGCCATCACTTTGGGATCCCATGACTTAGGTAGACACCTAAGTATCTTTCTCACAACTTCATCATTAGCATAAATTCTCTTGAGTGATTCAAGCACATTAAGAATATTGGTAAACGGAGTAAACATTTCACTAATCATTTCATCATCCTTTATGCAAAATAATTCATAATCCTGAACAAGCATGTTAATTTTAGACTCCTTGACTTGATTGGTTCCTTCATAGGTGACTTCAAGTTTGTCCCAAATTTCTTTAGCCGATTTAGAAGCCGAGATTTTATTAAATTCACTAGGGCTTAAGGCACAAAAAAGATAGTTCTTGGCTTTGGCATTAATTTGCAAGTTCTTCAAATCGGTCGGGGTATACTCATTCTTAACTTTAGGAACTTGCTTTTCCTCAATTATCTTTTTGGGAATGAAAGGACCATCTTCAATGACCATCCATGCTTTATAATCCATGGATTGGATAAAAATATCCATTTTATCCTACCTATAGGAATAGTTTGTTCCATTGAAGTATGATGGTCTATAGGTGGATTTGACCCACTATGTTTTCTATATCGAACTAGGATCCTCTAGGGCTATTAAAGCTCAAAAACAGAGACCAAGCTCTGATACCAATTGAAAGTCCAGGGGAGGTGAATTAGACCTTATTCGAAAATTCGATAAATGGAAAACCTAGGTAGGAGGAGTCTAAGATTCTTGAATGCTTGTAAATGAAATGATAAGAAAATTAAACAAGTAAAATAAAGCATGAGATGGGAGTTAGAGAGAAAGCATCATGTTTATAGTGGTTTGACCCAACTCTTGGTCTACGTCCACTTCACTCAAAGTCCTACTTGAGGTTCCACTACTTGCAAATCATTTTAGAAGTTTTCCACCAAGCTTCCGAGTGCTTGGCAACCTTACAATCCTCTTCGAAGACCGCTTGGGTATCCTTTAAGTCTCTCTTGGATTCTCTCAAAGTCTACTTCACAACTTGAAGTAGTTTTACAAAGTTTAAAGCTCTCAAAAAAGATGAAAATGAAAAATAAACTTGCTAAAATGTATCCGAATAATCCCCTTGGTCCTTTGACAAGTTACTGCATTTTTTCTCTTATAGTTGACCTTCAAAGCTCCAAAAATAACTCTCAACGGCTATATTTTTGACTTTGCGCACATTGGTGGTCGACCTTCGCATCGTCCATCACATCGACCGTCGCACTCAAAATATACCTCGGATTAACCACCGCATCAGCCTTTAAGTTTCACGGTTGACCTTGGCATCAACCGTCATATCGACCATCAGCCTCTATGAGTAAATGATGCATTCAGGGTCAATGCCTCGTTCGACCGCCGCTTCTTCAAATAAAATCAATATAGACCGCGGTCGATCGGTGTATCATCCCGCCACATCGTCCGCCGGCCTACAACATTAAAAATGGCTTTCCCTCCAAGCCAATACTTAGCCAAAGTATATAACACTCAAAGAACCTCCACGGTCGATCCGTGTATCGACCGCCTCATTGATCGCGAGTACAAAAGCATCTAATCATCTATTTTAATGAGTTCCAAATTAAGGGATATAAATGTCAAATCATTTGTTTATCACCATACACATATTGACATCATCAAAATAAGGTTAGAATCAACAAAATAGACACAGGCGTATAGCAAGTGCACAATTAAAAGTGCACTATCTCCATGAGAGTGGGGTCTGAGCACCCGCAAAGCCGTTCAAATAAAGATTGGCAAAAAAATTGGTACCTTCAATTACTGGGACTACAAAAATACTTTCTATCAAGTATTCTTGTTTGATAATCCATAGCAAAAGCATACTTGGTTTTTAAAGTTATTTCCCGATGTCCTGAAAATTGAATTGCTCACTTGGTTCTACGATTGGTGGTCAAAGTTTGGAGTTGATCTGGCAATTTTACCAGAACCAATTGTAAATTTATAAAATGAATTGGTAGAATCTCACCCCATAATTCACTATATGAGTGAGGAAGAAATGTTTGAAGGTTTATGTCAGCTATATATCTTCATAGAGACAAAAATTCCATGGATCTGGAAATTCACTATTGAGACAGGATATGATGATTCTCATATCTCCCTTGTCTCAAAAGAAAGTTTCAAATTAAATGGTGGAAAAAATTGATGTCAACAAGAAGGTTGAAGAAATTAAGGAAATCATCTAGAAGAATAAAGAAACACTTGATCAGAATATTTCGCAAGAGATTTAGGTAGAGAATCATTTTGCCAAGGTAAAAAGAATGTTGTAGAGAAAATATCCTCAAGGTTTAGAATCAGAAATTAAGCAAAAGTGTCTAGACCATATGAAGAAGAAAATAGTAGACACCTTTGATGTCTCTGATAGAGCACCAAGCTGTAGCATGCATTGTCACGCCCCGACCCAGAAAACCCATCCAGACCGGGACGTGAGCCAACTAAACCTAAAATCAAACGGCGAGAGCCTCCCCTATAAATATCACTTTAAATCTTGGTGCAAAATTATAATATTCACAACTAATTTAAATTATTCTATCATCAAGTCATAATACAAAACTAACTACTACAAAATTCAATTAACATTTAGATAATACAATAGTGAAATTAGTCCTTTAAGTACAACAATCTCTATCAATTTTCATCAATTTGGGGTACAAATACATTTCTCCTTGCAGTTACAATTTATACATCGATTGAAATACATATACAATTTAAAGATGTACATAAATCTAATTGAGATAAGCTGATAATGATTCCTCGATCTCGCGCACTACCAGGGGAAAGACCACCTCCGACGTCGTAACTACTTGACAAGGGAACCACGCTTGTACCTACAAACGCAAACCGGGTAGGAGTGAGCGATATGCTAAGTAGGGTTCTACTCTATGTCACACTGAAAGGAAAGGCAATAAAACTGTGTTGCCTCCTCGCCCAAGTCTAATGTATCCCAGGGGCCCAATAGCCCCATCGATGTCTCTAAGGGCTCCAGTCATGCACCTCCACAGAAACGGTAACATGCAGGATCACCCTTAACCAAGCAGGAAGAGCCCTCTGCCTGGGACCCATACCAGGCGACACTGACTTACATCCTTAGCACTCGGCTCTGGAGTTGACACAACCTCTATACCTCAAACGACAAACGACAAACGACAATGTATTTCAGTTTACAAGATACTATCCTCGAGTAAACAACGATTTAATAGTACAATCGGATCCTAGACCTCGGATCCTAAACCTTGCTACCCAGCCTCGGTTCTAAGACTAGATTCTGGCTATCCGAGTCCTTGGATCGGCAAAACCCCTATTCGCCCACGTCCTAGCCTAATGCTTCTAATGTGAGCAAAATGCATGCAATGCTCAGGCACAGATACAGAAGTATAAGCATATAGCAATATGTCAAACAAAAATACAAGTCTAGGTATAGCTTACAGCTCACCAAAGGGTTAGACATAGTATAAAGTAGATAGAGGTCTAAACTAGAACACTAAGGGCTTAACAAGCCCATAAGCCATCACAAGGCTAAACAACAATCAAACGTGGCTCTACAAGGCCAACACCTCAATTATACAATTCAACACTACAACGGCACCCCCAGACCGTTAACAAGTAGCTACATATTTTCAATCTGAATTTCGACATTACGACGACATACACGGCCGTCACCCGAAATTCTACAACGGAGCACACCCCAGGCCAAACAATTAACAATCAAACCAAACCCTAGATAAACCCTAAACATAGGTTTAGGCCTAGACGCCTACCTTTAAATGCTAATCCACCATGATTCATTGTCCTCCCTCGTTGTCGCCGTCACCGTCTCTAGGTCATTGGGGAGCCGCCGGGAAACGTCCGACGTCTACCGATCATGCACGATGGGGAGGAGCGAAGAGGAGGAAAGGAGAAGCCACAGAGGATCGGGAGAAAGGAGAGGAGGAGGAAGGAGGCTGGGAGGGACAATGGTCGGCGAAGCTCATCGATGGCAAAGAGGAAGGCTTTCTGGCGATCTCGGGTGACAGGGAAGCATTACCTGTCCCTCTACTCCTGGGTTGACCTGCTGGGTCAGACGCGTGGCTTGTTTGTTTGTTTCGCGTCGAGCGCGTGATCCGGTTGATTGCATTGTTTCCTGGACCGCAAGGGAAATTTGGTAAATTGTATATTGTTGGTTTGTTTCACACCCGCGTGTGCACACACTGACCTTGTTTGGTGTTAGTGTTTGATTAGAATGGTAAGGTGGACCCGGGATCAGAAGATTCGAGCTTGGGCTTGTGTTTAGCCCAAGTTTGTCTTTCTTGCTAAGAAGATCGATCTTCCTTGTTAAGGGGATCGATCTTCCTTGGGAAGAGATTGATCCCTCTGTGCCAGAAAGTCCTGGCGGTGACTCTTGAGAGGACGGCCGCCGTTGGCCGTCGCTCTCCCCTGTCAGAGGGAGAGAGTACTTTCCCTCCTCTCTTCCCCCTTTTCCCCTCCTTACCCGGCTTTCCCCCTCCCTTTTCCTTCCTCTTCTTTCCCTTCTTCTTCTCCTTCTTCTTCCTTCTTCTTTCTTCTTCCCGCGAGCTCCGCTTCCCCTGTTTTTCCGGCGACCTTCTTCTTCTCCGTTCTCCCTCCTCCGACCATCGTTTTGGGCGTTCCAAGGCTCGTTGGATCCGTTGCGACGTGAGGAAGATTCCTAGTGTGGTTTGAAGCTTTGTTAGTGACTGGTTTGTGAGGAATCAGCCGAGGAGTGCGTTTCCGGTAGGTTTCTACCTACGAGTATTGTTTCTTAGTTTTTTCTAGATCTAGCCGGTAGATCTTGTTGTTCTTTGTGTTGTTGGCTTCAACTTGCTTAGTATAATTTTTGGTTTAAGTTTCATAAGCTTTGATTGAGATTTTAGTTGGATTTAAGCATGTTTAATCTCAAATTTTCCGGTTTCTGTTGTTCTTGAAGAACAGCCGGTTTGCGGTGAGTTTTTCGACCAGTACGTGCATGTTCTTGGGGTGTGATGAACATAAGAGTGGTAGAGCTTTGATTCTACTCTCAGACCCAATTGATTTCATAATTTACTTATTTTCCTACAATTTGTTATGAATTTCGTACTGGTGGGCTGCGTTGCAGCAAGCAATTTTAAGTTAATTTAATTAGCGGTTTTGATTAGTGTTTTCCTATTAATCTAGCCGTTGGATGTTTCTGGATTTTGGATATGTTGATTCCGGTATGTTGTTGTACTGGTGGCTAAGTTGGATTGCGAATCCGAAGTCATTTGGATGTCGGATCGACAGAGTCAATTAGCCTCTAAGTAGAGGATGTTTGGTGTTTAAATAATATTATATGTTCGAAACATATAATATTATATTTTACTGTTCATCAGCATTTTCGGGGTTGCTTCCCGTTGCAGGAGTCCACGGTTGACGGTCGTGGTACCGTCGTAATGCCGGGACCCGCTGCGGATTGGCCGGCAGTGGTTGGTAGTACCGCTGTAGCGATCCGGTTGGACTTATATGTTGTTTTATCATACTGTTGCATGCTTACCTTTTATCTGTGTATGTTCATAGCATGCATTCTCTGTTGTGCATTAGTTGCATGGTTAGGGCGTGGGTGATCTGTGGGTCGCCGTCCCGAGGCTGGAAGCTCGGATTTAGCGCTAAAACCGGGGTTGGGTAGTTTGGACCCGGTTTGAATTGTGGTGTCTAGTCAAACTCGATGATAGGTCTAGATAACTGGTACACCTGTTGCTTGGTGATTATAGAGGTCGTGTCGGCCTCGAGTCGGATGCTGAGGTGTAGTCGGTGTTCCACTGTGACGACTCTTGAGTAGTGGAGTTACCTACTCAAGGGTGCCATTTCCCGCCTGCAGTGTCGGGTTCCTGCTTATGAGTCTACAGTGTTCGTTCCTGCTTACTGAGTGTGAACGGATATGTGACCAGTCTTCTGGAAGACCATGATCGTAGGACCTCAGGGACACGCGGTGGAGTTATGGGGCCTCTGTATATACCCAGATCTTACTTAAGGGCAACACTGTTGTGTTTCCCTCTTCCTTCTGTATGTCATAGTGTAGAACCCTGCTGAGCTTAGTGCTCATTCCTACCCGGGCTGCATTTTGCAGGTGCAGGCGTTAGCTCCTCTTTTGTGGCCCCTACCGGGCAGTTCGTCGGCGGTGCGACGGCGCCAGGAGGAGTCTGAGAGGTGGTGATCTTTTACTGCTTTTGAAACATTGGTTAGTTAGTCTCCTACGGAAGTATAAATGTTGTATTTGAATCTTCCCCTCTCCAAGGATATGTATATTAAATTCACTTGGGTTTTGTAATCTGAGGTTCGAGGATTGTAATTTTAATTATGTCTTTTTAAATTGAGGGTGTTTTGATGAATTGCTAGGGAGACCAATAGGTTAGAGGGAACCCTCGCCAATATTTTTCCGTTGTTTGTTAGGTTTCGGTTCGCGTCGCGCGGCCCGGTTGGGCTTTCGCGGGTCGGGGCGCGACAGACGATGGTAGCGAAGAAGCTCCGAAGAAGCGGGAGGGGCCGGCGCGGTCTCGAGCGGGGGAGAAGAGAGGAGGAAGAGATCACGTGCATGCACGGGGGAGATGGAAAGGAAGAGAGAGAGAGAGAGAGAGAAGAGAGGGTTTAGCCACTTAAGTGGCTAAATTGGTCTAGTTGAATCAGTTTAATCGGACTGAATCCGATTTGACCCAAATTGCGATATCTCGTCACAATCTCGCCCGGATCTGTCGATCACAAACGCTCATACTTGGTCTATTCAATCACGTACATTAGTAAGGGTTGTGAGTTCACTACGTGGGTGTGAAACCGAACAACCGATCGCATCCGACGCGGAACAAAACAAACCGAACCCACAGGTCGGACCCGTGCGATCGAACCAGTTATAGAGGTACTGTGAGGACCCGCTCCTCTAACCTGTCTGATTTCATTGTTGTTTTCGAACCCCCAAGGGCAATTTGGTAAATTACACCTTGGCGATTGGTTTCACAGCTGCGTAGGGCACACACAACTCTATGATTGTTGTTTGTGTCTGTTAGAATCTTAGGCGAACTTGGGATCGAAAGATCTGAGTTTGGGCACGCGAAAGCTGTCTTTAGGACAGCTGTCAGCCCAGACCAATCGATCGCTCCAAGGAGCAACCGGTCGGATCGATGTCGGCACCGCCTCTTATGTGTCTAGATAAGGAGGTTGAACCAACATAAACCGATTGATTGCTTGGGGAGCGACCGATCGGACTCGGGTTTATAAGAGAGCCGCGAACCTGCTCTGTTTTCTTTTTTCTTCTTCCTTCTTCTTCTCTTCTTTGATTCGCGAGAAGGGATTTTTGCAGAGGTTTGGAGGCTTCACTAGCAAGTAGGGGAGCGGCTCTAGATCTCCTCTATACGGTTTAATCAAGGATTAAACGTGGATTAAGCGTAGTTAGGTATGTAGGATCCTCATTTAAGCTTGTTTTTGATGTTCTTTGTTGATTAAATGATTGTTTCTTCAATATAACCATGCTATATGATGTGTTTTAGCTTTCTTAAGATCTGATGTATGTTTGGTAGGATTTTGGTTGGATTTGAACCGTATTTAAGTGGGGTTTTCCTTGATTTATTCCCGGATTTCTGTTCTAGTAGAAACAACTATGTTCTCGCTTGTTTTTTGGCTTGTAAGTGCATGATCTCAGTTGATCTTCAACGTAAAAGTTGTAGATCTCTGAGTTACCTTTCGATTCCAACGAGTTTCACATTTGTTGGATTTATGTACGATGTATTGTCAATTAAATGGCTAAGCTGTGCAGAACAGAGCAGTTAGTTTAATTAGTACGATTAAGTGGTTTTTCTTTATCTGATTGATCCGATCTTTGGATATATGATTTAGGCTATGTCAGTGAGTAGGCATATCAAGTTTCACATCAATCGGACGGTTAGATCGAAGGTTATGATTTTTCGAAGTTGGTAGTAGTTTGTTTGCTTTAATTCGTTAAATCAAGTTTTTCATTATTTATATGTTATTATATATGTGTAGGCCCTGTGTTTGGCATGTGGGTGAACCAAGGGTGTCTCACCCCTTGCGATGTGTAGAATAAATATTTTTGCTTTCTTTAGACCATTGCTATGTATACTCTTTTGGCGGGCTGTAGGCTATGCCCAAACTTGTATATTATTTGACTTACTGTTGCATGCTCATACTCTTATGTTTTTTCCTGACAATTGCATGCATTTGATTGCATTAGAAGCATTAGGCTAGGACATGGGCGTTGGGTTGATCGGCGATCCGAGGGCTCGGGCAGCTCGGATCTAGCCTTAGGACTGAGGCTGGGTAGCAAAGCTTAGGGTGAGATTGTTATATTAATCTTGTGTTATCGAGGATTTCTTTCTAGTAGACTGGAATTTACTCTTGTTTGAGGTTTAGAGGTCCAGTCGTTTCTCTTGTGCCAAGGCTTAAGGTGGTGTAAATACTGTTATGTCATGGGGCGGTTTGCTATCGGTTTTAGGTGTTTGAGATGCATTAGAGATGAACTGAAATCCCTGTTGTTTTACCTTGGTCACACTTTGAGGAGCGCTTGGAGTCAGCGTGATCCTTATCATGGTTGCATGCTTGTTGTAGCTTAGCTACGCCTTAGGCTTCGCAGAGAGAGTTGGCACAGTTGTAGTTCCCTTTTCTTGTGAGTGAAGTTATATAGATTCTTACCGAGCTTATTGCTCACTTCCACTCGGGATGTGTTTGCCGGTGCAGGCGCCAACGCTTCCGTAGCTCCCAGCAGATAAGCTTTTGGTGGCGCGTCGAGTTCTGTAGATTTTACCGTACCGCTTGATAGTTTTTGTTTATAGATATCCTTCAAGAATTATGTAAATCTATCATTTCCCTCTTCGAGGAGTTTTCATAATATTGTATTAGTACGTTTTAGTTTAATATTGGATATTACAGTTTTAGTCTCAGATAATTGTTATATAAACACTCGTTTGACGAATTGAATAGATTAAGAACTCTCACGCCCCGGACCGGATGGGTTTTCTGGGCTGGGGTGTGATAGGTACGGGTCCTCACATTCAAGATGCTCAACATTCTAATGAAAATGAGCTAGGACCTGAGTTTTTGTAGAATCTCCTGCACTAACAAATTCTACCTAGCAAAGGATCGGTTACTAAACCAAGTCCTACTAGCGGCGAGAGGTCGTAGATAGGGCCAAATCATTAATGCCACTCAGACGACTGCAAAAATACCAAGCCCATGAAGTGGTGGAGCCCACATAACAATAATTTCCAAAATGTCGACAGAGAGATTCCAATTGGACTCGAACATCAAAATCAGCATAGTGCCAAATAGTGTGAATAGTGTCAAATAGTGCAGCATGGTGACTGCATAGTAAAATAATTCAGTTGTCGGTTTTCAATTGTAATGAGAGTTGGTCCAGCATGTCGGATTCTCTCCTCTATATAAATCCCTCCATATGTAACGAAGGAGGCATCATCTTCATCATCATCCTCCAAGTTTCTCTCCTTCAGCTCTCCCTCTCTCTTCTTCTTCTTCTTCTTCTCTTGTATGTTCTTTCCACCTAGTTTGTAAAAATTTTATTTATGAATGATGACTTTCCAGAGGAGACTCGTTTAATAGTTCATCGGCACTTGAAATTGTAAGTGTTCAATTTACACTATCTTAATTGTTGCATGATTTAAGTTAATCATGATTTAATTCGTAATACCCTGAATCACACTCTCTATATACTACATCAGCAGTATTAATTTTACTCTACCAGACCCGCCTTATTGGTATTAGAGTCTGGTTGACGTACAAGGCAATATTGCACCAATTATAAAATACTAGTATGAAAATACGTACAGAAGTCATGTATTATATTGCTAATGAATAAACATTAGAGATAATTACACGAACAATATATTGTATATCATTAGTGCAATTTGGCTAAGCCTAGCTACTCAAGGGCGTGGTTTTCGTTTTTAGCAACCATATAGATATATGTTGTTCAAGTAGCTGGATAAAATCATTGCCACATTGTGAGGCAATACTTTTTTACAAAAAATAAGTAATGGTTATTATCAATCCAAACGTAACAGTTTGAAGATGACTTCGGCAACGGTTTATTTAGAAATTTACGTAAGGAATTTTTTTAAAATAATATTATTTTAATAAATTATTATTATAATATGTCTCTGAAGAAATTATTTATGAAAGTATGCCTGGGTTGGCCACGTCAGCGCCACGCTGTCATGGCCTTTCATTTTTTTAATCCTGTCAACGAAGACGTAGCTCCAAGTTACGTCTTTATTAAAGACGTAACTTGGAGTTTCGTCTTTTACCTGCCCCCCGACCGTACAAAGGCTAATGGCGGATAGGAGTGGCCCTTATATGAAGTAAGTTGGAGTTAAGTTTACATTACGTCAGTACATTAGTAAGACGTAACTTGAAGTTACATTTTCACTGGAACCTTTTCCGTGATTACATTAGTAAGTCTACTCACAGTAACCTCACACTTGAGTTTTTTTCCACTCTGTACAACCATACAATCAAACAAAAATACAATGTTTACAAATATGCACATCACATTCACATCTAAACACCCACCCACCCCATTCACATCAAAACACCCACCCACCCCATTCACATCTAAACACAGTCTTTTTATAAATCGAAATCGTTTACATCAAACATCATTAACATCTCTAAATTGTCACAAACCATTAACAAAAAAAACCAAAGTTACAATAGAAGACAATCACAACCTTCAAGTTTTTTGCTTCTTCTTCACTGCCATCTTTTTCTTCCTCGATGGTTGAGCCTCCCCTCCCCCCATCGTAGCACCGACACCGACATCATGCTCAACATGTCTCTCCGGATCCTCCTCTGTCATGCCCATAGTTGGATATGATGATGGTATATCTTGAGATATCAGTATGTCACAGAAAGTAGTCTGCTCAGTAGTATGTTGCGACTGTTGTAAATTGACAGGATCCCCGCCGCAAATCCGCAAATCCTTGATCTAAGAGTAGAATACCGGTGTCAAAAGATCGACGAGCTCCTTGATCGCTTACAAACGTCGTCGTTAAAACGTTCCAAACTCAATCAAATATTAAATTTATAATCCTTATTCAATCACTACACTACTAGGTAGAATAGCAGTGAAGTCCGGAGTCGAACCACAGGGAATTTACCAGGAAATATTAAATTCAATTCTCAAACCCTAAATCTAAGCAAAAGAAGCAATGATAAGTTTGAATTAACTAAAACTATCTAATGAAAGCAAGTAAAAGTTGTTAAATTAATGAGAGAGATACTTAGGGTTTACTCAATCCACCTTAGTTTCACTTTCTGTATTCTTCAGTTATCCTCTTATCTCATTCTCTAAACATTATGGATCATACGGCTACAAGCTCACATGAATCCCTAAAATAAGATTTATGTTCCTAACGACATAACCTATCTTTCTTGGCATAGATTGTCTTCGGTCCTACAATTACTTTAAGTTATACTACTCCTAATGACCTTGGCACAACCTATCCTAGCTTAGCATAGCCTATCTCACTAGCAAACCATAAATCACATGAAAACCATCCTATGAATCTCTATAATCAATCACAGAAATCATGTAGGACTGAAAGCACGTCAAGGGAACTCTGTTCTTTCAACTCTATTAACAATAAAAAACAAATTCATTGGATCATGTCTTGAGAAGAATACAAGATTCAAATCAAAGAATACAAAAAGTTACACTAGAGTTTCATGAGATCCCTAAGTTTAGAAATTAGCTACTCATCTCTTGAGAAAGATCCATAGGTGTTGGGAAGGAAGCCATCGATCCCCGTGGAAAGATCTCCGTCTTCAAACCCTAGCCTTCTCCTTTTTCTCTCTGATTTTTCTCCCCAAAAGATGAGAAATTCGGATGGAATAATCCCATTTATAGGATAACTCCCGAAATTAGGGTTTTAGCTAAGTTGGACTTCTATTACAACTCGGATTTCCTGGATTAATTCCTGGCAGTCTATTCCGGTCGCAACTGGGTCCAATAAAGCTGGAATTTGAAACTGAGTCCAACATGAAAGATGTAGATTAGTACGTCTTCTATCTGATCCCTAAGATTTCATAATTTTCGGACTTATGTGAAATATTTGGCGAATATTCTCCTGATTATCGACGGACATGTTTCCTAGCATCTATTTATCTTCATAGTCTTCAAAACGGGTATTAAGCTGTCAAGAATCTCGCAAAGTGTTCAACATGAAAGTTGTAGCCATTGAAGTCTTAGACCACATACTGAATTTTAAGAATATTTGGAGTTATAGAGAATTTATAGTAAATATTCTCTTGACAGGAGACGAAGTAGTCTTTATCACATAAATTCATCCTTTTAGCCGAATTTTTTGTATTTCTTCTCAAATCATGATTAAATCTGAAATCAACTAACAAACAATTAAATACAACTACTCTAGGCCTAACAAAGGTAATTTAAGGGGTTTAATCATGAATATTTAGTGACTCATCACTCCTCTCCAGAACGGTCGCGACACGACACGTAATTCTCCTCGACCGTGTCATACTACTATTAATGGTGAGTTACGAAAGTTTGGTTAGATTAACACAATATAGGAATTAATTACTAACGAACAAATTATATTTATCAACTTCCGTAGTAGGTGTATGTTCGGCTGATAGGTCATTCTGTCCTCCAATCTAGGCCTACTAGCATACCGCCTGATGATCCCCCAGTAGCACTACAAATATGACGCAAGATCCTCACCATCGTCCACTGCACCGTCAATGAGTCTCTGGTGCTGCTCCTCCCATTGGGTGATATACTGGTGATGCGTAGTGACCCAGTCCGCAGTAACATTGCCCCGACGGCTTGTACGCGCTAGTCTCTCTGTCACCGAGGGCGATATCTCTTGTCGCAGGCCAAACTGCCGCATCACCCGTATCGCATGGTGCATCTCCACAACATCAAAGCATATGAGCAGCACATGACTCCTCTAGACAACAAACCCCGCTGTGGAAAGGGCCGGTAATTATGCTAGACGATGCGGTGTGTATGGGTACCATATAATCTATAATTTTAAAATACGAACTCGGTTAGATTACATCAACATTAAAGTAGGTAACAAAATCATGGATCATGAGCAATAATACTTGGGGGCTGTTTGGTTGCTGAGGACTGAGCTGGGCTGAAGTGACTTTTTTAGTAGTGAGTTCACTGGAGTGACTTTTCTTGAAGTGGGCTGCTAGTTTTGCTGTTTGGTTGGTGCTGGAGTGGATGCTGAGTTCTGGTAAATTCTGACACTTTTGCTGTTTGGTTGGTGCTGGAGTGGAGGCTGAGTTCTGGGATTTTCTGAGTTCTGTTGTTTGGTTGGTGTTGGAGTGGTGGCTGAGTTCTAGGATTTTCTGAGTTCTGATGTTTGGTTGGTGCTTGGACTGGGGATACGGTCACCCCCAACTAGGGGTGGTGAGCATACCACCCATGTTTTTGGGTGAGTTAGATTTATAGATGATGTAATTATAATATTATAATAGTTTTTAAGCATAATTTACTTGTACTTGCTAGTGTTGTATAACGGGTCGGGTCAATAGGTTAACGGGTCAGGTCCGACCCATTAATTTTTGAGGGTCTTGTGAACTGCCCGTTAACCTATTAATTGATCATCAACAGGTTAACATGTAAACATGTACAGATAACCCATTAACATGTTATTAGTACGACATGAATAAATATAAAGTTTTGAGATGAACTTAGTGGACATTATTATATAATATATATATATATATATGAATTATCTAGATAGAACCAACTCGCTAGCACTGTGCAGGGAAATCATTTCCTAGCCATTGGATCAAGGAAAGCCGATCCTAGCCGTTGGATCATGCGTAGTCCCTCGACCGCCCTCGATCGCGACTTATTCATTCTCAACCGCAACGATCTCTCCACCCTCGAGCACCGCCCCACCCCTCTCCACCCTCGAGCACCGCCCGCCTCGTCCACGAGCCCACCTCCCTCTCCACTCTCGAGCGCCGCCCCGTCCCTCTCCACCGCAACTCGAGGCTGAGGCCTTGGCATTTGGCAACTGTTCTGATCACGAGGAGGTTCACAAGACTGTTAGGAGATTTCCTCGGAGGATGAAGGGATGTTGATGAGGTGGAATATTTTTAAATTAACAACAAATCCAAACCAAGTACTCACTAAAACTTATATAATGCACGGTTCCAATTCCAATTCCAAGTCTAAAATTATGAACATTACTCCAAGTGGTCTCAAGACCAATAGTACATCCAACTACTGACACGAGTGAAAAAAATACAATTGGATGCTGCCATTGACATGCAACATACATCCAACTATTGATACAATTGCATGTGAATAAGACTCAATATTAAGATATAATGATTTATTACATGTAGCCTGTCCAACAATCAATTCTCAGTGTCATGCATAACTTGATCATCGACGGCTGCAAAAAATTATAGAATTACTACATAGGGGCAATGCTTCTGAGTGGCGGGGCAATGCTTATACAACTTCTGCTTTAAGCCATATTCCAGATCACTGTCATCGCCCTAAAATTGATAAGAATTGACCAATCATTAACTTTACCAATTCAAAAATAATTCAGCTAGGAAATGCCAATACATGACTACAAGATGGATGATAGAAGTAAAAATACAACGCATAACTGTAGAGAATAGAAAAAAAGAAGATATTGCACAATGCATGTTGGCTCCATTCACAATGCTACAAGAACGAAGATAGCAATCAATTCTTATACTTGATCACAACAATAAGGTACACAAGAACTAGCATGAAACTGCACAAAAATGTAAAAGTTAGCATTTGGATATATGTGTATGTATCGATGCATTTTTTATGTACAAGTCTGAGCTTTAAATACTGCAATGGAAATGCTACAGCTAAACGTGTTATTCATCAATCAAACTCTGCTTCCACAATAAGCTTAAAATAAATCACAACGAATGAGAAGAGGCATAAACCTATCCTTGTCAAATTGGTTGCTCTATCTAGACTGAATGTTCACATCGAAAATTGTATAGCTGTAGTAGATCTATATATACACATGCATAGTACTGCAGTTTTAAGCAACAATGTTCCTTAAATCACATCTATCTTCAGTCCTTGGTTTACCTGCACAGAGTTGGTAACAGGACTTGTGCAAATGTAAGCAATAAGTAACCAAGCACATGATTGGGATCTGACAAAAGTTGCATTTTCGAAAATAATGTACCCAGACTAGATAGCAGTTAATCAGCAAGTAATTAGGCCCCACAGGAAGAGCCACCTTTTAGAATATAGTAATAACCCATGAGAGTATGTTACTTCGACCATTCTAATTGTGATCCAGCAACCAGCAAAACAAAATCACCTTTTAGAATATAGTAATAACTCATGAGAGCATGTTTATATGCAAAAGCCAATACTAGAAGGTTATATGCAAAAAATAATAGCCAATACAAGAAGATCAAAGTACTTACCTTAGCTTGAATGACAATGGAAGCTTACACAAGCACTTGAAAGTACTCCACAAGATCAATTAGAAAAAATTGGCATATCACCATTAGCTTGAATGACATTTGCCACCACTAAGATCAACACACCAAACTGGCATCTCACTGACCAGTAGTGACAAATGACATGTCAAGCTGATGGAAACTTACCTTGATGATCAACACATTAAGAGGTCATTTTCCTTGTGCACCTTGATTACGCTATTCTCCTCGTCCTTCCACAATGTTGCATACCTACTTTAACAAATCCACACCCATCAGTTTACAGCAATGAAATGCATACAAGGAAGGCTAGGCGAAGAAAAAAAGAACAAGGACTTTACTGACCTCCAACACTTGTCGCTCGTATCTTGAAGAATTCACAAAGGACTCAGAAATAATGTCATCATTGTCCTTTCTATGGCGGCAATTGGTTGCTTGTAATTGGCCATCCAATCGCCAAGCCATTTCACATCTCTAACACCCTGAGTCCTCATCATTTCCCCACAAGAAAGCGAAAACAAAACATACTATGTGTTGTCCGTATCTTGAAGAATTCACAAAGGACTCAGAAATAATGTCGTCATTGTTTTTTCTATGGCGGCAATTGGTTGCTTGTAATTGGCCATCCAATCGCCAAGCCATTTCACATCTCTAACACCCTGAGCCCTCATCATTTCCCCACAAGAAAGCGAAAACAAAACATACTATGTGTTGCCTTTGAATCATCATTTCCCCATACAACCATTAAATCATGACTCAAAAATAACTTGAAAACAAAGGTACCAAATCATCATTTCCCCGACAAAACATGAAGCTCATAACCTAGGATGAAACTAATACAATTCCTGCAACGATGGCCATTGACCATCGACATGTGAACAAGTAAACCAACAAGTAAACCAACACATAAACACTTTAAACATACTATGCATTTTATATACACATAATCCAAAAAACATCATACATAAAACACATACATACATAGCATCAAATGCCGCAGCTAGTGGTGGTAGTGTTAGTGTTTGCATGCACATAATCCAAAAAACATCAAGTGCATGTATCCAAAATATCAAAAGCTAAAATGTTTGCTATGGATCAGAAACCAAAATATGACGTGTTCAATATCTATCGGGGCGCTCGAAGTACTCCGTTAGCCATATCTTCCTATGAGTCAAGCTCTTCACTAGGAATCCTCTAGCCTCAACATCATCATGATTGAGGACGTTGAAGACATGGAGGAGTTGATCGTCCGTGAACCCATCCACTTCCATAACCTTTTCATAGAGCTTATCGGCCGATGAACGCGGGCCTGATAGGATTGCATCACCAACCTTACCAATGGCCGCTATAAAAGCCTCATCTCTTGATTCCCTTGGCCTCTTGCTTGCAGCCCTAGGAGGAGGCATCCTACGAGCAGCAGGCTCCCCCCCCTGGGTGCCCATAGGGTTGTTGCTATCACCCATGGACATTGGCGCAGGACTAGCGGTGGGCTCACTGGCTGGAGTAAGGGGTGTAACATCCTCCCCATCGTCGATCTCTACGATCGGCTCACTCGCACCAGCTTCGTCATGAGTGGACCGAGCAAACTCTCCAGAAGCCCTCTCCTCGTTACAGCAAAGTTGCAACAAGTCGAAATTTGGGATCGGCTTGTTGATAAGATTCTTAGCCCTGGGATGAACCTACACATGACGTAATGTATTTATGTTTCAAATAAGCTAAGTTAGCATCTATGTTGACACATCTATGAGACCGTTCCCAGAGCACACGCACCTCACAATAAGCTTTGGCAACCTCGGCGGGAAGAGTTAACATCTTATCTTTCTCCTCCCGACCGGCCCCGCTCAAGAGCAGCAATGCCTTGATCATGCCATATTTCTTACGGCACCATTGCATGTGATGATTGACATGCTTGTACTCGTAGTCCCCCTTGGGATTAAGTTGCTCATTCACATAATTTGCCGCCGCCGTGAAGTGATGGGCCTTAAACCACTTGTCTCCTTTGGGCTTGAGCTTAGCAACCTAGGCGAGGTAGGAGAGAACATGGAACTCATCCCCATCCGTCCACCTCTTGTTCGGGGTGCCCCCTCTCGAGACCGTCTCATCCTCATCATCGACAGTCTCCTTGCCCTTGTCCCTGGCCTTGGCCTTGCCCTTGGGTTTAGGCTTGGGCACTCGATGCGGTGGTAGTGACCCATCGCCAGGTTGAGAAGGAGTCTCCATGTCTGGAGACATTACAACATGCTATGCATTTCATAAACACAACAAACAAAACGAACACGATGCATCATAGGATAACTTTCGATTCGGTTATTTAAACCACATGCATATGTAATGAAAACATGCATAATGACACATACATACGACATATTGTAGCAATTTATAACATCCCAAGTCGAAACATAATCAAATATGACATTTCAATCCTAAGGAACAGGTGCGAAGTCAAGCCACATTTGCTCCGCAATCTGATCGCGGTAATCCAGCCAAACACCTTGCTCAGCGCGCTGCTGTCGCCAAGTACGCGGTTGCGTAATTGGCGGGACCTCATCAACGGTCTCAACCATCATTAACGGATCATTTGGGGAGTTGTCAATAATAAAATTATGCAGAATACAACAAGCAAGGACAAGATCAACTTGTGTCTTGAATGGGAAAAATGGATGCGACGCAAGAATCTTGAAGCGGTTCTTGAGCAAACCAAACGTTCTCTCAATCCTGGATCTTAGCGACGAATGGCGTAGGTTAAAGAGCTCCTTCTTATTTTCTGGCAGGCGACCGGTAAATTCATTGAGATGGTACCTCACACCCCGATACGGTGCTATGAACCCGGGCGAGGTTGGGTAACCGGCGTCTACGAGATAATACTTACCTACAAGTCACAATGTTTTAATCGATTGTTACCTCGATGAATTAAAAAAATCTAACAAGTCAAAATTTGTGATTGGTCACTATACCTTCGATGGTTTTCAAGCCACCCGGAGGAGGTCGAGTCAAAGCGTCTTTCAAAACGGTGTAGTCATTGGCTGACCCCTCCCACCCGGCCGAGACATAGGTAAAACGGAGGTCAGGCGTAGCGGCAGCTAACACATTCTGTGTAACCCCCTTGCGACCTCGGAAGCGAAGTACTACGTCAGCGGGGACGTTTGCATCTATGTAAGTCCCGTCTATGAGGCTGATACAATTCTACATTGAGAAAAATCGAGGTTTTCATGGTAAGGCATGAAAGGGCGTTTGAAAAATACATAATTGGGGGTGGTTGGATAGTACCTTGAAGTAGGGATAATACGAACTATTATACAAAATTTCAGGATGTGTAGATGGGCCAGGCTGTTGCACATATGTGTCGCGCAGGGCCAGTATAGCCTTCAATACCATGTGGAAGTATCGGCTGATGGTCTCACCCGACAAGAGAAACTCCATGCGCATGACACGATTTTTCGTGTTGTGGCCCACGATATGGAGAAAGATACATAATTGTTCCTCAACTGTGACATGGTCAGTATCCACGAGAAGTTGGCGGAGTTTCATCACCCTTGTCAACTCTTTCAGTGCGTCTACATCCATACGGATGTAGCTTACACAGTAATCCCCCCCGGGTCTCATAATCCTATCCATGTGGCCTCTCCGTAGTACTTCACGTTGCAATTGCGGAATGAGACAAATGTTATTCCGCGATTCAAGGTACCGTCGCACCACCGATACAACGACATCAAAGGCCGCGACATATGTCCTCATCCTCTCAAAATGCTCGTCCTCGTTACTAGCCATCTAGAATAAATGTCAAACTAGAAGCATAAACAACCCAAAATCATCTACATCTCCACTCGCATATAGACATGTAGCAAAAATACCATGGCATAATAAAACATAGCATAAAAAATACCATGGCAAATAGAACATAGCATGAAAAATCATTGCATGTCTTAAACATGCAAACATGAAGATAACACGGCTAAGAAAGAAGCAAACATCAAGCTGTACAAACTTCCATAACCAGCCATATAACCCTAAAAACATTGAACAAATTTTCCAAGAAACTATTGATTTAATGGGCAAAGGTAGATATGATTATTTGAATGTACATACTAGTTGCATTCTTGTAGGAATAGTGAGGCATATAACCAGCCAATAACCATACATTTATTTTCCAATACATTAAACTAGTCCAGCTTGTACATACTAGTATACATACAGATAACCAGCTTACAATCAACTAATCCAGATTATAACAAGCTTACAATCAACTAATCCAGCTTACAATTAACTAATCAAGACTATAACCAGCTTACAATCAACTAATCCAGCTTATAACCACCCACATAACCATACATATATAAGATTCCAAAACAATCAAATAATCAAGCTTATAATGTACAAACTAGTGGCATTCTTCTACGAATACTGAGGCATATAACCAGCCATTTATTTTCCAATACTGAGGCATATATTGAGGAATACTGAGGCATATAACCAGCCTAAAATTTTTGAATACAATCAACTAATCCAGCTTATAACTAGCTTATAATGTATATACTAGTATACAAACATATAACAAGCTTATAATCAAATAGGAAACTATGATCACAGTTCATCACTTCAACAGATGAGACATGGGGATCAGAAGATTCAGACAGCAATCTGAAAAGACATGGGGATTAGAAGATTCACACATGGGGATCAGAAGATTCAACAGATGAGAGGATCACAGTTCATCACTTCAACAGAAATCTGAAAAGAACATCAATTAAAATGGAAACAAGCCACAATCCTCCATTATCCAAGCCTAATCTAAGCAAAAACTTACATACTACACAAGATTACGCCATGTCGTAAACCAATTAAAACAAAAATAAGCCACAATCCTCCATTATCCAGAGGCAATATGAACAGAATATCAATTAAAATGTGGATCAGACATGGGGATCAGAAGATTCAGACATTCAATCGCTAAAATCAAATCGCTAAATCATCGTCGTAAACCAACAACAAGGGGATCAGACATGAAAACCTACATCGATTATACTGAGAACAGGGGGATCACACATGTAAACCAATATCTAGGGGATTAGGTGTTTCCTCATATCTCTCATGAAACATCGAGGTAGGAAAAAGCTCGAAAACCACGACGAATGAGGGACAGAGCTGGGCAGTGTTGTAACCTGGGATCAGAGATTGCTCAGGGTAGATGAGAGTGGTTCCTTCAACCTCAGAACGCGTTCTTCAAGCGTTGGATCTTCCAAAATAGAGAATGATGGGTTAGGGTTTCTAGACCCACAGCCTCCTCTTTCAGATCAGGGATCCAGCGCTCGTCCAGCAGATTAGGGCTCGAGAAAACCAAAAAAAAGAAGGTTAGATCCCATCAGATCCCATCGTATCCCAAAAAAAAACAACATAGCCCCAAATAAATAAGGGAAATAGCATACCAGAGAGTGATCTGCCCAAGATCTGCTAGAAAAGGAGCATATGGAGTGCGATCCGCCGGGAAAATAGCTTCTGAGAGTGAGATTTGCCCACGATCGAGAGGAAAACCACCTTATTCCGTCGGGAGGAAAGGGGCGAAGAGACGGAGGGGATCAGAGGAGACTAGACGGGAAAAGAGAGCAGCCGGCGACTACAGGAAAGCAGACGCGAGCTCCCAGGGTGAGATCGCGCCTGGAGGAAGGGGGCGAAGAGTCGGCGGAGAACCCTAGCGAACTGAGGCTCGAGGGAGTTCGAGGGTTTTTAGTTCGCGAGCTGAGGGTTTTAGTTCGCGAGAGCGAGGACTGGCGGCGGCAAATCCGAGTTCAGCTCTTTTAGCTGTGAACTCGTCTCAGCTACGTGCGGGACTGGGTTCAACCGGTCGAAAGTGACTTCCGACCGAACCAAACAGTGGAACTGGGCTGGACTCAATCCAAAAAACTGAGTTCAAGCCCAGTCTGCCCAACCAAACACGCCCTGGGATGACAACTGCCTATCCAACTTCTCTCGGTAGTAGGCTAAGTAACAGCTATGCGGGTTCCCTCTACCGCCGTGTGGTGCTGTCCATCTACATTGCACATAAATAGTTAGATGTTAATGCTAACCAAACTTAAAAAATATTTGAAAAAAATCAAGAGTTCGTACTGGATTGCTAAGGGGCCTTCAAGGATACGCAAATCACGCTCCTCATTTTGCTCTTGTAGTGCCGCGCCCCGACCCGCGAAAGCCCAACCGGGCCGGGCGACGCGAACCGGAACCTAACCAACGCGGAAAAAGAACGGCGAGGGTTCCCTCTAACCTATTGGTCTCCCTAGCAATTCACCAAAGCACCCTCAAAGAAACAATATTAATTAGCAAAACCTCGAACCTCAGATTAAAAACTCAAGAAGATTTAATATACATAACCTCGGAGAGGAGTAGTTCAAATACAACATTACTCCCGTAGGAGACTATCTAGCCTAGGATAAAAGCAGTAAATATTGCCACCTCTCAAAAGCCACCAGGCGCCGCCGCACCGCCGTCCAACTGCCCGGTAGGGGCCACAGAGGAAGAACTGACGCCTGCACCTGCAAAACGCAGCCCGGGTAGGTGTGAGCACTAAGCTCAGTAGGGATCTACACTACGACACACAGAAGGAAGAGGGAAACGCAACAGTGTCGCCCTCAAGTAAGACCTAGGTGTATACAGGGGTCCCATAACCCCACCGCGTGCCCCTGAGGCCCCGATCATGATCTTCCAGGCGGGCTGGTCACATATCGGGTCACACTCAGTAGCAGGAAACGGCACTGCTGACTCTCAACAGGACACTGAACACTGTTTGGTGGGAAGAGACACCACTGAGTAGGCAAAACCTCTACTCAAGAGTTTTAAGAAAAGCCGCACACCGGCTACACCTCAGATCCGACTCGAGGCCGACACGACCTCTACAATCATCAAACATCATGTGTACCAGTCCTCTAAGCCTTTCATAAGATTCGACTGGACACCACAATTCAAACCGGGTCCAAACTACCCAACCCCGGTCCTAGGGCTAAGTCCGAGCTTCCAGCCTCGGGACGGCGACCCAAGGATCACCCACGCCCTAACCAATGCAACTAATGCGAAATCAACAATGCATTCTATGACATACACAAATAGGAGATAGGCATGCAACAGTATGGCAAACATCATATAAGTCAGCCGGATCGCTGCAGCGGTACTACCGACCGCTGCCAGAAGATCCGCAGCGGGTCCCGGCTTTACGACGGTACTACGACCGTCAACCGCGGACTCCTGCAACGGGAAGCAACCCCGAAAACCGCTGATGAACAGTAGAAATATAATATTATAATTCGACATATAATATTATATTTTAAAACACCAAATGTCTAAACGACGTCGGATTCAAGATCCAACTTAGCACCAGTAGAGCTACATGTATGGATCAACATATCCAAAATTCAGAATCATCCAACGGTTGGATTAACAGGAAAACGCTAATGAAAACCACTAATCAAAACTAACTTTCTAATTAATTGCTGCAACGCAGCCCTCCAGCAAACAATTCATAAGAAATCGTAGACAAATCGGAAAAATACGAAACAAGATGGAATGGAAAGCTAACGAAGTGATCTACAACGCTTATGTTTAGCAAAAGCCAAGATCATGTACTCGCCGGCCGAAAAACGCGCCGCAAGCCGGCTGTTTCTCAAGAACAGCAGAAAAACAGAGAATCCGAGATTAATCATGTAATAAACCTACTCAAAACACAACTGATTTACATGAAACTTAGATCAGTTATTCTAATAGGTAAGAATCATCTACAAGCAAGAGGATCAACAGATCCAACGGTTGGATCCCGCGAAACCCACTTAAGAACACATGTAGGTAGAAGAACCTACCCAACAGTGCGTTCCTCGGTTGATCCCTCACAAACCAGTCACCAACACGACTCCAAACCACCTCAGAAATGTTCCTCTCTTCTCCACGAATCCAACAAGCTTTGTAACGCCAAAATCGGTGGCCGGAGGAGGGAGAACGGAAGAAAACAAGGTCGCCGGCGGTAACGGGAAGAAACAGAGCACCGCGGGGAGAAGAGAAAGAAAAGAAGAAGAAGAGAAGAGAAGAGAGGGAAGAAGAAGAAGGGAAGGCTCGGGGGAAAGCCAGGAAAGCCGGAGGAAAGCCTGGGGGAGGGGAGGGAAAGTCCTCCCTCCCCTGACAGGGGAAAACGACGGTCGGCTTCGTCATCGCGGAAGAGAAGAAAAGCCACCGACAGGTTGCTCACGAGCCCGATCGGTCGCTCTTTCGAGTGATCGATCGCTCAAGGGCCGTATACTGCCCAAAAGCAAGCCTCCGCGCGCCCGAGCTGGGATCTTCCGATCCCGGGTCCACCCAACCATTCTAAACAAACACAAACACATACAAGGCCTGTGTGTGCACACGCGGGTGTGAAACAAACCAACAAGGCGCAATTTTACCAAATTGCCCTTGCGGTCTACAACGAGCCACAGGGGTAGAGGGGCAGGTCCTCACATCCTATTACCCTTAATGGAAATCTCGTCCCGAGATTCGATAAGGGTAGGGCTCGGAACAATAAAACAGCTACACTAGAGGACAGGACAAGAAGTACCTGGAGAAGAAAACAATTGCGGAAACTCCTGCCGCATGCGCGCCTCGCGCTCCCAAGTCACCTCCTCTGTGCCTCTGTGCCTCCACAGTACCTTGACCAAGGGAATTGTCTTGCCCCGCAAGACCTGATCCCTCCGATCAAGTACCTGAACCGGCTGCTCAACAAAGCTCGCGTCTGCCTCAAGCTCAATGTCATCCACCCTGATGACGTGAGACGGGTCTGGGTGATACTTCCTTAGCATCGACACATGGAAAGTCGGATGCACAGCAGACATGTGCTGAGGAAGATCCAGGCGGTAAGCTACCTCGCCGACCCTCTCTAAGATCTCAAACAGCCCGACAAACCTCGGCGCCAACTTTCCACCTTTGCCAAACCTGACAGAACCTCTGTACGGCGACGCTCGCAAAAACACTCGGTCGCCGACTGCAAACTCCAACGGTTGTCGCCTATGATCTGCATAACTCTTCTGCCGGCTCTGAGCCGTCAGAAGCCTCTGCCTGATCTGCACTAACCTCTCTGACGACTGCCTGACGATGTCTGGACCGGTGAGTGAAGCCTCTCCAACCTCTGTCCAGCACACTGGGGAACGACACGGCCTACCGTACAATGCCTCGAAAGGTGCTACTCCAAGATTGGACTGGTAGCTGTTGTTGTAGGCGAACTCCACCAAGGGAACGTGCTCCTCCCAGCTGCCTCCTGCGTCGAGGACACATGCTCTCAGCATGTCCTCCAGGATCTGGATAGTTCGTTCTGACTGCCCGTCTGTCTGCGGATGGAAAGCTGTACTGAAAGTCAGGAGTGCGCCAACTGCCTCCTGAAAGTCGCGCCAGAACCTGCTGGTGAACCTGGGGTCACGGTCTGACACGATAGAAACCGGAACTCCGTATAGCCTGACCACCTCTCTGACGTACAACCTGCCTAACCTGTCGGTCGAGTCTGTCACCCGCATAGGCAGGAAGTGCGCCGATTTGGTCAATCGATCAACGATGACCCAAATCGCGTCATTCCCCCTAGGGGATCTTGGTAGCCCGGTCACGAAGTCCATCGTGATGTGCTCCCACTTCCACTCAGCTAGTGGAAGCGGCTGAAGTAACCCCGGAGTCCGCTGGTGCTCTGCCTTGACCTTCTGACAGGTAAGGCAGCGCGATACGAACTCCGTCACTGCCCTCTTCATCCCGCGCCACCAGAACTGTCGCTGAAGATCCTGGTACATCTTGGTGCCGCCGGGATGAACTGCAAAGCGAGAGTGGTGGAACTCTCGTAGGACGTCGTCTCGAAGAACTAGATCTGCTGGAACCGCTACTCTGCCTCGAAACCATAGCCCTCCGTCTGGCGATACTGTCCAGTCTCCGTCTGCGCCCTCCGTGCCCGCTGCTGTGCGTAACTCCTCGAGCTCTGGGTCACTGTGTTGTGCCTCCAACACTCTGGCTAGAACTGCTGGCATACTCTGCACTGCGTAGAGGAAGCTGCTGGATCCCCGATCCTCAAACTCGAGCCCCAACTGGCTCGCCGTCTCTAGAGCTTGCCACTGCCGAGCGGACAACCCTGCAACTGCTGCTCTGGTGTCTCTCACCTGTTTGCTCAGCGCATCTGCTACGACGTTTGCCTTACCAGGATGGTAATGCAACGCAAAGTCGTAGTCCTCCAGTAGCTCCATCCAGCGTCGCTGCCTCAGGTTGAGGTCACGTTGGGTGAAAACGTGTCTCAAACTCTTATGGTCCGAGAAGACTGAGAACTTCTCGCCATAGAGATAATGCCGCCAGGTCTTCAGGGCGAAGACCACCGCTGCTAGCTCCAAGTCGTGAGTCGGGTAGTTCCTCTGATGGTTCTTCAACTGACGAGAACCATAGGAAACTACGTGGCCCTCCTGCATGAGGACACACCCCAAACCCTCACCGCTGGCGTCGCAGTAAACACTGTAACCAACACCTCGCTCGGGGACGATCAGCACCGGCGCACTGGTCAACCTCGTCCTCAGCTCCACGAAGGCTCGCTCACAAGCATCACCCCACACAAACGGGACGGCCTTCTGTGTCAGTCTGGTCAACGGTCCGGCAACTTTGGAGAAGTCCCGCACGAACCGCCTGTAGTAACCCGCCAGGCCTAAGAAACTACGGACCTCAAACACTGTTCTCGGTCTCTGCCACTGTACCACTGCCTCGACCTTGGCCGGGTCAACTGAGATCCCTGCTGCCGACACCACGTGTCCAAGGAATCCCACCTGTGCAAGCCAGAACTCACACTTGGAAGCCTTGGCATAAAGCCGATGCTCCCGAAGTAGCTGCAACACTGTCGCCAAGTGTTGCTCGTGCTCTGCCTCTGACCGGCAGTAGATAAGGATGTCGTCGACGAACACCACCACGAACTCGTCTAGAAAAGGCCGGAAGATCCTTTGCATGAGATCCATGAACGCTGCTGGTGCGTTCGTCAGCCCAAACGGCATCACCACGAACTCGTACAGGCCGTACCGAGTCCGAAAAGCCGTCTTCGGGATGTTGTAATCCCGAACCCTCAACTGGTGGTAGCCGGTGCGGAGGTCGATCTTCGAGAACACTGAAGATCCTCTCAACTGGTCAAACAGGTCGTCGATCCGCGGCATCGGATACCTGTTCTTCACCGTCACCCTGTTGAGCCGCCTGTAGTCTATGCAAAGTCGAAGGGTACCATCCTTCTTCTTTGCGAACAACACTGGCGCCCCCCAGGGAGACATGCTGGGACGAATGAAACCTCTACTGGTAAGCTCGTCTAACTGAGTCCTCAACTCACTCTGCTCTGCTGGTGCCATCCTGAAAGCTGGGAGAGAGATCGGTGCGGTACCCGGTACCAGGTCGATCTCAAAATCGACCTCTCTGGGCGGTGGAAGCCCGGGCAACACCTCGGGAAACACGTCGGTGTAGTCGCACACGATCCTGGGGAAACTGCTCTGCTGCACTCCCTCTGACCCAAACAGGGACAGGCTGGCCAGCAAGGCTGAAAGCTCGCTGCCACGCCTCCCCACACCACAAGCATAGGAATCGACTGAAAACCGATCCCCCAACAACACAAACTGTGTCCCGTCGGGTGTCCAAGCGACCACCCTCCGGCGACCACAGTCGATGATAGCTCGGTATGCTGCTAACCAGTCCATACCGAGTGTCACATCGAAGCCTGTCATGTCTAGCACCCGCAGGTCTAGACAGACACGGAGGCCTCCAACCTCCAAAGAACAAGATCGGCAGACCCAGTCCACCCTGACTGTGCCTCCGATCGGTGAATCTACAGACTGTGCCACCTCTAGCCAACTCGTCTCTAATCCTAGCGATGCCACACACATGCTAGCAATATAGGAATGAGACGCCCCAGAGTCTATCCGCATATCTACTAAAGAACTAGAAAGCTGAAAGATACCTCTGAGGACGGTTGGCTCTGCCGCTTCCTGCTGATACTGCTGCGGCTGCTGGTACTGCAACGGCTGCTGGTACTGTGGTGGGGGCTGATACAGCTGGACGATGTCCTGCCGCTCGCGAACTGGGAGGGCAAACACCTGCCCCCGCTGGCCGCCTCTGCCTCTGGGACGCCCCGGCCCGCGTCCACCCTCGCTCCCCTGCCAGGCACCGGACCCTCCGCCTCTACTGCCTTGCGGCATAGCGCCCTGCGCTCCTCGTGAAGTGCAGTCTCTACGGTAGTGCCCCGGCTGCCCGCACAGGTAGCAAGTGACTGACGCGCCCGGCTGTCGTCCCTGATCCCCCCCTGACGAAGCCTGCCCGGATGGCCCGGCCGTCAGTAGAAACGGGGCTGGTGGGCTCGGTAGTGGCTGCTGGTACTGCGGTGCACGCTGCGGCCGCCGCTGAAAGGGCCGCTGACGCCACGGCTGCCCCCTACCGAACCCCCCTCTGCCCTGGGGTTGCTGCCCCGGCTGCCGGTGGAACTGCCCGGCGTCTCTCATCCTGCGACTGCGCCTCCACAACTAAGGCGCAGTTCAGAACTGCTGAGTGCGTCTGGAAACAGTGGGAACACGTCTGGCGCCTGATCTCTGGACGAAGACCCCACTCAAACTGCCGTGCCCTGGCCACTGGATCTGCTGCCACTGCCCCCGCAAAACAGACCAAATGCGTGAACCGGGTGGCATACTGCTGAACTGTGCGAGTACCCTGCAAGAGGGACTGGTACTCGCGAGACAGGGCGTCACGCGTACTCTCCGGGAAGTACGCGTCCAAGAACAACGCCCTGAACTCCTCCCACGTCGGCTCCTCTCCGTCACTGGTGTGCTGGGCAGTGCACCACCAGTCAAGGGCGTCACCATCGAGCTGGAACGCCGCGAGGGTGACCCGGATCCGGTCATCCCCGACGAAGAGAGCGTCGAGAACGCGCGTGACTCCTCGGAGCCAGCCGTCTGCCGTGGTCGGATCTCTAGTCTCACCGCTGAACCTAGGCGGGTTCAGCCGCTGGAAGTCCATCATGACCGCTGCCGCGGCCCGCCCGTCGACCGGAGCAAGGACCCCCTCCTCGGCTAGAGGGGCCTCCTCCCGTGCGACCGCAACCGTCGCTGGTGATGGTCCAGTCCATCGAGCTCTGACCGTCCTGACAGGTGCTACCCCGTCTGGTCGGGCGGGCCGACCAGGTCGTGCCCCACCTCGACCAACAACCGTAGGTCGGACTCGAGCTCCCGACATCTGTGCAATCACCAACGACAACGAGCTTTCACTCGTCAGATACCAAGACAAAGCAGCACAACATAAAGTGGAAAAACACAACACATCAAAATGAGCATGAACGGATGTTCTTGACATAGAACTAACCCATTCCACGCTCAACTCAACCGAATCCTGATCCTAAACCCTGGGATCTACAACCTATGCTCTGATACCAAGCTGTCGCGCCCCGACCCGCGAAAGCCCAACCGGGCCGTGCGACGCGAACCGGAACCTAACCAACGCGGAAAAAGAACGGCGAGGGTTCCCTCTAACCTATTGGTCTCTCTAGCAATTCACCAAAGCACCCTCAAAGAAACAATATTAATTAGCAAAACCTCGAACCTCAGATTAAAAACTCAAGAAGATTTAATATACATAACCTCGGAGAGGGGTAGTTCAAATTCAACATTACTCCCGTAGGAGACTATCTAGCCTAGGATAAAAGCAGTAAATATTGCCACCTCTCAAAAGCCACCAGGCGCCGCCGCACCGCCGTCCAACTGCCCGGTAGGGGCCACAGAGGAAGAACTGACGCCTGCACCTGCAAAACGCAGCCCGGGTAGGTGTGAGCACTAAGCTCAGTAGAGATCTACACTACGACACACAGAAGGAAGAGGGAAACGCAACAGTGTCGCCCTCATGTAAGACCTGGGTGTATACAGGGGTCCCATAACCCCACTGCGTGTCCCTGAGGCCCCGATCATGATCTTCCAGCCGGGCTGGTCACATATCGGGTCACACTCAGTAGCAGGAAACAGCACTGTTGACTCTCAACAGGACACTGAACACTGTTTGGTGGGAAGAGGCACCACTGAGTAGGCGAAACCTCTACTCAAGAGTTTTAAGAAAAGCCGGACACCGGCTACACCTCAGATCCGACTCGAGGCCGACACGACCTCTACAATCATCAAACATCATGTGTACCAGTCCTCTAAGCCTATCATAAGATTCGTCTGGACACCACAATTCAAATCGGGTCCAAACTACCCAACCCCGGTCCTAGGGCTAAGTCTGAGCTTCCAGCCTCGGGACAGCGACCCAAGGATCACCCACGCCCTAACCAATGCAACTAATGCACAATCAACAATGCATGCTATGACATACACAAACAGGAGATAGGCATGCAACAGTATGGCAAACATCATATAAGTCAGCCGGATCGCTGCAGCGGTACTACCGACCGCTGCCAGCCGATCCGCAGCGAGTTCCGGCTTTACGACGGTACTACGACCGTCAACCGCGGACTCTTGCAACGGAAAGCAACCCCGAAAACAGCTGATGAACAGTAGAAATATAATATTATAATTTGACATAT
Source organism: Narthecium ossifragum (assembly GCA_963920575.1). Classification (NCBI taxonomy): domain Eukaryota; kingdom Viridiplantae; phylum Streptophyta; class Magnoliopsida; order Dioscoreales; family Nartheciaceae; genus Narthecium; species Narthecium ossifragum. The sequence continues at coordinate 18,011,923 of OY986970.1, read as the reverse complement.
AATATTATATTTTAAAACACCAAATGTTCTCTACTAGGGGCTATTTGATCTGGTCGATCCGATGTCCAAACGACGTCGGATTCAAGATCTAAGATAGCCACCCGTAGAGCTACATGTATGGATCAATATATCCAAAATCCAGAGTCATCCAACGGTTGGATTAACGGGAAAACGCTAATAAAAACCACTAATCAAAACTAACTTTCTAATTAATTGCTGCAACGCAGCCCTCCAGCAAATAATTCATAAGAAATCGTAGACAAATTGGAAATATACGAAACAAGATGGAATGGAAAGCTAACGAAGTGATCTACAACTCTTATGTTTAGCAAAAGCCAAGATCGTGTACTTGCCGGCCGGAAAACGCGCCGCAAGCCGGCTGTTTCTCAAGAACAGCAGAAAAACAGAGAATCCGAGCTTAATCATGTAATAAACCTACTCAAAACTCAACTGATTAACATGAAACTTAGATCAGTTATTCTAATAGGTAAGAAGCATCTACAAGCAAGAGGATCAACAGATCCAACGGTTGGATCACGCGAAACCCACTTAAGAACACATGTAGGTAGAAGAACCTACCCAACAGCGCGTTCCTCGGTTGATCCCTCGCAAACCAGTCACCAACACGACTCCAAACCACCTCAGCAATGTTCCTCTCTTCTCCACGAATCCAACAAGCTTTGGAACGCCAAAATCGGTGGCCGGAGGAGGGAGAACGGAAGAAAACAAGGTCGCCGGCGGTAACGGGAAGAAACAGAGCACCGCGGGGAGAAGAGAAAGAAAAGAAGAAGAAGAGAAGAGAAGAGAGGGAAGAAGAAGAAGGGAAGGCTCGGGGGAAAGCCAGGAAAGCCGGAGGAAAGCCTGGGGGAGGGGAGGAAAAGTCCTCCCTCCCCTGACAGGGGAAAACGACGGTCGGCTTCGTCATCGCGGAAGAGAAGAAAAGCCACCGACAGGTTGCTCACGAGCCCGATCGGTCGCTCTTTCGAGCGATCGATCGCTCAAGGGCCGTAAGCTGCCCAAAAGCAAGCCTCCGCGCGCCCGAGCTGGGATCTTCCGATCCCGGGTCCACCCAACCATTCTAAACAAACACAAACACATCCAAGGCCTGTGTGTGCACACGCGGGTGTGAAACAAACCAACAAGGCGCAATTTTACCAAATTGCCCTTGCGGTCTACAACGAGCCACAGTGGTAGAGGGGCAGGTCCTCACATGTAGTTACCCTGGAGCCACTTGCGTTAGGTACTACTAAACAACCCAACACATATAGGATGTAGGCGCGCGCATCCTGATATACAAATAGATCCGTGGCATCTGGTCCAATTTGTTCGAAAGTAGCGCGTAGCCAAGACAACTCAAGCATAGTCGGTCGGCCCTCCGCGGGTACATCACCGAGCAACTCCAAGCATATGTCATGCCAAATGCCTTACGTGCTCTCTGAAACAACCGGGCCATCAACAGGTAAACCCATAAGTATCCCAACATCCTGCAATGTCATCGTCATCTCCCCGTGGCGCAAGTGGAAAGAAGTAGTCTCTGGTCGCCATTGCTCCACTAGCGGTTTGATCAAACACTGATCAAGTCGAATCGGCAGCAGTCTGCTGACAACATAAAATCCCGAACGCCGAAGCAAGTCTATCAGATACTCGTCCACAATCGGCCAAGACTGTAAACGCAATGAGTGCTCTGTACACTTAAGGCCGAGGTCATCGTCATCCTGTATGTAAAAATACAATAAATTAAAATATTAAATTTAATAACAATAAATTTTATATATATGACATTTACGTGGCCATCCCAAACCGCCGCGGAGCCGTGCTTGCCCTGGTCCCAAAGTATGTATGGAGAAATCGGACCAGGCTCACCCTCATACGGCCTTGGGTCAAAGGCTCTCATGTGAGCCGTCTCAAGCCTATTGCATGCATTTAAATGAAGGATATGTGCAGTCTACAAAAGGAATATACTTTAGTACAATAATTAGAGAAGCATCATTACTCATGTATCTGTGTTAGGTAATGGCTCATGGCATGTAGCCCTGTTGTGACCAGTTTGATTGCACCTACTGCACCTTACATGTTGCAGTCCTCTCCTTTCATCCATGCCATTACGCAACCTTGTACTCCTCGGACATCCAGCTAGCCTTCGCACATGTGGAGGGTTATTGTTGACCTCGACACCAATTTTCACCAAGAACAATTGTATACTTGAAATGACTGGATAGAGGCTAAGAATGCCACTAGTATCACTATCATCCTTTATGTCTACACCGCAATACATGCTTTCTCTCATTGGATATCTACAAGTTATGCGAATGTCGAAATATTTTGGATTGTATCCAGTTAAATCAAACATTAAAGCCTTTAAATCCGCATAACTTGCATTTTTTCGTATCCTACTTGATTTGATTCGGCCACCTATGTACTCAATATCACCCGCATTACCCTTTAATTCCACCTTTCTGTCCATTCGACACAATAGTGGAACAATGCCACTATCCATCACTATAAATAACACAAATATGATGACAATTATGAGTCGATTATAAAGAAATTACAAGTTAATAGTAAAAATTCCTATAAAAAACATGTTTCATATTATCTAATTGAATTAATACTAGAAATTTATAAAATTTATCAACAATGCCACTACCCAAATCACCATACCAGAATGATTAAAAAATGAATTTTATAATAAAAAATGGGCATCTCAATTCCTATAAAAAAGCCTAATTTGATTATATAAACCCTAAATCTCACACAACAAGCATATAACTAAAATTTCAAAATAAAAACTCACTGGAAAGCAAAATGGAGAGAAGCAAAAGGATATTGGAGAATTTGGTCGGAAGATCGCCAGAAAATCGCTGGAAAATTTTCAAGAAATAACTCCTCTTGAAGGAGTGGATGGATGGGGAAGGAGGACGGGAGCCGCGGGCCGCGGGGCCGTGCGCGGAGCGCTGAGGAGATGCCCCAGAGAGTGCCGGTGATCGCCGGAAAGAGGAGAAGGAGGAGGGCCCGTGTGGGGAAGGAGAAGAGACTGGGTGGGAGGTCGGGTGGGGAAGGAGAAGGGCCCGCGACGGGGGGTAGATCACGACGAAAGACGTAGGTTGAAGTTACGTCTTTATTAATATAGACGTAACTCCAACCTACGTCTTATAAGGGCCACTCTTCTATCCGCCCTTAGCCTTTGTGCGGTGGGGGGAAGGTCAAAGACGTAACTCCAAGTTACGCCTTTAATAAAGAGATAAAAATACTGGTGAATTCATTTTTCAAATATTCATAACATTTCTGCATAATCTGGTCTTCAGAAGTTTGAGGAAAGTTTCTCTCAAAGGCTTGTTTGATTCGAGTCATATGATTCCCTGTAGTTTTCATAAACATTATATGATCATTATCCTTGGTTATTTTAGCAAAAGTTTTTCCTGCCTCTTCTACTAAGGTATTTGTCGCGCCCCGACCCGCGTAGGCCCACCCAGGCCAGGCGACGCGAAGCGGAACCTAACCTACTACGGAAATTTTGGCGAGGTTTCCCTCTAATCGTAGTGGTTACCCTAACAGATCACAATCATCCTGTGTTAACACAAATACAAAACTCAAAGACTGAACTGGCATATATATTACAAAACCTCAAAATAGGAAAATTATACATTTATCACTCCCGTAGGAGACTATCTATAACAAAAAGGGGTACAACAGATTGCCGCTCCTCAAGCACTGCCAGACGCCGCCACGTCACCAAACATCGGCCCGGTAGGGGCGACCGAAGAAGAGCTAGCGCCAGTACCTGTAAAACGCAACTAGGATAGGAGTGAGCACTAAGCTCAGCAGGGACACTACACTACGACACTCACAAGGGAGGGAACACAACAGTGTCGCCCTCAAGCAAGACTTGGGTGTGCAGCAAGGGTCCCATAACCCTTCGCCGGTGTCCCTGAAAGGAGGCCTCAGTCATGTTCCCCAACCGAACTGGTCACATACTGGGTCGCCCTCAACGAGGCAGGAAACCACACTGCCATCTCACTAGCAGGCACCCGACTCTGTTAGGTGGGCAACCACACCGCTGAGTAGGCACCTCTTCCACCCAAGAGACAGTGAACCGGACATCGGTTGCACCCACAACGTCTGGCTCGAGGCCGACACGACCTCTAAACATCGAACAACATGTATTCAGGTCAAACTAACCCTATCATTGAAAATGACTGAATACTACAAATCGAGTCCTGGACCAAGCTACCCGCAACGGTCCTAAAGCTAGATCCGGGCTACCCGAAAGCCCCGGATCGGCAACGCCCTACACAGTTGCAACTGATGCGCAACACAATGCATGTTATGGACATGCGCAGGATAATACCGATAAACATGCAACAGTATGTGAGGATATATCACACAAGGTCTGGGCACGGAACCCTGTCGGCCCGGGGTGGTGAACATGAAAATAAGGTCTAGGGACTACTACTGTGGTACCCCACCAACTGTCAGCAGTCCACCACAACACCTGCATAGAGAAGCAGCTCCGCAAACAACAGCTCATATATATCACAGGTAAAGCCCTTGACGCACGCCGGCATGCAAGGCTAGGAAAAGCTGTAGGGCAACCCGCCCGTTTATCCTAAACATCTCTGGAGTCATCACTCCCCCGGTTCACCACTGCCTCTATTATAGGACTAACATGCTTAAACATATGTACAAGGTATAAAGCTGTAAAGAAAATGATACATGCAAAGCCCCGCGAGCAAAACAAGATAACTTTCCTCTCTCTGCCATAGTCGAATCGATCCCTCCCCCAAGGGAGGATCGATCCCTCTAATGACAGAGAACGAACTCTCCATACCGCGCCGAGTCCGATCGATCCGTCCTCCCGGGACGATCGATCCGACTCACGATAGGGAACGTTCCATGCTATCCAAGGCACCGGGATCGATCGCCCTCACCAGGGGCCGATCGATCCTGCTCGGGTCAGCATGACCAAAAGGAGGGATCGATCCGTCTCACGATCGATCGCGTTGGGTTCACCGGTAAGCGGACGGTAAGAAATACCATCGGAAAACTCCACCAAATCCCACTAAAACCTTGGATCTAGTAGTACGAAGCATCACGAATCCAAAACCGGCGGAAATACTACAATCAAACAAGTATACAACAAGATCTAAGCATAAGAACATCGACAGCCGGAAAAACTCCCAAAAACCCGAAGAATGTAGGTAGGAATCCCTACCTAAGTAAGAGCAGCTTCAATCCCATCTGCTAGGCCTTGCATCGTCCACGAACTCTTCGAAATCCAGGAATTCTCAGCCCAAGAATTCGGATTACAAAAGAGATTCAAGGAAGAAGATTCTGTCTGCTTTATAGGCAAACGAACCGACTTAGCAGGATCGATCCATCCAAGGAGACCGATCGATCCAGCCAAGAGAGCGATCGATCCAGCCAAGGAAACCGATCGATCCAGCCAAGGGAACGATCGATCCAACCAAGATACCGATCGATCCTTCTCCGAGTCCGATCGATCCGTCCCAAGAGACCGATCGATCCTTCTCAACGATCCACGTTCCTGGCAAAGACCGATCGATCCTTCTAGCAAGGAAGGATCGATCCGTCTTTCGCAGGAAGCTGGACTTGGGTTAAAACTTAAACCCAAGCCCGGATCTTTCGATCCCGGGTCCCACTAACCATTCTAGCCAAACATTACCACAAACATGGTCAGTGTGTGCACACGCGAGTGTGAAACAAGCCGACAAGGCGCAATTTACCAAATTGCCCTTGCGGTCCACGACGAGCCACAAGAGTAGAGGGACAGGTCCTCATATCCTAATACCCTTAAAGGAAATCTCGTCCCGCAATGTTTACCCTTAAGAAATTCAATAGTAAAATAAAAATAGCTAATTCAACTTGCCATCGAGCAAAAAAAATTTTGGATGTTAAATTTTTAACATAATTTTCAATGGCATTTTTTTGCAGAGCTACAATCTATGTGGAGAATAAAATGTTGATTCAGAATATTATCTTGAAATTTGGAGAGTAATTTGATATAGATAGCATCTCCTTTTTAATAGTAGAATAATTGTATTGAGTGGGATTCCACTTTTCTTAAGTATAATGTACTAAGTCCTCTTTATTAGAGTTAGGGTATATTTGCTTTAAGATACCACCATTGTCAATATTACTAGCATCGGTTTCAAAAAGTTTTATATAATCTAAATTTGCCAAATTAATACATGGAAGATTTTTTGTTTTAGACTTTATTAGTCTACCAACATTAGTATGCTCTTCTGGCCAAGGAGAGGGATTCTTTGGCTAAATCATGATAATAATCTGACACATAATTTAAAGAACCCAAAAACCTTTGTAATTGAGTAGTGTCAATAATAATATCAAGAAATTTCGAAGCAAATTCGATACTTTTATCGATAAGAACTATTGTTCCTTTGTCAATAGTGTGGCCAATGAATCTTATTTCAGTTTAAAATAGTTTCATTTTAGGGGCAGATATTACCAACCCAATTTTGATAATCAAATGTCAAAAAACATCTAAATGCTTGACATGTTAATCAATAGTATTTGGAAAGAATAATATTTCATCTATATATGACAAGAAAAAATTTGTATAAGAAATGAATATATCATTAATAATATTTTAGAATTTTGAAGGAGCATCCTTCAATCCAAAATGCATTACATTCCATTCGAAATGATAAAATGGAACTGTAAATGCAGTTTTATATCGATCTTTCTCATTAATTTGTATCTGCCAATAACCAGATTTAAGATTGACTTTTGAAAATATTTTCCTCTATAGATTGTATTGAACAGATCTCTTATATTAGGAATTTGATATATTATATATTTAAGCACCTTATTAAGGGGCTTAAATAAATTACTAGACGAGGTACTCCTCGTTCTGTCACACCCCGACCCAGAAAACCCATCCAGGATGGAGCGTGAGGGTTCCTATCACTATTCATATCCAACTGGCGTGATATATTTGCGGAAAACAGAGATAAACTTAAAAAATTTAAACTCCAGAGATAAATCTGTAACTCACTTTATAAAAACATAAAGTTGTACTGTTTAAACATCTGATACAATTTCTTATCAAACTCCTCCAAGGGAAAGATATTATACATATAATCCCAAAAAAAATCCTTGAAAGATGTTTATAATATAGTAAACTACCAAAAGTACAACAGTCGTCCTGCAGCAACCTTAAACGCCTCTGGAAGTAGTCGCGTAGCCAAAAGTCGATCCCGTCGGCTCTACTGAGGAAGAACTGGCGCCTGCATCTGCAAATGCAGCCCGGGTAGGAGTGAGCGATAAGCTCAGTAGGGTTCTACTCTACGGTACACTGAAAGGAGGAAAACAACATCAGTGATGTCTCTCCACTCAAGCCTAAGGAATGCCACGGGGTGCCACAACCCCTATCGACTCCCCAAGGGATCCTACTCTTCTCGACCGACCACGCTGGGAACATCAACCAACACGCTGGGAGGAACAAGAACAGGAACTAGTAGGATCACCCTTACCCAGCAGGAAACCACTGCATGGGGTCCATGTCAGGGACATCGACAACCATCCTTAGCACACGGCCTCTAAACCTCAAAGCAAAGATCATAGCCAACTATAGCACATCCTCAATAACATGAGATTCCAATTATACAATCACGCCCTAATCATTACTACCCAGCCGCGGTCCTAAGGCTAGATCTGAGCTACCAGAGAGCCTCGAATCGGCGATCAACCCATCGCCCGTCTAACCTGATATGCCTCTAATGCATACAGTGCATGAACCTATGCAAACATCTATCCTAGATGTCTCTATATGTCACAACATCAATTATAGGTTCAACAGATATACAATAGCCCTCGGCACTCGACGGCAACGGACTAAGGTTCCACCATACCACGTTAGCTAACACTCATAGCTAGCTAACGCCTAAGAAAGCAATAAGCATTTAAACTAATATCCAACCAAGTATTTAAATGCGAGTATAAACCGCAAATTCGCCAAAGAGGTTAAACTCCCGATCCAATTCCCAATCTCAATAGAAATCCATTAATATCTCGTAAAAACAACGTGTATGATTTCTAACATGATTTGACATCTATCATGAATGAAAACCAATCAAAGGAAACCAGAAAACACTGCTCAGGGGCTCACGGTCGATGCTACGGTCGATGCTACGGTCGACCATGAGGTCACGGTCGATGCGACGGTCGATCCGACAATCGACCGTGAGGCGAAAATGGTAAAGGGAAGGAGCCCGCGGTCGATCGGAACATCGACTGTGGGAGGCCCAAAACGAGACAGAGCCTGACGGTAGATCTGACGGTCGATTATGAGGTGGAATGAAAAAAGGGAAAGGAGCCCGCGGTCGATCGGAACATCGACCGTGGGAGGCCCAAAACGAGACAGAGCCTGACGGTCGATCCGACGATTGACCGTGAGGCCAGGAAGAAGCGTATCAACGCTTGACGGTCGATCCAACGGTCGACCATCAGACCTAATGCACAGTTCCTTAGAACAGTGTCGGAAATCCAATTCCTTGGATTTGAACTATCAAAACTTGTTAGAAAACAATGAAGCTTTACAGGCGATTGGTATGAAGAAAACACAATTTTGATGGTTAAATCTCAAATCTAGGTCTCAATGGCCGAAAACCGACAAAACGGCGATAATACGAGAATCATCCGATAAAATACGAAAACCAAGAGGTAGAGCTACTCTAAACATGTTATAACACCCATGTATTAAGCTACACAACATTCCACCAGGTACTCCTACATCGAAATCACAATAAACCTATCCTTGGAGAACCCGATCACAAGATCGAGGTAGAAACACCTACTTGATCAAGTAGGACAGCTCCTCCACGTGTCCAACAAGTTTAACCGCCAAGATTCGCTCCTCGAAGCTCGTGCCTCCAAGCCATAGCTCAGCCGGTAGGAGAGAGAAAGAGAGAGAGAGGGAGACAACGACAGGGAAGAAGAAGAAAAGAAAGAAGAGAGGAAGGTCAAGGTATATATAGAGATCAGGACCGATCTCGGCCGACCAATTCGATCCTTTCCGATCGAGCTCCGTTCTTCCGATCGAAAGCACCCTTAGGGTTCTAATCAAACACATACATCAATCCAATGCAGTGTGTGCAACGCGGGTGTGAAACTGACCACCAGGGATCATATTTACCAAAATACCCTTAGGGTCAAAACTGCAATATGATCGCCCGATCGTACCCGACGCGGAATCAAACCAACAAGAAAACGGCCCTCGACCCACGCGGTTGAGCCAGGTCAGAGGGACGGGCCCTCACAACCTAACAACCTTAAGAATTTCGTCCCGGAATTCAATGAGGATGAAGCCGGGGAAAAGAATAAACTAGACCTACCTGCACAAGCAAAGCTACAAACTAGGGGCACCAACGCCCACAACAAGAAACTACCTGTCAGGGTGAACAGTCGGGGAAACTCCCGACGCATGCAATCCTCTCGCTCCCATGTCAAACTCTCTGCACTGCCATGCCAAAGAAAATGGGTAAGAATTGGACATTGGAGATTTTGTAGTGATGTCCTTATCCTCTCCCCATGATCTGTAATGCTACCCGTAAAATATTCAATAATTGCAAGAATAATGGTGTAAATAGCATTTCCATACTATTTATTATTTTCTTGTTTTATAGTAGAAAGATTTTCTGCTCGTTGCTCAAGTGTAAGGTAATTATCACACCATGCTTTCAAACTGCCAGTAAACCCGCAAGTAAGAAAGGATGGTATATTGTTATCACGATTACCATTGTTTTTGCAAATAGTTGCATACATTCTCATTTGATGTGACATATTTTAAATTTGATGATAAGTTAATCCATCTACGTTTCATTCAGAGATGTTTCTTCTAGAATAATCTTGTTGAAAAAAGACATCCATAGGAGTAGAACGTTTATAATAAAATTTCTTAAGATTTTGAGGACGATTTTCAATTTTATTAATATTTTGAAACAATTTTTCAGTTTCAATTATTTCATTCAAAGAATCAATATCAGATACATTATCTGATAATTCTTTGGAGGATTGTTGATCTTCTTCAGAATGCATTACTAAATATTCTTCTTTTAAAATTTGAATCTTAATATTATTCAATTGTTTACTAAGAGATTCAATAATTTTTTCAGTTAATTCTTTGTCCAATTTAAATCTAGATATTTCTGGATTAGGTTTAATAGAAACACGATTTGTATACTGTTTAATAGATTTTTCTTTCGCTATATAAAAATTAGGTATAACTTTCTCTAATTTATTTACAAGTTTATTAATATTTTGCTCTATTCGAGTCAGATGTGATCGAACACCTTGTAAATAATTATTAGAGTAATTATTTTGTTTAGATAGTTTATTAAGGTCTTTAAGCATCTCATTTTCAGACTCAAGTGGCTTTATAAATGCAGTTGCTTTTAAATTAGAAGTAGAGACTCATTCTAATTTTAGAGGATCTGTAGAAGGATATAAAGATTTTTCTTTGGATTCTAATGCTAGTTTTCCAAAATTTGGAATATTCTTCTAGCACATTAATTTTTTATTCTTGTTCCTAAATATAATAATTCAATACCCAATGTATGAAATATTGAATCTGATTTTTAGATTCCAGATCTTGAAAGTATAACTTTTTATACCTTTGTTGTTGTTTTTTTTATCAAAATTTGAGAAAAAACCAATCTCTAAATTGTTTATTTTAGAGTTTTTAGAATTCCTTATTAAGGAATTGCCTCACATGACTTCCTAGTCTAAAATCCAATATAACTGACACTCATTTTAGAGTATGTATTACACTCTCTCTCATATATTCTATGAGGAATTTGGGTCTCAGATATTGTGATTGCTTTAGTAGGTGGTCCACTGGAAGAAATTAATTTAGTGAATGGAGTAGTGATATCAGTAAACTTCATAATTATATTAGGAATAAAAGTTATTATAACTTCTCCATCATCTATTTGAGATATTTGATTTATCTCTTGATTGACAATTGGTCTAGATTGGACTGCATTCGATATAATCAAATTTTAATGGAAATTAACTTCATCCCATCTTATTTGTCTACTAGTTGCAATTTTAGAGGTTAATAAATTTGTTTCTATTCCACTAGATCATCCTCCTCCACAAATTCTCCTAGTCATGATATGATCCCATAGTGTTTATCGTTCATCTTTCTCTGTTGCGTAGGGATCTTGAGCATTTTGCATGTTATTGTCTGATCCAATAGATATTCTATAAGAAGAGACAAAAGTGCTGTTGAATTCATTTTTCAAATACTCATAGCAATTCTGCATAATTTGGTCTTTAGAAGCTTGAGGAAAATTTCTTTCAAAGCCTTGTTTGATTTGAGTCATATGATTCTCTGTAGGAATTTCTTGAACCATATTATGATTAAGAACACTTTCATTCCTTCTAATAGTTTCCTTTAATTTAGGGAATTTAGTATTGACATCAAGACCTTTCTACCATTTAATTTGATATCTTTGCTTGAGACAAGGGAGATATAGAGTATCTGTTCCAGACACAAATGTCTATTTCCATATCCATGGGATTTGTACTTGTGTGAAGAAGTAATGAGGGCACATTCCCTCCAAAATCTCAATCTCTTTTTTCAAATGAAGCATTGGAAGTGTAGAAACCCATTTATCATAAAGTGTAACAATTGGTTCTGGCAAGTATATCAAGTTCAGCACCGTATTTTTTCCACCAATCATAAATCCATGTTGGGATATCCTTTTGAAGGATTTCAGGATATAATTTAAAAAAGCCAAGTATGCTTTTGGTTCTCGTTTTCACATAAAAAGTAAGATAAAAAGTATTTTTATAATCCCAATAATTGAAATTATATGTCTCCTTATCAATTTTGAAAGGGAGTGGCATATGAGAACAGAATCCTCATTCTTTGGGTGTCAAAATATTTTTGACAGTGCACTTACTATAAGTAGGCGGCTTTCAATCATCAAAATTTTTATAAAATATTCAAAATACACTTCTCTTTGTGATAAAAGAGATTCCATCCATTTTGTCAGTCTATAAACCGAAATAGGGTAATGGAGATTATCCAAATATTTTTGCATTAATTTTTCAGGATTGTCAAAATAGCATATATCCTCTGGTTCAATATAGACAATCATTTCATTGGTAGTTTTTGTAAACATTATAGGATCAATATCCTTGGTTATTTCAGCAAAAGGTTTTTCTGCCTCTTCTACTGAGGTATTACCTTTTGTGACATTAGTCAAAGTATTAAAATTTTCTTCATGATAAGAAATAACATTCTTTAAAGTATCAAAATGGGAAATACTATTCCCTTCGCAAATTGTTAACCAACCATTTCCATAATTATTAGAGGTACTTGGGGTATTATGTCGCGCCCCGACCCGCGAAAGCCCAACCGGGCCGGGCGACGCGAACCGAAACCTAACGAAACGTGGAAAATAATGGCGAGGGTTCCCTCTAACCTTTTGGTCTCCCTAACAGTTCATCAAAAGCACCCCCAATTAAAAGATACACTAATTTAACAACATCGAACCACAGATTACAAACCCAAAAAGTGTTTAATATACATATCCTCGGAGAGGGAGAGATCCAAATACAACATTACTCCCATATGAGACTATCTAACATAGGTATAAAAGCAGTAAAGATCGCCACCTCTCAAAGTCCACCAGGCGCCGCCGCACCGCCGACCAACTGCCCGGTAGGGGCCACAGAGGAGGAACTGACGCCTGCACCTGCAAAACGCAGCCCGGGTAGGTGTGAGCACTAAGCTCAGTAGGGTTCTAGACTACGACACACAGAAGGAAGAGGGAAACGCAAGCGTGTCGCCCTCAAATAAGACCTGGGTGTATACAGGGGTCCCATAACCCCACCGCGTGTCCCTGAGGCCCAGGAGCAACACTTAGTAAGCTTAACAAACACTGCTGACTTACATGCAGGAACCCGACACTGCAGGCGGGAAAAGGCACCGCTGAGGGGGCCTCTCCTCCACTCAAGAGTCAACACAGTGGAACACCGGCTACACCTAACCATCCGACACGAGGCCGATACGACCTCTACAATTATCAAGCAACAAGTGTATCAGTCATCTAATCCTATCATCGAATCGACTGAACACCACCATTCAAACCGGGTCCAAGCTACCCAACCCCGGTCTTAGGGCTAAATCCGAGCTTCCAGCCTCGGGACGGCGACCCACAGATCACCCACGCCCTAACCAATGCAACTAATGCACAAATCAACAATGCATGCTATGACATACACAAACATGAGATAGCCATGCAACAGTATGATAATGCATCATAAAACTCAACTGGATCGCTGCAGCGGTACTGTCGCGCCCCGACCCGCGAAAGCCCAATCGGGCCGGGCGACGCGAACCGGAACCTACAAAACGCGGAAAAGAACGGCGAGGGTTCCCTCTAACCTATTGGTCTCCCTAACAATTCACTAAAAGCACCCTCAATTAAAAGACAATATTATAATGAAGCCTCGAACCACAGATTTACGAATTCAAAAAGATTTAATATACAAATCCTCGGAGAGGGGAAGATCCAAAATACAACATCACTCTCGTAGGAGACTAACTAACATAAGGGTAAAAGCAGTAAATATCGCCACCTCTCAAAAGCCACCATGCGTCGTCGCACCGCCGTCCAACTGCCCGGTAGGGGCCACAGAGGAAGAACTGACGCCTGCACCTGCAAAACGCAGCCCGGGTAGGTGTGAGCACTAAGCTCAGTAGGGATATACACTACGACACACAGAAGGAAGAGGGAAACGCAACAGTGTCGCCCTTAAGTAGGACCTGGGTGTATAACAGGGGTCCCATAACCCCACCGCGTGTCCCTGAGGCCCCGATCATGATCTTCCAGCTGGGCTGGTCACATGTCGGGTCACACTCAGTAGCAGGAAACGGCACTGCTGACTCTCAACAGGACACTGAGCACTGTTTGGTGGGAAGAGACACCACTGAGTAGGCAAAACCTCTACTCAAGAGTTTTAGGAACACCGGACACCGGCTACACCTCAGATCCGACTCGAGGCCGACACGACCTCTACAATCATCAAGCCACAAGTGTACCAGTCATCTAAGCCTATCATCGAATCGACTGGACACCACAATTCAAACCGAGTCCAAACTACCCAACCTCGGTCCTAGGGCTAAGTCCGAGCTTCCAGCCTCGGGACGGCGATCCAAAGATCACCCACGCCCTAACCAATGCAACTAATGCACACAACAACAATGCATGCTATGACATACACAAATAAGAAGCAAAGCATACAATAGTATGTCAAGCATCATATAAGTCTACTGGATCGCTGCAGCGGTACTACCAACCGCTGCCAGCCGATCCGCAGCGGGTCCCGGCATTACGACGGTACCGCGACCGTCAACCGCGGACTCTTGCAACGGGAAGCAACCCCGAAAACCAATGATGAATTGTAACAATATAATATTATATTCCGAAATATAATATTATAATCAAAAACCCTCAAAGCCTCTACTTAGGGGCTAATTGATCCCGTCGATCCGACGTCTAAACGACGTCGGATTCAAGATCCAACTAAACAACCAGTAGGTGTATATAGGATGATCAACATATCCAAAATTCATACTCATCTAACTGTTGGATTAACGGGAAAACGCTAATCAAAATCGTTAATCAAACTAACTTACCCATTAATTGCTGCAACGCAGCCCTCTAGCAAACAATTCATAAGAAATCGTACAAACATCGGAAAATTAAGAAACAAGATGGAATGGAAAGCTAACGAATAGTTCTACAACTCAAATGTTTATTAAAAGACAAGATCATGTACAATCCGGCCGGAAAACTCGCCGTAACCCAGCTGTTCTTCAAGAACAGCAGAAAACCAGAAATCCGAGACTAATCTTGCATAAAACCTACTCAAATCTCAACTGATTAACATGAAACTTATATCAGTTATTCTACAAGGCATAAGGAATCCAAGAAAACAAGGATCAACAAGATCCAACGGCTAGATCTCAAGAAAATCCGAAATAAACATCAGTAGGTATAACCCTACCTAGCTGCGCTTTCCTCGGCTGATTCCCCGCGATTTGATCACCAACAAGCTTCCAAACCACTTCAGAGATCTTCCTCTCGTTGTCACGGATCCAACGAGCCTTAGAACGCCGAAAAAGATGGTCGGAGGAGGGAGAACGGAGGAGATGAAGCTCGCCGGCGGAGAAGGGAAGAAACAGAGCACCGCGGGAAAGAAGAGAAAGAAGGAAGAAGAAGAGAAGAGAAGGAGGAAGAGGAGGGAAAGAAAAAGGAGGGAAAAGGGAAGGGGAAAGCCGGGGGAAGGGGGGAAAAGTGAGGGGAGGGGAGGGAAAGTCCTCCCCCCCTCTGACAGGGGAGAGCGACGGCCAGCGGTGGCCGTCCTCGCGAAGCAGAAAAGCCACCGACGCGAGTCCGATCGGTCGGTCCAAGGAGCGATCGATCGTTCTCGCCCCGGATCAAAACAAACCGACTCGCTCACGAGTCCGATCGATCGTCCCAAGGAGCGATCGATCGCTCAAGGGTCGTCAGCTGCCCAAAGGCAAGCTACCGCGCACCCGAGCTGGGATCTTCCGATCCCGGGTCCACCTAGCCGTTCTAAACAAACACTAACACATACAAGGCCAGTGTGTGCACACGCGGGTGTGAAACAAACCAACAAGGCGTAATTTACCAAATTGCCCTTGCTGTCTACAACGAGCCACTGGAGTAGAGGGGCAGGTCCTCACATCCTATTACCCTTAAAGGAAATCTCGTCCCGAGATTCGATAAGGGTAGGGCTCGGAACAACAAAACAGCTACACTAGAGGACAGGACAAGAAGTACCTCGAGCAGAAAACAACTACAGAAACTCCTGCCGCATGCGCGCCTCGCGCTCCCAAGTGATCTCCTTGGTGCCTCTGTGCCTCCACAGTAGCTTGACCAAGGGAATCGTCTTGCCCCACAAGACCTGATCCCTCCGGTCAAGTACCTGAACCGGCTGCTCAACAAAGCTCGCGTCTGCCTCAAGCTCAATGTCATCCACCCTGATGACATGAGACGGGTCTGGGTGATACTTCCTCAGCATCGACACATGGAAAGTCGGATGCACAGCAGACATGTGCTGAGGAAGATCCAGGCGGTAAGCTGCCTCGCCGCCTCTCTCTAAAATCTGAAACGGCCCGACGAACCTCGGCGCCAACTTGCCACCTCTGCCAAACCTGACAGAACCTCTGTACGGCGACGCTCGCAAGAACACTCGGTCGTCGCCTCTGATCTGCATAACTCTTCTGCCGGCTCTGAGCCGTCTGAAGCCTCTGCCTGATCTGCACTAACCTCTCTGACGACCGCCTGACGATGTCTGGATCGGTGAGTGATGCCTCTCCAACCTCTGTCCAGCACACTGGGGAACGACACGGCCTACCGTACAACGCCTCGAAAGGTACTACTCCAAGACTGGACTGGTAGCTGTTGTTGTAGGCGAACTCCACCAAGGGAACGTGCTCCTCCCAGCTGCCTCCTGCATCGAGGACACATGCTCTCAGCATGTCCTCTAAGATCTGGATCGTCCGCTCTGACTGCCCGTCTGTCTGCGGATGGAATGCCGTACTGAAAGTCAGGAGTGTGCCAACTGCCTCCTGAAAGTCACGCCAGAACCTGCTGGTGTGAACCTGGGTTCACGGTCTGATACTATCGACACTGGAACCCCATGTAGTCTGACCACCTCTCTGACGTACAAGCTGCCTAACCTGTCCGTCGAGTCTGTCACCCTCATAGGCAGGAAGTGCGCCAATTTGGTCAATCGATCAACGATGACCCAAATCGCGTCATTCCCCCTAGGAGATCTCGGTAGCCCGATCACGAAGTCCATTGTGATGTGCTCCCACTTCCACTCAGCTAGTGGAAGCGGCTGAAGTAACCCCGGAGTCCGCTGGTGCTCTGTCTTGACCTTCTGACAGGTAAGGCAGCGCGATACGAACTCCGTCACTGCCCTCTTCATCCCGCGCCACCAGAACTGTCGCCGAAGATCCTAATACATCTTGGTGCCGCCGGGATGAACTGCAAAGCGAGAGTGGTGGAACTCTCGCAGGACATCGTCTCGAAGAACTGGATATGCTGGAACCGCTACTCTGCCTCGGAACCGTAGCCCTTCGTCTGGCGATACTGTCCAGTCTCCGTCTGCGCCCTCCGTGCCCGCTGCTGTGCGTAACTCCTCGAGCTCTGGGTCACTGTGTTGTGCCTCTAACACTCTGGCTAAGACTGCTGGCATACTCTGCGCTGCATAGAGAAAACTGCTGGATCCCCGATCCTCGAACTCGAGCACCAACTGGCCCACCGTCTCTACAGCCTGCCACTGCCGCGCTGACAACCCTGCAACTGCTGCTCTGGTGTCTCTCACCTGTCTGTTCAGCGCGTCTGCTACGACGTTTGCCTTACCAGGATGGTAATGCAACGCAAAGTCGTAGTCCTCCAGTAGCTCCATCCAGCGTCGCTGCCTCAGGTTGAGGTCACGTTGGGTGAAAACGTGCCTCAAACTCTTATGGTCCGAGAAGACTGAGAACTTCTCGCCATAGAGATAATGCCGCCAGGTCTTCAGGGCGAAGACCACCGCTGCTAGCTCTAGGTCGTGAGTAGGGTAGTTCCTCTCATGGTTCTTCAGCTGACGAGAACCATAGGAAACTAAGTGTCCCTCCTGCATGAGGACACATCCCAAACCCTCACCGCTAGCGTCACAGTAAACACTGTAACCAACACCTCGCTCGGGGACGATCAGCACCGGCGCACTGGTCAACCTCGTCCTCAGCTCCACGAAGGCTCGCTCACAAGCATCATCCCACACGAACGGGACGGCCTTCTGTGTCAGTCTGGTCAACGATCCGGCAACTTTAGAGAAGTCCCGCACGAACCGTCTGTAGTAACCCACCATGCCTAAGAAACTACGGACCTCAAACACTGTCCTCGGTCTCTGCCACTGTACCACTGCCTCAACCTTGGCCGGGTCAACTGATATCCCTGCTGCCGACACCATGTGTCCAAGGAATCCCACCTGTGCGAGCCAGAACTCGCACTTGGAAGCCTTGGCATAAAGCCGATGCTCCCGAAGTAGCTGCAACACTATCGCCAAGTGTCGCTCATGCTCCGCCTCTGACCGGGAGTAGATGAGAATGTCGTCGACGAACACCACCACGAACTCGTCTAGGAAAGGCCGGAAGATCCTCTGCATGAGATCCATGAAGGCTGCTGGTGCGTTCGTCAGCCCAAACGGCATCACCACGAACTCGTACAGGCCGTACCGAGTCTGAAAAGCCGTCTTCGGGATGTCACAATCCCGAACCCTCAACTGGTGGTAGCCGGTGCGGAGGTCGATCTTCGAGAACACTGAAGATCCTCGCAACTGGTCAAACAGGTCGTCGATCCTCGGCATCGGATACCGGTTCTTCACCGTCACCCTGTTGAGCCGCCTGTAGTCTATGCAAAGTCGAAGGGTACCATCCTTCTTCTTTGCGAACAACACTGGCGCCCCCCAGGGAGACATGCTGGGACGGATGAAACCTCTACTGGTAAGCTCGTCTAGCTGGGTCCTCAACTCACTCTGCTCTGCTGGTGCCATCCTGAAAGCTGGGAGAGAGATCGGTGCGGTACCCGGTACCAGGTCGATCTCAAAATCGACCTCTCTGGGCGGTGGAAGCCCTGGCAACACCTCGGGAAACACGTCGGTGTAGTCGCACACGATCCTGGGGAAACTGCTCTGCTGCACTCCCTCTAACCCAAATAGGGACAGGCTGGCCAGCAAGGCTGAAAGCTCGCTGCCACGCCTCCCCACACCACAAGCAAAGGAATCGGCTGAAAACCGATCCCCCAACAACACGAACTGTGTCCCATCGGGTGTCCAAGCGACCACCCTCCGGCGACCACAGTCGATGATAGCTCGGTATGCTGCAAACCAGTCCATACCGAGTATCACATCGAAACCTGTCATGTCTAGCACCAGCAGGTCTAGACAGACACGGAGGCCTCCAACCTCCAAAGAACAAGATCGGCAGACCCGGTCTACCCTGACTGCGCCTCCGATCGGTGAATCTACAGACTGTGCCACCTCTAGCCAACTCGTCTCTAATCCTAACGATGCCACACACATGCTAGCAATATAGGAATGAGACGCCTCAGAGTCTATCAGCATATCTACTAAGGAACTAGAAAGCTGAAAGATACCTCTGAGGACGGTTGGCTCTGCCGCTGCCTGCTGATACTGCTGCAGCTGCTGGTACTGCAACGGCTGCTGGTACTGTGGTGGCGGCTGATACAGCTGGACGATGTCCTGCCGCTCGCGAACTGGGAGGGCAAACACCAGCCCCCGCTGGCCGCCTCTGCCTCTGGGACGCCCCGGCCCGCGTCCACCCCCGCTCCCCTGCCAGGCACCGGACCCTCCGCCTCTACTGCCTTGCGGCATAGCGCCCTGCGCTCCTCGCGAAGTGTAGTCTCTACGGTAGTGCCCCGGCTGCCCGCATAGGTAGCAAGTGACTGACGCGGCCGGCAGTCGTCCCTGGTCTCCCCCTGACGAAGCCTGCCCAGATGGCCCGGCCGTCAGTAGAAACGGGGCTGGTGGGCTCGGTAGTGGCTGCTGGTACTGCGGTGCACGCTGCGGCCGCCTCTGAAAGAGCCGCTGATGCCACGGCTGCCCCCTACCGAACCCCCCTCTGCCCTGGGCTCGCTGCTGTGTACCGGTAGAGGATGCCGGTGGAACTGCCCGGCACCTCTCGTCTCGCAACTGCGCCTCCACTACCAGGGCGCAGTTCAGGATTGCTGAGTGCATCTGAAAGCGGTGGGAACTCGTCTGGCGCCTGATCTCTGGACGAAGACCCCACTCAAACTGCCGTGCCCTGGCCACTGAGTCTGCTGCCACTGCCCCCGCAAAACGGACCAAGTGCGTGAACCGGGTGGCATACTGTTGACACACCAGCAAGACTACCACAGCGGTCCGAGCGTCGACCGGAGCGAGAACCCCCTCCTCGGCGAGAAGGGTCTCCTCCCGTGCGACCGAAGCCGTCGCTGGTGATGGCTCAGTCTGTCTAGCTCTGACCTCCCTAACAGGTGCTATCCTGTCTGGTCGGGCGGGTCGACCAAGTCGTGCCCCACCCCGACCATCAACCGAAGGTCAGCCTCTAGCTCCCGACATCTACGCAATCACCAACAACAAACGAGCGTCCACTCGTTCAAAACCCAAAACAAAGCAGCACAACATAAAGCGGAAAAGCATAACACATCAAAAAGGAGCATGCACGGATGTTCTAGATATAGAACTAACCCATTCCACGCTCAATCTCAACCCTGGGATCTACAACCTATGCTCTGATACCAAGCTGTCGCGCCCCGACCCGCGAAAGCCCAACAGGGCCGGGCGACGCAAACCGGAACCTACAAAACGCGGAAAAGAACGGCGAGGGTTCCCTCTAACCTATTGGTCTCCCTAACAATTCACCAAAAGCACCCTCAATTAAAAGACAATATTATAATGAAGCCTCGAACCACAGATTTACGAATTCAAAAAGATTTAATATACAAATCCTCGGAGAGGGGAAGATCCAAAATACAACATCACTCCCGTAGGAGACTAACTAACATAAGGGTAAAAGCAGTAAATATCGCCACCTCTCAAAAGCCACCAGGCGTCGTCGCACCGCCGTCCAACTGCCCGGTAGGGGCCACAGAGGAAGAACTGACGCCTGCACCTGCAAAACGCAGCCCGGGTAGGTGTGAGCACTAAGCTCAGTAGGGATCTACACTACGACACACAGAAGGAAGAGGGAAACGCAACAGTGTCGCCCTTAAGTAGGACCTGGGTGTATACAGGGGTCCCATAACCCCACCGCGTGTCCCTGAGGCCCCGATCATGATCTTCCAGCCGGGCTGGTCACATGTTGGGTCACACTCAGTAGCAGGAAACGGCACTGCTGACTCTCAACAGGACACTGAGCACTGTTTGGTGGGAAGAGACAACACTGAGTAGGCAAAACCTCTACTCAAGAGTTTTAGGAACACCGGACACCGGCTACACCTCAGATCCGACTCGAGGCCGACACGACCTCTACAATCATCAAGCCACAAGTGTACCAGTCATCTAAGCCTATTATCGAATCGACTGGACACCACCATTCAAACCGAGTCCAAACTACCCAACCTCGGTCCTAGGGCTAAGTCCGAGCTTCCAGCCTCGGGACGGCGACCCAAAGATCACCCACGCCCTAACCAATGCAACTAATGCACACAACAACAATGCATGCTATGACATACACAGATAAGAAGCAAAGCATGCAATAGTATGTCAAACATCATATAAGTCTACTGGATCGCTGCAGCGGTACTACCAACCGCTGCCAGCTGATCTGCATCGGGTCCCGGCATTACGACGGTACCGCGACCGTCAACCGTGGACTCCTGCAACGGGAAGCAACCCCGAAAACCAATGATGAATAGTAACAATATAATATTATATTCCGAAATATAATATTATAATCAAAAACCCTCAAAGCCTCTACTTAGGGGCTAATTGATCCCGTCGATCCGATATCCAAACGACGTCGGATTCAAGATCCAACTTAACCACCAGTAGGTGTATATATCATGATCAACATATCCAAAATTCATACTTATCCAACGGTTGGATTAACCGGAAAACGCTAATCAAAATCGTTAATCAAACTAACTTACCCATTAATTGCTGCAACGCAGCCCTCCAGTAAACAATTCATAAGAAATCGTAGAAAAATCGGAAAATTATGAAACAAGATGGAATGAAAATCTAACGAATAGTTCTACAACTCTTATGTTCATCAAAAGCCAAGATCATGTACAGGCCGGCCGGAAAACTCGCCGCAAGCCGGCTGTTCTTCAAGAACAGTAGAAAACCAGAAATCCGAGACTAATCTTGCATAAAACCTACTCAAATCTCAACTGATTAAGATGAAACTTATATCCGTTATTCGTTGTCACGGATCCAACGAGCCTTAGAACGCCGAAAAAGATGGTCGGAGGAGGGAGAACGGAGGAGATGAAGCTCGCCGGCGGAGAAGGGAAGAAACAGAGCACCGCGGGAAAGAAGAGAAAGAAGGAAGAAGAAGAGAAGAGAAGGAGGAAGAGGAGGGGAAGCAAAAGGAGGGAAAAGGGAAGGGAAAAGCCGGGGGAAGGGGGGAAAAGTGAGGGGAGGGGAGGGAAAGTCCTCCCCCCCTCTGACAGGGGAGAGCGACGGCCAGCGGTGGCCGTCCTCGCGAAGCAGAAAAGCCACCGACGCGAGTCCGATCGGTCGCTCCAAGGAGCTATCGATCGTTCTCGCCCTGGATCAAAACAAACCGACTCGCTCACGAGTCCGATCGATCGTCCCAAGGAGCGATCGATCGCTCAAGGGTCGTCAGCTGCCCAAAGGCAAGCTACCGCGCACCCGAGCTGGGATCTTCCGATCCCGGGTCCACCTAGCCGTTCTAAACAAACACTAACACATACAAGTCCAGTGTGTGCACACGCGGGTGTGAAACAAACCAACAAGGCGCAATTTACCAAATTGCCCTTGCGGTCTACAACGAGCCACAGGAGTAGAGGGGCAGGTCCTCACAGGTACTACCGACCGCTGCCAGCCGATCCGCAATGGGTCCCGGCATTACGACGGTACCACGACCGTCAACCGCGAACTCCTGCAACGGGAAGCAACCCCAAAAACCGCTGATGAACAGTAAAATATAATATTATAATCTGAAATATAATATTATATTCAAAACACCCAAAAGTTCTCTAGTAGAGGCTATTTGATCCCATCGATCCGACGTCCAAACGACGTCGGATTCAAGATCCAACTTTGCCATCAGTAGATGTATATACCAGGATCAACATATCCAAAATTCATAATCATCCAACGGTTGAATTAACGGAAAAACACTAATCAAAATCGCTAATCAAATTAACTTACCAATTAATTGCTGCAACGCAGCCCTCCAGTAAACAATTCATAACAAATCGTAGGAAAATCGGACAATTATGAAAATCAGACAATTCATAACCAAGGAGTGATCGATCGCTCAAGGGTCGTCAGCTGCCCAAAGACGAGCTTCCGCGCGCCTGAGCTGGGATCTTCCGATCCCGGGTCCACCTAGCCATTCTAAACAAACACTAACACATACAAGGTCGGTGTGTGCACACGCGGGTGTGAAACAAACCAACAAGGCGCAATTTATCAAATTGCCCTTGCGGTCTACAACGAGCCACAGGGGTAGAGGGACAGGTCCTCACATATTACCCCTCCCTCTTCCACTCCCCCACCCCTGTAGGAGGATTCACCCCTCCGCATGGGACCCCTGTAAAAATTCAAGAGTTAGAAAATCATGTAAAATATTATGTTTACCCTTAATAAATTCAATAGTAAAATAAAAAACAGCTAATTTAGCTTGCCATCAAGCAAACATTTGTTTGGATTTTAAAGTTTTAACATCCTTTTCAATGACATTTTTTGCACAGATATAATCTTTGCAGAGAATAAAATATCGATTCAAAATATCATCTTGAAATTTGGAGAGTAATTTGATTATATATAGCATCTCCTTTTTAATAGTAGAATAATATTATTGAGTGTGATTCCACTTTCCTGAAGTATAACATACTAAGTCATGTTTATTATAGTTAGGGCATATCTACGTTAAGATACCACCATAGCCAATATTACTAGCATCGGCTTTAACAATTTTCTTGCAATTTGGATTTTCCAGATTAATACTATTTTGTACTTTAGATTTTATTAGTCTAACAACAATAGTATGCTTTTCTATCCAAGGAAAGGGATTCTTCTTTAATCTATTATAAATAAGAAAAATATCTTTGGCTAAATCTTTACAATAATCTGACACATAATTTAAAGCATTCGAAAACCTTTGTAATTGAGTAGTGTCTGTAATAATATCAGGAAATTTAGAACCAAATTTGATATTTCTATCGATAGAAACTATTGTTCCTTTGTCAATAGTATAGCCTAAGAATCTTATTTTAGTTTGAAATAGTTTCATTTTAGGCGCAGATAATTACTAAACCATTTTTGATAATCAAATGTCGAAAAACATCTAAATGCTTGACATGTTGATCAATAGTATCTGAAAAGATTAATATGTCATCTATACATGACAAGATAAAATTTGAATAAAGAATGAATATGTCATTCATAATATTCCGGAATTCTGAAGGAGCATTCTTCAGTCCAAAAGGCATTACATTCCATTCGAAATGACAAAAGGCATTGCATTCCATTCTTCAGTCCAAAAGGCATTACATTCCATTCGAAACTGTAAATGTTGTTTTATATTGATCTTTCTAATTAATTTGTATCTGCCAATAGCTAGATTGAAGATCGAATTTTGAAAATATTTTGCTCTATAGATTCTATTGAGGAAATCTCTTTTATTAGGAATTTTATATCTTATACATTTAAGCACCTTATTAAGGGGCTTATAATTCATTAGTAGATGAGGTACTCCTCGTTCTCTTTCTGCAGTATTATTTACATAAAATGTTGTGCAACTCCATGAAAAGCATGATTTTCTAATTAATTGTTTCTCTATAAGAGAAGAAATTTCCTTTTTGTCAGTTCAGGATCCACGAGTTAACTACTCGTACAAAAACTCCGGAGTGATAGTCGGGGTATTCATATTACCTTTATCGTAGAGCCACGACCAATCCCCATTAATCGACTGCCAGCAACACATAGCACCGCAGAGCCCCACATTAAGCGATGGGCGGACATATGGGGCTGCGCCACATGGGCGCCGTAGACGGGGTGGTGATGAGTCACAAAATATGAATAATTCACCCATTTAACTTGGCTTTGTTATCTCTCAAGTAATGCATTTGTATTAACTTTTCATGTTATTTCAGATACAAGAGTTTCCAAAGAGAGTTGGATCGATTCCGGGCTTAAAAGACATAAATTACACAAAATCTACCATATTCGGATTGATCCAGACCCAGTTCGGATCGATCCAGAAAAGTTCGAGATCGATCCAAACCTAATCCAGATCAATCCAAAACCATTTCCAGAGACCTTTTTCAGCTATTATACATTGGATCGATCCAGAGCCTTGTTGGATTGATTCAAACCAATCTGGATCGATCCAAAACCCCTTCCCAGAGCCTCTTTTGCAGTTTTGCACATTTGATCGATCCAAACTCACAGTGGATCAATACAATCCGTTAGAAACCCCAAGATTTATAGTTTGGATCGATCCAGACCTATTGTGGATCGATCCAAGACCTATTGTGGATCGATCCAAGACCGGCTGGCGGGTAAAACTGGACGGTTCAGATTTAATCTGATGATCCACTACCTAAGGCCTATAAATAGTTTGGATTGATCCAGACCTATTTTGGTTCCTTTTGCCATCTTCTTCCATCATTTTTTCCCGCCTTCTTGTGAGGACCCATCCCTCTACTTCTGGGTCGACTGTCTAGGTCGGGCCCGTGGCTCGTTGTGGACTGCAAGCGAAATTTGGTAAATTATGTCTTATCAATTTATTTCACACCCACATGTGCACACATAGCTCACTGTTTGATTTATGTGCTTGTTAGAACCTTAGGCGGGCTTTGGATCGAAAGATCCAAACTTAGGCGCGGGAAAGCTTGTCTTTAGGATAGCTGATGGCCTATGTGCGATCGGTCGCTCCTGGGAGCGATCGATCGGACCTGTGTCGGTTGTCTGGAAAAGGGCGCGGCTGATATGTCCGGATAAGGATGTGACTCGACCTAGTCCAGCCCAGTTCTAGGACCGATCGATTGGACTCGAGCCTATAAGTAACTCGAGACCTCCTATGTTTTTTCAGTTTTCTTCTCCTCTCCTACCTTATAAATTCTCATTTGGAGCTTGATCTAGGGGCTTGGGACGCTTTCCAGGAGCTAAAGGAACATATCTACATCTGATGTGCTGTCGCAGGCACTCAAAAATAAAACCAATACTCTTTAAGATAAATGTAGTAGTGCGAGTATGAGTCGATCCCACGAATAATGTTTAGCCTAGTTTTGTGCTTAGTGAACAAAGATGGGGGTCTTAAACGTGAAGAAAACAATAAAGAAATAATCTAAAGCGAAGAATTGAATTAAATCAAGAGAACAAACTTTGGTCTGAGTCAACATCCACCATCGGAATCCATCAATGAGTCCATCAACTGATCATTGATGCAAGCATCAATCAATTCATACCTTGAATATTCACTGTTCGAATGAAATTCGAATCTCTCCTCAATCATAGTTAAATAGAAACAAGCGATCTAATCAACCCTAACTACTAGACAACCTAAGACAAGTACTGTAGATTTAATCTAGTAGCAGCCTTAAGAATAGGGAGATCGATGAAGCTAAACAACACAAGCACAAGCGGTTGCATTTAATCTAGTCAAATATTCTTCCTAAGATCTATTAATTTCTGAAACGCAGTAAATCAATAGATCTCAGTTGCTTCGCAGATTAGAGGGATCAAACAATTACGGATTTGATATCCAACCTAACATTAGATCGTAATGAATAATAAACTAGTAGGCCTCCTAGCAATTAGACAAGACAATCATGATGATTTAACCTCAGAAGAACATTCAATACTCAAGTATAAACTGAACAATAAAAATAGATTAGATCTCACAGTTTCATTGATTCCGAGGTTTCAGTCTCCTCGACCAAGAATTAAGGTTTAGCCACGCAAGGTCATCAAGAACAATCCAATCCTTTAAAGAAGAAAGAAGAACCCTAGAAATATCAAAGAAATAGAGAGGAGCAGCCAAAAACCTCTAGAATTCGGCCCCCATAATCCCTAAAAAGAACCCTATTTATAGCCCATAAGTTTCCCATCCTCGGATTAAATCTGAAACCTTAATTCTGCAAAGTTGGTTAAGAAAGATCGATCTTTATGGAAAGAAGATCGATCTTTTCTTCCCAAATTGTATTTGTGCCCCGACTCGGATCAATCCCTTTTGGAAAGGGGATCAATCCCTTTTTTCCGGATTCAGATTTCTTCTCACGGTCGATCCTTGCATCGACCCTGCGAGCGTATATTTTTGACAGAGGCTGCCGGTATATGCGGGGATCGACCGTGGGTCTTTTTCATCTCTGGGTGCATAAGGGATCGATCTTTTTGGAAAGAGGATCGATCTCTTTTTCTCTGCATATTTCTTTTGTTGTTCTGTCCTGCGCTGGTTGTAGTAAAAGCACTGAAACTTTCTCTAGGAAGCTCCAAATCACGAACCGTAAAATTCTCCAGAAACTAGACTTCAAGAGCTTTCCAACCATATATGACATATCATCTGGTTCTTCATCAGTAGGTACAGTTTAATCTTTAAAGTTGGTACATATACTCTTTTCAGCTTCTTTTCGACTTAAGGACTTCAATTGCATCCTAAATCACAATATAAGAATAATGAGTATATATAGGTACCAAATAAGCACAGGAGACTAAGTATTAAGGGATAAAAATATAACATTATGCATCATCATCAAATTCCCCCACACTTAGCTTTTGCTCGTCCTCGGGCGAAACTAAAATTCACTCTACTCAACATATCAAGGTTGCAACGCCATCAACAAAGAAAAATCAAGCTCTTCACATTTCATAACATATCATGAACAAACATTTTTAGACAACTTTAAAATCAATCAGTAAGCATTTTCACTTGAATATAGAGCATACTAAACAAGTAGACCCTCACGAAAATAAACACTCAACTCTCATGTGTTTGAAGGGTATGTATTTCACTCAAATTCATTCCAATGAAAATGATCTGTCATAAGGTTGCATATCTTCTCATTCTCCACCACTAGAATCACATGCATAATACGAATCATAAGGACTTTAAAAGGTTGTAATGGGGTCCAGGATTAAGGTGGGAAATATTTGAGAATGTAGTTCAAAAGCCAATGGAACTAATGGAGCAAAAATGCATCAATAAAACATGTACAACCAATCACTCCGTTCAGCAACTTCTTCAACTTGGCTTTAAAGTAGTCAAACCATATAACATTACGACCTTGGCAAAGAGATTGTTCAAAGAAATACTTTTTAACTTAAATAGGGAACAATCTTTTGCAAAACTTTCCACCTTTGTAGAAATCTTACATAAACATACCTCTTTCTTGGAGTATTAGGAGGATTCATAAACACATATTGTAACATGAGAGACAGTTTCCTCCTTCACTTTCTTTTCTTTTCCTTTTTCTTTTCTTTTTTCTTTTCTTTTTTCTTTTCTTTTTTTTTTCTTTTTCTTCTCAGAAACAACATACTCACGAATTGAGTATGAAAAATATACTCCACTTCACCAATCATAGCCATACCACGATCCAAACACCCCCACACTTAAAACTTACACACCCATACATATCATAATGATGATGATCAATGCTCCACTAGTTTTATGGCTTGGGTAATGGAAATATTCTTTTCAGGTTTAAAGCTTGTAATGTGGGTTAACAATGAAGTCAATAAAACTCAAAGGGGTTTAGCAAAAGAAAAAATTTATTGCAAGGTAGGCTATTTGGCTTATGTAGCTTATAACAAAGAGGGCCTTAATCATGTTCATGTCTGCATGTGTCAATGTGACCTTGAATAGAATCAAAGCAAGTTCTAGAGAAACAAATCCATGGAAGAATATCTCTCATGAAAGAAAATAGTGAGACTGATATGAATGTGTCAGTCTAAAGGCTTAAAGTCTCACCAGCTTTTGTTTACTAAATTTAGTCACTACCATCTCAAGGAAAATAACTCAACTAATTAATTCCAAGTCGCAAGATTACTCATTCAATCATGTTATGAATATGTCAAGCTTCTTTAATTCTTGCTCATGGCATATGCAACCTAGAACTTCTCCCCCACACTTGAAACTAACATTGTCCCCAATGTAAGGTGGAATGCAAAGAAAAGGCAAAAAAAAACTAAAATGGAAATGCGAAAATAAAAGGAGAAAGGAACGAACTCCCCTTGGGTTGCCTCCCAAGCAGCGCCTTTGTTTATTGTCATTGGCTCAACTTCATGGTTCCTTCTTTTTGAATATTGTCAGAGTTGCCAAACTTTTAATTTCATAACCACCATGGCTGGACGAATTCTTCAGGTATGATAGGGAATGCTCGATCACCTAAAAACAAAAGCAAAGGAAAGCAAAAACAAAAGCAACATGCAAGCACACAAACTAAAAATAATTCAAGCACGCTTAAGCACACAATAGAGCAAATAAAGCAAACTAAACCACTCTATACAATATAGAGGATTTTAAATCGTGCCCTCGGTGGACGTTCTATAGCACGATGGGATGCAAAATTATTGAGTGCTATAATCTAAATATTTGACCTCAATAATGCCACCAAGGTTAATTTAGCATAAGAGTCCAAGTGGTATTTTTCAAAAATGAGAGTTAGCTTTTCCATACTCACACCAGTAAACAAGATAGCTAGATCTCTCAAACAAAAATACATGTCATCATGGTGATTAGGAAGAAAGGAGTCAACATTATGCTCAAATATAATCGACTCATCCATTGACCTATTAAGAATGTCGTCGTTCGGATTGTCAAGGATGTCAAGATCACATGATCGAAAATAAATCCGTCGAGATATGAAAATATCTACTAAGGTCATCTCCTTTTTAACCACTAATGAAGATGAAATAGTCACAGGAAAAATACCTCGTGACGTACTAGGAATGCTTTCAACTACAGTCGGAGGAGGTTCATCGAATAAGTGCTCATGGTATTCTCGGCAGTCGACCGAATCTTCCTCGCGGTCGACTGGACATGGCTGGACAGCTTCTTCATATGCCTTATGTAGACACTCCCTTGAAGCATCTCCAACCGCAACTTCCAATTCCCTCACATCAATAGGATAAACATGACAATCATTAGTAGGATACTTCTTGGCATCATATATTTCAAACTTAACAATTTTACCATCAAATTCCATGGTAAGTATGCCACTACGCATATCTATCTTAGTATTGGATGTCTTTAAGAATGGTCTTCCCAACAAAATAGGAGTACTATGATCATCATTCTCCATATCAAGCACATAAAAATCAGCAGGGAAAACTAAATCATTCACTTGCACAAGAATATCTTCAACAACACCTTTAGGATAGGCGTTAGATCTGTCAGCCAATTGAATCACAACACCAGTTTCATTCAAAGGTCCAAGTTTTAAAGAAGCATATATAGAATATGGCATGGCATTGATAGAAGTTCCTAGATCTAACATGGCCTTCTCAAATTTGGTGTTACCAATTGTACATGGGATAGTAAACATACCTGGATCTTTATACTTTGTAGGAATTTTTCTTTGAAAAATTGCAGAAACATTTTCCCCTACTTTCACCTTCTCACATCCTTTAAGTTTCTGTTTCCTCTTAATTGTACACAATTCTTTCAAGAATTTAGCATAACGGGGTACTTGTTTAATAGCATCTAAGAGTGGAATATTTACCTCGCATCGGCGAAAAGTCTCATATAGATCTGAATTCTTCTCATATTTTCTTGATTCTATTAAAGCCTGAGGAAAAGGAGGCACTGGTTTATAATCAGAAAGAGGTGGAAACTTACGTTTAGGTACGTCGTCGTCATCGGGAAAGATTTTGTTCGCGACGATATCTTGCTCGTTTCCTTACGGTGAAGATGCAGTGACTTCCTTTGCTGGAACCTCAACTTCTTTACCACTTCTCAAAACAATTGCACTTGCATTTTCTCTTGGATTTATTACCGTTTGAAAGGGTAATTTTCCCGAACTTTGCGCCTCTAGCTTACTAATTGCTGACGCCATTTGGCCCACATAATGTTCCAAACCTTGAATACTGGCCTTCGTCTCCTGTTGAAATTGGAAAGTATTAGTAGCAAGAGATTTAACTATATCTTCTAAAGACATACCAGAATTAAAAGTTGGGTTTGGTTGTTGTCTCGGGGGGTATGGCGGTCTATATTGTTGATATTGCTGGCCACTTGGACGGAATTGAGTTGTGGGCTGATTTACTTGTTGATTCCCGTAGTTGAGATTGGGGTGATCCCTCCATCCTGGATTATACGTGTTTGAATAGGGATCATACTTCCTTTGCGGTAGTCCAGGGAAACTACCCGCTGCATTCACTTGTTCACTAGGCTCCTCTTGAAGAGTTGGGCACATGTAGGTTGGATGTCCTGCCACCAAACAAATCCCACAAACCTTCGCTGTTTGCATATTACCTACAGCCAATTGACGAACAAGAAAAGTTAGACTCGCAATCTGTTGTTCAAGGGATGAGACATTTACCTCATTAACATGTTTTGAATAAGAATCCAATCTAGTATTAAATTATTGAGAATTAGCCGCCATATTTGCAATCAAGTTCCTCGCGGCTTCAGGAGTTTTATCCACCAAAGCTCCTCCACTAGCGGCATCAATCATACTCCTGTCATTGGTTAGTAAGCCCTAATGAAAATATTGGATAAGTAATTGCTCACTAATTTGATGATGGGGACAGCTTGCACATAATTTCTTGAAACGTTCCCAATACTCATGTAAAGACTCTCCGTTATGTTGTCTTACACAACATATCTCTTTTCGAATGTTGGCCGCTCTTGAAGCTGGAAAATATTTCTCCAAAAACAATCTCTTCATCTCATTCCATATAGTAATACTCCCAGAGGGTAAATAATAGAGCCAATCCTTAGCCGAATCCTTCAAAGAAAATGGGAAGGCTCTCAATTTGATTTGATCTTCAGTCACCCCCATGAGTTTCATACTTGTGCACACAACATGAAGCTCTTTTAAATGCTTGTGAGGATCCTCACCTGCAAGTCCATGAAACGTAGGTAAGAGATGTATTAGTCCAGATTTCAATTCAAAAGTAGTATCAACATCCAAAGTAGGGAATGTAATGCATAAGGGTTGTTGATTCAAATCTGGGGCAGTAACTTCTTTTAAAGTCCGATTTCCGGCCATGACTTCTTCCTCTTCTAATTCAAAATCGCTACAAATAAGTGGTCAAGAGCCAAATCGTTCTCCTCAATGTTTCTCCGAGCTTCCCTCCTTAACCTGTGGAAAGATCTTTCTATCTCTGGATCGTACTGCAAATCACCTTGATTAAAAGATCGAGCTATACTCATAAACACTCAAGAAGATTCAGGGAAATCGAGAAAAACAAATCAAGAAAATTTGTGTAAACTCTTTTTTTTTATGAAAATAAAGATCACAATAAGCACAAAAATCAACTAGAATCACTCCCCAGCAACGGCGCCAAAATTTGATGTGATGTTGCAGGCACTCAAAAATAAAACCAATACTATTTAAGATAAATATAGTAGTGCGAGTACGAGTCGATCCCACAAAGAGTGTTTAGCCTAGTTTTGTGCTTAGTGAACAAAGATGGGGGTTTTAAACGTGAAGAAAACAATAAAGAAATAATCTAAAGCGAAGAATTGAATTAAATCAAGAGAACAAACCTTGGTCTGAGTCAACATCCACCATCGGAATCCATCAACTGATCATTGATGCAAGTATCAATCAATTCATACCCTTAAAGGAAATCTCATCCCGAGATTCGATAAAGGTAGGGTTCGGAAACAACAAAACAGCTGCACTAGAAGACAAGACAAGAGGTACCTCGAGAAGAAAATAGCTGCAGAAACTCCTGCCGCATGCGCGCCTCGCGCACCCATGTCATCTCCTCGGTGCCTCTGTGCCTCCACAGTACCTTGACCAAGGGAATCGTCTTGCCCCGCAAGACCTGATCCCTCCGGTCCAGTACCTGAACTGGCTGCTCGACGAAGCTCGCGTCTGCCTCAAGCTCAATGTCATCCGCCCTGATGATATGAGACGGGTTTGGGTGATACTTCCTCAGCATCGATACGTGGAAAGTCGGGTGCTGATCGCTAGCGAACGTCGTCGTTAAAACGTTACAAACTCAATCAAATATAAATTTATAATCCTTATTCAATCACTACACTACTAGGTAGAATAGCGGTGAAATCGGGAGTCGATTCACAGGGAAAACATTGGAAACTGAAATTAATTCTCAAAACCCTAAAACTAAGGAAAAGAATCAAAGATAGAATAGATTAAACTAATGAAGAAAAGAAATAAAAGGTTGATCAATTTGAATCAATGGATAAGTGACTTAGAAATTACTCAATCCGCCCTAGTTTCGCCTTCAATCTTCTCTAGTTATCATCTTGTTCCCTTCTCTCAACATTATGGATCATATGGCTACAAGCTCACATGAATTCCTAAAATAAGATTTATGTTTCTAACGGCATAGCCTATCTTTCTTGGCATAGATTGTCTTCGGTCCTACGATTACTTTAAGTTATACTACTCCTAATGACCTTGGCACAACCTATCCTAGCTTAGCATAGCCTATCTCACTAGCAAACCATAAATCACATGAAAACCATCCTATGAATCTCTACAATCAATCACAGAAATCATGTAGGACTGAAAATACGTCAAGAAACTCTGTTCCCTCAACTCTATTAACAATAAAAAGCAAATTCATAGGATCATGTCTTGAGAAGAATACAAGATTCAAACCAAAGAAGATAGAAAACTATGCTAGAGTTTCATGAATAATCCTAAGTACAATAACTAGCAACTCATCTTTTGGATGAACACCATCGGCTTGGAATAGGAAGCTGTCACCATCCATATCCTCGTTGTCTTATCCTTAATTCCCTCTCCAAAGATTGTCAAAAGGATGAGAAATTCGGCTGGAAAAGGCCTTTTAAATAGGGAAACCCTAAACTTGGACTTAAGAGTCCTATCTAGACCTAAAGATTCCTTTGCTTGTGGTGTGGGGAGGAATGGCAGTCAGCTCTCGGCCTTGTTGCCCAGTCTGTCCCTGTTCGGTTCTGAGGGAGTGCAGCAGAGCAGTTTTCCCAAGATCGTGTGCGACTACACCGACGTGTTTCCCGAGGTGTTATCAGGGCTTCCACCGTCCAAAGAGGTCAATTTTGAGATCGACTTAGTACCAGGTACCGCACCGATCTGTCTCCCATCTTTCAGGATGGCACCAGCAGAGCAGAGTGAGTTGAGGACCCAGCTAGACGAGCTTACCAGCAGAGGTTTCATCCGTCCCAGCATATCTCCCTGGGGGGGCGCCAGTGTTGTTCGCAAAGAAGAAGGATGGTACCCTTCGACTTTGCATAGACTACAGGCGGCACAACAGGGTGATGGTGAAGAACAGGTACCCGATGGCGAGGATCGACGACCTGTTTGACCAGCTGCGAGGATCTTCAGTGTTCTCGAAGATTGATCTCCGCACCAGCTACCACCAGTTGAGGGTTCGGGATTGCGACATCCCGAAGATAGTTTTTCAGACTCAGTACGGTTTGTACGAGTTTGTGGTGATGTCGTTTGGGCTGACGAACGCACCAGCATCGTTCATGGATTTGATGCAGAGGATCTTCCGGCCTTTCCTTGACGAGTTCGTGGTGGTGTTCTTCGACGACATCCTTATCTACTCTCGGTCAGAGGCGGAGCACGAGCGACACTTGGCGACAGTGTTGCAGCTACTTCGGGAGCATCGGCTCTATTCCAAGGCTTCCAAGTGTGAGTTCTGGCTTGCACAGGTGGGATTCCTTGGACACGTGGTGTCGGCAGCATGGATATCAGTTGACCCGGCTAAGGTCGAGGCAGTGGTACAGTGGCAATGACCGAGGATAGTGTTCGAGGTCCGCAGTTTCTTGGGCCTGGCGGGTTACTACAGGAGGTTCATGCGGGACTTCTCCAGAGTTGCCGGACCATTGACCAGACTGACACAGAAGGCCGTCCCGTTTGTGTGGGATGATGTTTGTGAGCGAGCCTTCGTGGAGCTGAGGACCAGGTTGACCAGTGCGCCGGTGTTGATCGTCCCCGAGTGAGGTGTTGGTTACAGTGTCTACTGCGACGCTAGCGGTGAGGGTTTGGGGTGTGTCCTCACGCAGGAGGGCAACGTAGTTTTCTATGGTTCACGTCAGCTGAAGAACCATGAGAGGAACTACCCGACTCATGACTTGGAGTTAGCAGCGGTGGTCTTCGCCCTGAAGACCTGGCGTCACTACCTCTATGGCGAGAAGTTCTCTGTCTTCTCGGACCATAAGAGCTTGAGGCACGTTTTCACCCAACGTGACCTCAACCTGAGGTTGCGACGCTGGATGGAGCTACTGGAGAACTACGACTTTGAGTTGCATTACCATCCTGGTAAGGCAAACGTCGTAGCAGACGCACTGAGCAGACATGTGAGAGGCACCAGAGCAGCAGTTGCAGGGTTGTCAGCGCGGCAGTGGCAGGCTCTAGAGACGGCGGGCCAGTTGGGGCTCGAGTTTGAGGATCGGGGATCCAGCAGCTTTCTCTATGTAGTGCAGAGTATTCCAGCAGTCTTAGCCAGAGTGTTAGAGGCACAACACAGTGACCCAGAGCTCGAGGAGTTACGTACATCGGCAGGCACGGAGGGCGCAGACGGGGACTGGACATTATCGTCAGACGGAGGGCTACGGTTCAGAGGGCAGTGACGGAGTTCCTATCGCGTTGCCTTACCTGTCAGAAGGTCAAGGCAGAGCACCAGCGGACTCCGGGGTAATTTCAGCCGCTTCCACTAGCTGAGTGGAAGTGGGAGCACATTACGATGGACTTCGTGACCGGGCTACCGAGATCGCCTAGGGGGAATGACGTGATTTAGGTCATCGTTGATCGATTGACCAAATCGGCGCACTTTCGCGGGTCGAGGCGCGACATCCGCTCCCACGGACACTGCCTCCACGATGTCTGCATCCGTGGCAACAGCATCCATGGGCTCCGCCTCCTCTTCCCTCGCCTCCTCTTCCACGGCGGTCATACTTGACAACTCACTGACCGTGCTCATAATAATGTCAGTGGCGGCCAGTTGGTGTGCTTCTGTAGCCGGAGATCATCTCATCAAGCCCCTTCGCTTCTTCCATGTTACTGCCTTAGTCTTCTTCGACCGCAGGGCATATGGGGGACTGAATTTCTGGTGCGACACTCTCACTAAATCTGCGATCACATGCTCGGGCTGATGTGTGTCCTCCACGACGTCTTGGCTTGGGTGGCCCATGGAGCTCCTCCTCCGCTTGGTAATTAAGGTAGGGAATATTTCACCAATGAATGCCTCTGGAGGTTGTCCTGCCTCCATGTTTGATTTTCTCTTCAGGGCTGTAATTTCCTTTTCAGCCCTATCTAACATGGCACCTGCCGCGGCCAGCTTCCCCCGCAACCTATTCACTAAGATATTGACGTGTCGGATTTCCTCAGATCTTTCGAGATCCCGACGTGCAATCTTAAGGAACTCCGAGCTTACCTGTGTTTCGGAGTAAACATGACATAGTTACTAGACATGTACGTGTATTAGCAGTAAAGAAGGCAAAAATGTGTAGACGGAAACACGTCACTGAGTATACAATTAAACACATAAAATAAATACACGTACATCACACGCATATAAACAACGGGAAGCGTATACACATCGAATAGGCGCGTATAATCAAACAAGATCAATAAACAAGACACGCACGTACTACGCGTATAAATGAAGACGCGTATAATTATGGTTTTGACATGTTCCCATTTTGTTTCATCGGTTGGGCTCGATTGGGGGTCTTGAGCTGCAAAGACAGGTTGCTGCTGTTCTTCGACCAAGTCCTTACGAGGAGTTCTTAGAGGAGACATGAAAGAAATGCGCCTGGTAGACTTCTTAGGCGCAGACGGAGCTTCTATAGACGGCATACCAACCATCTCCGATCGTGCAGTTGGCCATGTTCCCGCAAGGTACAGTGCGACCTCCACGTCCGTGTAACCAAGCTGGAACAGAATACGGTAACTTAAATTAGTGGCAATAGCATCAATATAAAGGAAGCACAAGGATTCGGGACTCACCTCTGTCGGGACAGACCTTGAATGCGGATCGCATAGCCTTCCTCGCTTTGGTTGCTTCACTTTAGTCCATTTCAATATGCGGGGGGTCTTGCCGGGTTCCCCGGCTTCTCTGCAGCCGGTCAGCTCACAGTTCCAAGCCGTAAGGACTAGTGTGCAGCCACACACATACATCAAGGCTCTAGAAGAAGACTTCTTTGAAGTCCTTCACCGGTTCAGTGATGCCGCTACTTCATTCTGCAAGTGGTTGTGGACTGTAGCAGGCCAATTCCAGTTGTAGAGGGACCCGAGATCCTCTATAGTGCCAACTAGCTCCGAGGGGCGCGTGTAATTCGCCCGAGGGAACAGGAATATCGCAAAGATGTAGAGGATAAAGTACCGGCAGAAATCTTCAACCGATTCCTAGTCCCTTCTATCCTTCAATTGCTTCAATATGTCCACGATACCCTGCGTCTGGAGGTCGCCTATGAGGACCTGCCCCTCTAGCCTTGTGGCTCGTTGTAGACCGCAAGGGCAATTTGGTAAATTGTGCCTTGTCGGTTTGTTTCACACCCGCGTATGCACACACTGATCATGTTTGTGTTAATGTTTGATTAGAAAGGTTAGGTGGACCCGGGATCGAAAGATCCGTGCTTGGGCTTGAGTTTTAACCCAAGTCAAGCTTTCTGCACCTAAGGGATTGATCTTTCTTTGCTAGAAGATCGATCTTTTAATGCCAGATTGTTAAGGCACAATCATCATTAAGGATCGATCATTTCTCAGAGAAAGATCGATCATTCATAGGTCGGTTCGTTTGTCTATAAAACGGATGTAACCCTCTTCCTTGAATACCTTTTGAAATCCGCGTTCTTGAGCTCAGAGCTGCAGGATTTTGAAATGATTTTGGACAATCCAAGGCATTGCAGCTGGGATTGAAGCTACTCTAGGCTAGGTAGGGATCCTACCTACATTTGTTTTTCAGTTTTTGTGAGTTTCAGTTGTTTGTGATCTTCTTTTGCTTAGATCTTGATGTATGATTGTTAGTTTGTAGTATTCTTACCGGTTTTGGACTCATGGTCGTTCGTACTACCAGATCCCAAGGTTTTGTGGGATTTGGTGGCGTTTTCCGACAGTATTTCTCACCGGAGGTTCGCCGGAGAACCCAACAAGATCGATCTTTCTGGGAGAAAGATCGATCCTTCATTGTTGGTCATGCTGAACTCAAGCATGATCGATCATCTGGTGAAGATGATCGATCTTTGTACCTTGGGTAGCATGGGATCCCCTTTGTCACGAGGAGGATCGATCTTCCTGGGAGGAAGGATCGATCTTCCTTGGCACGGCAAGGAGGGTGCCCTTTGTCGCGAGGATGATCGATCTTCCTGGGAGGAAGGATCCATCTTCTTTGGCTCGACAGGAAGGGAAGGCTCTCTGTTACTTGAAAGATCGATCTTTCCTTGTATGCCGGCGAGGCTTTGTATGTACAGATTTCTTACAGGTTTATACCTTGTATATATTCTTAAGCATGCTAGCCCCATATTAGGGGTAGTGGTGAACCAGGAGAGTGATGACTCTTGGGATGTTTAGAATAAGTGGTCGAGTAGCCCTACTGCTTTCCATAGCCTTGCATGCCGGCTTACGCCGAGAGCCTTTACCTGCATGGTTTGTCTTCTGTTGCTTACGGGGCTGCTTCTCGATGCAGGTTGCTGGTGAACTGGCTGGTGGTTGGTGGTGTACCACTACAGCAGCTCCAGACCGTAAATAGATATTCACCACCCCGGGCCGGTAGAGTGCCGAGCCCAGACATTGTTATGATATCATCACATCCTGCTGCATGCTTAACTGCTTATATGCGTATGTTCATCGCATGCATCTCTGTTGTGCATTAGTTGCATGGTTAGGGCGTGGGCGATCTGTGGGTCGCCGTCCCGAGACTTTGAAGCTCGGATTTAGCCCTAGGACCGGGGTTGGGTAGTTTGGATCCGGTTTGAATTGTGGTGTACAGTCGAATTCGATGATAGGCCTAGATGACTGGTACACCTGTTGCTTGATGATTGTAGAGGACGTGTCGGCCTCGAGTCCGATTCTGAGTTGTAGCCGATGTCCCACTGTGATGACTCTTGAGTAGAGGGGTTGCCTACTCAGCAGTGCCATTTCCCGCCTGCAATGTCGTTTCCCTGCTTGTGAGTCAGTAGTGTTGGTTCCTGCTTACTGAGTGTGACCCATCATGTTACCAGTTCTCCTAGAAGACCATGATTGTAGACCTCAGGGACACGCGATGAGGTTTTGAGAGTCCTGTATACACCCAGGTCATACTCGAGGGTGACACTGTTGTGTTTCCCTCTTCTTTCTGTGTGTCATAGTGTAGTTTCCCTGCTGAGCTTAGTTGCTCACTCCTGCCCGGACTGCGTTTGCAGGTGTAGGCGCTAGCTCAACTTCGCTGGCCCCTATCGGGCAGTTGGTCGGCGGTGCGGTGGCGCCAGACGGAGTCTGAGAGGTGGTGATCATTTATTTGCTTTAAACCCTTTGTTAGTTAGTCTCCTACGGGAGTGTATTATGTTGTACTTGATCTTTCTTTCTCTGAGGATATGTATATTAAACTCTTTTAGATTTATAATATTGGGTTCGAGGTTTGCTTAAATTATTGTTGTTTAAATTGAGGCTAATTTGATGAACTGTTTAGAGAGACCAATAGGTTAGATGGAACCCTCGCAAAATTTTTTCGCGTTTCGTTAGGTTCCGGTTCACGTCGCCAGGCCCGGTTGCACTTTTGTAGGTCGAGACGCGACATCACCATTCTTGGTCTTCCCCTGGGCTCGTCTGGCGAAGTAGGGGATATCCATCAGATTCCCTGATCGACGAGCTCCCCGCCTCGCGGAAGCCCGAGGAAGACGGCAACGTTCTCAGGTGTCAATGCCCTGACGTGGCCGTCAAGGTTAAACTGCAGGCCCCCTTCGTGGTTTCGCATCATCTCATTAAGCAGTCGATTGTCCTGCTTGACCTCTGGAAGCTCGAGGAAGTGGCCGAACGGGGTCTTGCGGATGATGTCGACATGTATGTCCGTGGCGTAATCGCTTGATATTTCCTTTATTTTTGCACCGTAGCACCGCCCAATGAATGGTGCATGCCATGACCCTGATTCGCCTTCCTCTGAGACAAATAGGCACGCGTATAGACGTCAAAGAAACACGTTAAGGTAATTACGTGTGCAAATGGACAACATATGCGTATAGACGTCAAATAAACGCGTTAATGTGTACAAATAGGCACGCGTATATGCGATCGTGTAACAAAGACCAAAAGACGCATAATAGTGTACGGTATAATAAGAAGATTGGAAGTGATATCAGGAGGGGGTTGAGGGGTAATTAATGGGGAAATTTCAGGGAGCATACAGGAGGGGGAGAACGGGATGACAGGATAAGGCAACCACGGCCTTTTCCACTATAATAAGAAGGGGATTTGGGTTGATTCCACATGTACTGTTCCTGAGGGGTTGTCCTGTAGCTTCTCGGTCATGGCCTTTTCTAGGGCCTTCTCCATGGCCTTCCCAAGAACCTCGGCGAAGGCGTTCTCCATACTTTCACTATTTCGGACGGTGGGAGAACGGAATGAGAGGAGAAGAAGAGTACGGAAAAGAAGAGCAAGGGAAAGGAAAAGAAGAAGAAAACCGATCGGCGGTGGTCTGTTAGGGTAAAAGAGAAGAAGAACATTGAATGGCTGGTTTTTGCTAAAATACCCGTCCGAAAAGGGATTTGGCCCGCAACGCGCCGGTTCGAGACGCGACGTCAGATCGTCGTATTAAAGAGCACGAGACGCGACATCCAACCTATCATAAACGGCCACCTGGCCCGTCGCGTCCCGTCGCATTGAATGCGACGATTTGTTTTTTTTATTTAACTAATTTGTTAACCGACACGTGTGAGTATGTTTTTTTTATAATTTTTTCTAGTCTTTGCACTACCCAGTAGAAACGCGCCACATCAAAAGTAGAAAGTTTGTTATGATGCTTTTGTACACACGCATGAACATTTACACGCGTGTGGGTTCATTTGTATACACGTGCATGGACACGTCTGTGACATAATAATACACGCAAACAACATGTAAACATCGTACACATTCATAAAGTTTGTACACGTGTGTATCCTATAAATACTCATGAATAGAAGTTTAGACACGCATGTAGAATTTTATATACACACATCTTATAATTATACCTGTGCTTCTATAACTTTCAACAGTTGAGCTAATTCTTCTTCTCCGTCTGGACATGGTTCGAAAGGTCTGTTCAGATCAGTGGCACCCAGTATGCGGGGAATAGTTGTTGGCTCTAACAGATGGTGTTCATATCGATTTATAACATGTTCGTTGAAGTGGCAATGCAGCGGAACGCTTCTCATTGCCCTGCATGTGTGGAGAGCTCTCTCCGGAAAACTATTTTGGCGAAAGTAGAGAAGTGGTGACAGTGAAAAGGGATGGCGGGAGGAACAATACCCGGCGCGAGGGAGGAAGTAGAGAAGTAGAGAACTATTTTGGCGAAAGTAGAGAAGTAGAGAAGTGGAGAGGAGGAAGAGAAGATGGTGGGAGGAACAATACCCGGCGGGAGGGAGGAAGAGGATGGGAAGAAGAAGCTTTGGCAAGATGCATTAAATGCATTTAATACGATGGGAGGGTTTTGTGTATTTTTAACCAAAATCGGAAGATGCATTAAACGCGGTAATGATGAGGAGAAACGGGATGTTGGCATGGCCATCCATGGGCATGGGAGAGGAGGGGTAAAATCAGGATTTATATGCTTAGGGGTCCTCTGTTGCAAAAAAAACTTCAGGGGGGGTCTCATTCTGCCAAAAGGGAACATCACGGGTCCAAATTGGCAAAATCTTCCCCATAATGGTGGTTCACGGTAAGCAAGTGGCATGTGGGACGCGTATCGTTGCTCGACGTTATTCAATGGATAGCATATGGCCCTGTAAAATGGTAGCGAGAAGATACCACATGATTGCAAATGTGAAAAGAAATAAACATTGAATGTCAAAAAAAAAAATTTGGCAGCATATCCTCTATGTATTCATGAAGCACTCTGGCAGTACAAGATTTGCATGTATAACAAGCCACACAAATGCATCCACATGTATCATTAACCACATAGCTGCATCCTAATACAATCATCCACACATTCACATCCACATCCATGGGGCACACCCCCCAAGAGTCAAAATTCATAATGTATAACTATAGCAGAAAGATGGGCATGCAAGATATAAATTTAACTGTCCTCAAAAGGACACAAAATATCACCAAACCAACCTCACAAAATGCCCATCCACATACGACATGATCCTAGGTACAAGACACCTAAAAGATGCGCACACTAAACATGCAAACAGGATCGGTCATGGACGAGGCGTAGAAGGAGAAGGAGGTTGGAAAGCTATGATGTTGCGATCGGCTGGGGCGCTCGATCTTTTTCAAGAAAAAGATCGATCCTTAGAGGTTAAGGTATTAAGTCGGTCGGGCTTTTTTTTTTTAATCACCCCTCGCAAATGATCGATCATTTTGGGTCGAAAAGATCAATCATTTTCACTTGCCCTGATTGCTTGGAAGGGAAGATCATGGGAGCGATGATCGATCATCCAAACACACCCTCTCTGTCACAACTTGTGCACAAATATGATCGATCATCAAGGTATTGATGCTCGGTCATCTAAAACACCACGTTCTATCTCTATAGGTGAACAAAAATGATCGATCATCTAGGTATTGATGATCGATCAGTGTAATACCCATGTTATGTATAATTGTGGTGCAAAACAATGATCAATCATTCTAGGACGTGATGATCGATCATATGCATCAAAACACCAGAACTGAGTTAAAATTTGGGAATTAGGCTCTAACCACATATGCATTAATACTAACCCCCAGGGTATCGAAACTGAAGTAAGACCACCCCAATCTAACAGTCAACATAAAAATTCAGCAACAGCAATTACGGCATTATCAAACCACCAAGCAAAGAGCAACTTACACATTAAAAATTAAACATGCAAATAATTAGAAAACAAGCAAGCA
Organism: Narthecium ossifragum; assembly: GCA_963920575.1. Classification (NCBI taxonomy): domain Eukaryota; kingdom Viridiplantae; phylum Streptophyta; class Magnoliopsida; order Dioscoreales; family Nartheciaceae; genus Narthecium; species Narthecium ossifragum. Next base: position 17,968,970 of record OY986970.1, on the reverse strand, counting down.
TGCAAAGAATTTTTTTTTTTAAACAACTAGTCAAAATACAAAGAAGAGATGGGTTACCTCCCACCAAGCGCTTGGTTTAATGTCTCGAGCTCGACACAATGCAAGCTCAGCTAAAATTGAATTTGGGTGGTTGGTGGTTCCATATAAAGAAGTATATGGAATGAAGAATGAAGAAGACATGCAGACATAATTCATCAAAGAAGAAAGACAGGTCCCAGGTAATGAAATCATTAAAAATTTAGTCAGTGGCCAATCACCATCCTGTAAATCATGTGTTTCAATAAACCTGTCCATCATCAGATAGGCTTTTGGTGGCCTATGATTTAAAGTATAAAAATACATGCATTGAAGGATGAAGATGAGGTGCAAACATGCTTTATCAAAGAAGAAATGAGAATTCATGGCAAATAATTCAATATAAGCTTTATGTATTGGCCAATTGTCGTCCTTCAAGCCATGGATTTCAATAAATAGAGTCATCATCAAGTTGTCTTATGGCGGCCGATGATTTAAAGTATAGAAATACATGATCCGAAGAAGAGTAAAGCTATGGAAACATGCTTCATCAAAGAAGGAGGGATTGTTCGTAACAAACAAAGTACTTGAAAGACAAGAAGTCTTGCATAAGTCTTTGACGAAGCTACAATCAAATTCAGCATGACCTACGAAATTCGGAAAAACAATGTTTGGTACCTTACAATGTTCAACAAGTGTGGATGAAGTAAAGGGTAGAGGCTCAAAGTGAGGTTTCCTAAATGAGGTCTCACAAGGATCATCCAAGTCATCATAGACATCATCCATCACATCAAAGATCGACATGTGACTTTTACATGAAACTTCATCAATATATGCATCAAGATTAGGTACCGACATAATAACATCATCATGACTTACGGGAGGTATCAAATCATGCATGCATTCATCAATACCATTATCATCAAGAAACACCGAAGGGACTGATTCATCCATATCATGAGGTAAAATACCATCTACAGTATCACGAATCGGTAATTCCTCAAAAGGAATCTCATCATTGCATGCATCATAAACATTGGTAAAATGAGCATCATAAGCATTATCATCAACATTAGGATGCACTACCTCATTCACACAACCATCAACATCATCATAATATAAATCCATCAAAGAAGCTAGTTGTCCAATTCGGGCTTCTATATTAGCTAATAATTGTGAATGAGAATGTAGAATTTGGATTTGTGCTTCAAAAGTCTCACGAACCGGTAAAACACCAAAAGGAATCTCATTGTTGCATGCATCATAAACATTGGTAAGATGAGCATCATAAGCATTATCATCAACATTAGGAGGCACTATCTCATTCACACAACCATCAACCTCATCATAATATGAATCTATCAAAGAAGCTAGTTGTCCAATTCGGGCTTCTATATTAGCTATTGATTGCGAGTGAGAATGTAGAATTTGGATTTGTTCCTCAAAAGTCTCTAAATCGTTATGAATCCTTTCATTGAAAGATGAATCTACTTATGCTTGTTGTTCAAAGGGACTGATTGGCTCATACTAATGTTGGGGTGGTGGGTATTGTGTTTGACGAAGATAAGATGGTTCAGAACTAGGTGTAAAGTATTAGTCCGGTATGCTTGAATCTTGTGGTTGAATATTATGAGGATAGTAACCTTAGAATTGCCAATAAGGGTATGGATGATCACTCAAATCCGGATCATAGGTGTATAAATGTGAATCATATGTCGGGTTTGAGAAATCATATGTATCATTAACATAAACGGGTGCATAATTAGATAGTAAAACGTAATCGTTCAACGTGGCACCCGGTGGTATATCATTATCGGCCATGTATAAATACTTAATTAAACAAGGACTAAGCAAAAAGTTAGAAATACGTTATAAGGGGTTGGTCCCAGCAAGAGATGTCTGTTGTCGATCGTAGACCGTTGATTCTCCTCACGTCGGCATCTCCTAACAACAACAAGATATAGCAATGTAAGTACGAATCTTTTTTTTTCTTTTTTTTTTTTTAGATATGAATCAAAATTTAAACTAAAGATATTTACAAGGAATATTAGACTAAACAAAGCAATTCAATCATCTCCTATGGCACTCCCCGACAATGGTATCTCCAAAACAAAGCAATTCAAACTACTAACTAACTACTTTAGGGATAGCTTGCAGTGAGTCCGAGTCGAATCCACAAAGAATGCATAGAAAAATAATTAAACTACTAAACTCAATTTAAGTATTCCTACCAATAAGTTGAGAAAATATTCAGAATTTAAATTAAACTAACTTTATACTAAAGGATTGATATATACGAGAAATGGTATCAGGGAATTCTTAATCAATAACTAGGATTCTACCTGGTCTTCCTAGGATTAGAACGAGCTAACCAAACTAAATGGTTTTCCTAAGTGTTGATAAATGAATGGCTAGTTCTTCCTATCACTCAACAAGTTCCGGTTATGATCCCTTGTCGGTGAGAGCAATTATCTAAAAGTCAGTGACCTAATGATTAGTTATGATCACTGCTAATGAATTCTTTGATTAAGATGAATTCATCATGAGAAAATAGTATAATATGGATCTAGGTGTAAGATCAAGGTGATTCTACCACCATGAGATCGCCAAATAGAATGTATCAAGGATTAGAAGTTACCCTAGTGGTTCTAGCACTAGCGTAGTGGTTCTAACACTATGAATTCTCTAATCTTGAATTAAGATGAATAACGGATTAAGAGTTGATCATAATGGTTCTAGCATTACGTGTAATGGTCCTAGCATCACAAGACTCTTAATCTCGAGAAGAAAATCCTCACATCCATGGTTTTAGCATGAATGTTTTAATGAGAATCTCTAATGTCAAGCCCTAACATGCTCAAGACCTAGATCTAGGGCATAAAGGAACAAATCATTCATCCACTAATAATTAAATCACACCAAGTTCATAATGAAATTAAGATCAATCCATACAAACCAGTCAAAGAGGTATACAAGCCCTAAATCTTAGGAATCCCTAATAGAATCCCTAGTTACATCATAAGAATTATATGGTGAGGAGTTTAGCTACTTATCTTTAGGGTTTGATCCGTGGATGAAGGTTGATGAAGCTCTTCCACCATGTATTTCCTCTCAAAAGATTCTAAAAAGAAAAGATAAATAGAGGAAAAAAAAACTAAGAAAGAGTGCTCCCTCTCCTTAACCTCCAAGCAGCCAAGAGAGAGTCTAGTGAACCCCCAAAAAACCCTAAAAAGTGCCTATTTATAGCTTAGGTATCCCCTTAACAAGGATTAGATTTGGGCCTTTGATTTTCCTTAATTGCTATCAAATGATCGATCATTCAGGGGTGATGATCAATCATTTGAACCCAAAAAATTGGTTGCGCCCGAGTATAATCGATCATTCAAAAAGAAAAGATTGATCATGTAAAATATGGCTATCTATCATCTCTGCTATAGTGCAATGATCGATCCTTTTGGGGAGGATGATTCATCCTTTGTTTTGCGGAATTTCTCTTTTTGCCATTCAGACTGCGCCATTGGTACTAAAAATGTTGTAACTTTCTCTAGGAAACTTGGAATTATGAACCGTAAAATCCTCCAGAAACTAGACTTCCAGAGCTTTCCAACTATATATGGCACAGTATCTAATTCGTTCTGAACAGATACAGTTTGGATGTCAAAGATGACCCATCTTTGCTCCTTTGACTTCTAGCAGGTTCTTTATTTGTTCGTTTTAGCACTAAACTTGATTTAATCTTCATTGAAGGCTCTTATACCTGAAATGCATTATAGACTATCAAAATAGCATTGCTCGGAGACTAACAAGACCTCGTTAAAAGGGCGATTTGTGCACTTTTCACGTCTTATCAACACCCGCATGTGCACACACTGACCGTGTTTGTGTTAATGTTTGATTAGAATGGTTAGGAGGATCCGGGATCAGAAGATCCAGGCTTGGGCTTGTGTTATAGCCCAAGTCTAGTTTTCTGTACCTAAATAATCGAGCATTCCTTGCTAGAAGATCGATCATTTAGTTCCCGGAAGTCAAAGTGCTTCGTCATAGAGGATCGATCTTTTCTTAAAGAAAGATCGATCATTCATAAGGCGATTCGTCCGTCTATAAAACTGATACAAGCAGTCTACTCGTAATCCTCTCGTATCGGGTCTCTACTGCTCCAATTGATCAGAATTGGCCTGATCGGACTTGATTTGAGTCCAATTGGCTTAATCTGACTTATCTGGTTCAGATCTGGCTCGAGCTGGTTCAGATCTGGATGAGCCTGATGGGATAGGACTTGACTGGGTCAAGTCTGAGTTGATCTGGATCAGGCTGACCGGGTTGGATTGGATTGGATCCGGCTTAAGTGGCTTGGTTGAACTGGTTAAGGTTGACTGAGTGGGTCAAGAGTTGGCTGGGAAGATCCGACGGCTGAGAGGTCGCCAGAGTGGATCGCCGGCGTAGGGGCGGCGGTGGCGGTAGGGATTTTGGCAGAGAAGGTCGTAGGACGGTGGGGAAGAGATCCACCGGCTCAGATCTGGGAGATGGATGGAGGATCGGCCTGATCTGGGAGGTCGACGGTTGTTTAGAGGAGGCCGGCGTCGGGGACGACGATGGGGAGCTTGGCGGGGGTCCTTGGGACGTCGGGAAGGATCGTGGGAAGACGAGGAACGGATCTGGGAGGTTTTCAGGTGAGATCGGGGTAGGACGTGGGTTGACGGCGGTGAGGACGAAGGTCGGGTTGCCGGGGGAAGACGACGGAGGCGGAGGAGCGGCTTGGCGAGGTCGTGGGATCTTGGGGAAGTGGTTGGTGACCTTGGTTGGCGACGGGAACGGCCGAAGAAGCAGAACGACGGTGGTCGGCGTGAGGCTCGGGCACGGGAGAGAGAAGAGAGGAAGAAGATGGTGACGTGGAAGGTGACTGGGCGTGGGGTTGCTGACGTGGCGATGATGTAGAGGAGAGAGAAAATGACGGGGAGAGAGAAATTCAGGTGGAGGTGATGCCGGCTGTGGAGAAGATGACCGACAGGGAAGAAGGTGGATCTATGGTGGAATCTACATTACTTCTACTCCTATGATATTCTACTCCTAAGATATTCTATCAACTATTCATCATCATTCATCTCATGCATAACCTAATACAAACTACTAAGGTCTTTTTATAGAGACCTTGACAGAGTCCTAATCCAACTAAAAACCCCCTTGCTTAATTCGCAAGTAATAAGGCTTTCTGACTCAACTCAACTTCCTAACTCAAATGGACTCTTAATTAATTCATAACAATCAAATATCAAATTGGACTCAATTAAATATAAAAGACTAATGATAAATCCTAATCAAATACTCTAGTTTGAACGAGGGAAGTCCAAGTCAAATTGGGAAAGAGGCTGAACCAGTTTGGTTCCTCTTCTGGGTTCGGGTCCAGTTGGTCGAGTCGGATCGACTCGTTTCAAAAACCGACGCCACCCCCTTGTTCAATCCCTTTTGAAATCCGACATTCTTGAGCTCAAATTCGGCGAGATTTGGAGGAGATTAAGGATGATCCTAGGCTCAGCAGCGTGGATTGAAGCTGCTCTAGTTTAGGTAGGGATCCTATCTACATAGAAGTCCAATTTTTCGAAGCTTTGGGCTTGTCCGCAATCTTTTTAGTAGATCTACTTGTACGCATGTTGGTTTTCAGGGTAAATACCGGTTATGGACTTGTGGTTCTTCGTACTACCAGTTTTTCGACGGTTTTTTCTTTCTTCGGTTCACAGGAGAACCCATCAAGATTGATCATTCTTGAAGAAAGATCGATCATTCTTGGGACGTCATGCCTGGCCCGTGCATGATCGGTCATCTGGTGGAGATTGATCGATCATTTTATTGGCTGGCACAGACGGAGTCTCGGGTCACAAAGATGATCGATCATCCGAGAGGGATGATCGATCCTATTTGGCTTGACCGGGACGGAACTTACGGATCACTAAGAAGATCGATCATTTCATGAAATGATCGATCATTTTGATGGCAGGGAGGTGTTTTGCATACATGAGTTTTCTTTATCGCTTTATACCTTGTACACATGGTTAAGCATATTAGCCCCATATTGAGGGGTAGTGGTGAACCGGAAGAGTGATGACTCCCGTGATATGTAGAATAAACGGGCTGGTTGCCCTCCTGCTTTTCGTAGCCTCGCATGTCGGTGCGTGCTGAGGGCATACTTATGTTGTATTGATATTCGTGTTTGACAGGGTTGTTTCCCGTTGCAGGTTGTTCTCTGTGAGCTGACTGACAGTTGGTGATGTTACCACCGCAGTAGTTCCTTGGCTTACTTACCTGCTCACCACCCCTGGCCGGCAGCGTGCCGAGCCCAGACCCTGCTTTATATCATCACATGTGTTGCATGCTTACTTGTTTTCATGTGTATGTTCATAGCATGCATGTGATTGTGCATTATATGCATAAGGATAGGGCGTCGGTGATCCGTAGTGTCGCCGATCTGAGGTCCTTGGGAGCTCGGATTTAGCTCTAGGACCATGGCTGGGTAGCGTGGTCCAAGATTGGATTATAGTGTTCAGTCAATTTTGATGATAGGCTTAGATGACTTGAATACTTGTTGTTTGAGGTTCCGAGGTCGTGTCGGCCATGTTGGGGGTGCTGAGGTGTAGCCGATGTCCGGTTTTCTCTGTCTCCTGGGTAGAGGTTGTGCCTACTCAACAGTGTCGATCTTCCTGCTCATGAGATGGCAGTGTCGGTTCCTGCTAGTAGTGTTGGTTACCTGCTTACTGATGGTGACCCAGTATTTGACCAGTTTGTCTGGGAGACCATGACTGAGGCTCCTCACGGACACACGGTGGGGTTATGGTGCTTGCAGGATTGCTCAGGGAAACATGTAGATTAGAGGTAACCCTCGCCAAATTTTTCCACATTTAGTTAGGTTCTAGTTCGCATTTCCCTGCCCAGTTATACTTTCGTGGGTCGGGGGGTGACACAAGGTCCTCTTTGAGGTTTCACTACACGCAAATTATTTACAAGCTTTTTCACCAAGCTTTCTGGTGCTTGGTAACCTTACAATCACTCTAATCTACTGTTGGATGCTTTACAAGATCCTTCTTCACACTTGAAGAAGATTTACAAAGGTTGTAGCTCAAGTGAAATGAGTAGAAACTTGATCTAAATAGTTATGGCAAGTTTAAAAAACAAAACAACTTAGATCTGGATAGTTTTTTTATTCGGCGCATTGCTGGCGGTCGATCCTTGCAGCGTTTGCAACATCGACCACAAGGTTCAAAACACTGCCTTCTTGAGCTGCTATCGATCCACGCATCGACCGCCAGATCGATTGTGAGCCTCTGTTGTGAAAAGCAAACCCCAAGGTCGATGCTCCGATTGACCATCGCTTCTTCACATTGAGTCACCATAGTCCACAGGTGATCCACACATCGTCAGCCATATTTTCCGTGAGCCTACAACATTTAAAAAATAATTTCCCTCCAACCAATACTTAGCCAAAGTATAAAAAATCAGAGCAACCTCCGCGGTCGTGTGCTGATGCAGGATGGCCATGTGGTGGCCTATGGTTCTAGGCAGCTGAAGCCCTATGAGAGGAACTATCCCGTACCCGATTTAGAGCTAGCAGCAGTTGTCTTTGCTCTGAAGACATGACGACCCTACCTGTACGGCGAGAGATACCAGGTGTACTCAGATCACAAGAGTTTGACTCACGTTTTCAGCCCACGTGACCTCAACCTCAGACAACGCCAATTGATGGAGCTATTAGAGGCCTATGACTTTTAGTTGCATTACCACCCTGGTAAAGTGATGATGATGCATATTGTTATATTCTTAACCCTTAATACTTAGCATCCTGTGCTTATTTGGTACCTAAATACACTCATTATTCTTATATTTTGATTTAGGATGCAATTGAAGTCCTTAAGGAGACAAAATAATTTCAACAAGAGGCAAAGGCACTCAAGGTTTGGAACATCAGGTGGGCCAGATGGCGACAGCAATTAGTAAGCTGGAGGCGCAAAGTTTGGGAAAATTACCCTCTCAAACGGTAATAAATCCAAGAGAAAATGCTAGTGCAATCATTTTGAGAAGAAGTAAAGAAGTTGAGATTCCAGCAAAGGAAATTACTGCATCGTCACCGCAATGAAAAGAGGAAAACATTGTTGCGAACAAAGACTTTTCCGATGACGACGTCGTACTTAAACGTAAGTTTCCACCTCTTTCTGATTATAAACCTGTACCTCCTTTTCCTCAGGCTTTAGCAGAATCTAGAAGATATGAGAAGAATTCAAATCTATATGAGACTGTTCGCCGATGCGAGGTAAATATTCCACTCTTAGATGCTATTCAACAACTATCTCGTTATGCCAAATTCTTGAAAAAATTGTGTACAATTAAGAGGAAACTGAAACTTAAAGGATGTGAGAAGGTGAGAGTAGGGGAGAATGTTTCTGCAGTTATTTAAAGAAAAATTCCTGCAAAGTGTAAAGATACAGGTATGTTTACTATCGCATGTACAATTGGTAACACTAAATTTGAAAGAGCCATGATAGATTTAGGAGCTTCTATCAATGTCATACCATATTCTATATATGCTTCTTTGAAACTTGGACCTTTGAATGAAACTGGTGTTATGATTCAATTGGCTGACAGATCTAACGCCTATCCTAAAGGTGTAGTTGAAGATATTCTTATACAAGTTAATGATTTAGTTTTCCCTGCTGATTTTTATGTACTTGATATGGAGAATGATGATCATACAACTCCTATTTTGTTGGAAAGACCATTCTTAAAGACATCTAATACTAAGATAGATATGCGTAGTGGTACACTTACCATGGAATTTGATGGTGAAATTGTTAAGTTTAAAATATATGATGTCATGAAATATCTTACTGATGATTGTCATGTTTATTCTATTGATGTGAGGGAATTGGAAGTTGCAGTTGGAGATACTTCGGGGGAGGTTCTACAAAAGATAGACGAAGAAGCTGTCCAGTCTTGGCCAGTCGATCGCGAGGAAGATTCAGTCGACCGTCGAGAATACCTAGAGCACTTATCTGACGAACCTCCTCCGACTGAAGTTGAAAGCATTCCTATTACGTCGCGAGGTATATTTCCTGTGACTATTTCATCTTCATTAGTGGTTAAAAAGGAGATGACCTTAGTAGATATTTTCATATCTCGATGGATTTATTTTCGATCATGTGGTCTTGACATCCTTGACAATGCGAACGACAACATTATTAATAGGTCAATGGATGATTCGATTATAATTGATCATAAAATTAACTCCTTTCTTCCTGATCACCAAGATGACATGTATTTCTGTTTGAGAGATCTAGCTATCTTGTTTACTGGTGTTAGTATGGAAAAGCTAGTTCTCATTCTTGAAATATACCACTTGGTTTCATATGCTAAATTAACCTTGGTGGCACTATTGAGGTTAAATATTCAGATTATGGCACCCAGTGATTTTGCATCCCATCATGCTAGAGAACGTCTACCGAGGGCACGATTAAAAATCTCTATATTATACATAGTGGTTTAATTTGTTTTGTTTGCTTTCTCATGTGCTTGAGCGTGCTTGAATTATTTTTAGGTTGTATGCTTGCATGTTTGCTTTTGTTTTTGCTTTGCTTTTGTTTTTAGCTGCTCGAGCATACCCTATCCTACCTTAAGAATTCGCCCCAACCATGACTGTTATGGAAATTCGGCCACCCTGAGGAGCCTTGGGTAGGATTTCAACTATTCTGTCGGTTGAAATTCAAAGTTTGGCAACTCCGACACTATTCAAAAAAAAGGAAGCATAAAGTTTAGCCAATGACAACAAACAAAGGCGCTGCTTGGGAGGCAACCCAAGGGGAGTTCGTTCCTTTCTCTTCTTATTTTTCGCATTTACATTTTGGTTATTTTTGCCTTTTCTTTGCATTTCACCTTACATTGAGGACAATGTTGGTTTCAAGTGTAGGTGAGGAGATTTAGGATATCTAGGTTGCATTTGCTATGAGCGAGAACTAGTTAAGCTTGACATATTCATAACATGATTGAACGAGTAATCTTGCGACTTAGAATTAATTAGTTGAGTTATTTTCCTTGAGATGGTAGTGACTAAATTTAGTAGACAAAAGCTGGTGAGATTTTGAGCCTTTAGACTGACACATTCATATCAATCTCACTATTTTCTTTCATGAGAGATATTCTTCCATGGATTTGTTTCTCTAGAACTTGCTTTGACTCTATTCGAGGTCACATTGACACATGTATACATGAACATAATTAAGGCCATCTTTGTTATAAGTTACATAAGCCAAATAGCCTACCTTGTGATTAACTTTTCCTTTTGCTAAACACCTTTGAGTTTTATTGACTTCATTGTTAACCCATATTACAAGTTTTAAACCTGAAAACCAATGCCGTTACCCAAGCCATAAAACTAGTGGAGCATTGATCATCATAATGACATGTATGGGTACAAAAGTTCAAGTGTAGGGTTGTTTGGATTTGTGGTATGGCTATATTTGAAAGGAAAAAAAAGGAAGAAGAAAGTGATGGAGGAATCTGTTTTTTATGTTACAAAATGTGTTTATGAATCCTCCTAATACTCCAAGAGAGGGGTGTATCTATGTATGAGTTCTACAAAGGTGAAAGTTTTACATGGTTTGAGTACTTTAAAGCCAAGTTGAAGAAGTTGTTAAACGGAATGATTGGTTGTACATGTCTTATTGATGTATTTTTGCTCCATTAGTTCCAATGACTTTTGAGCTACATTCCTAAATATTACTCACCTTGATCCTGGACCCCATTACAACCTTTTGAAGTCCTTACGATTTGTGTTATGTATGTGATTCTAGTGGTGGAGAATGAGAAGATATGTAAGCTTATGGTAGATCATTTTCATTGCAATGAATTTGAGAGAAATACATGCCCTTCAATCACATGAGAGTTGAGTGTTAATTTCCGTGAGGGCATACTTATTTAGTTTGCTGCATCTTCAAGTGAAAATGCTTACTGATTGATTTTTAAGTTGTCTAAAAATGTTTGTTCATGATGTGTTATGAGTTTTGTGAAGAGCTTGATTGTTTTTTGTTGATGGCGTTGCAACCTTGTTGAGTAGAGTGAATTTTAGTTTTGTCCGGGGATGAGCAAAAGCTAAGGTTGGGGGAATTCGATGATGATGCATAATGTTATATTTTTACTCCTTAATACTTAGCCTCCTTTGCTTATTTGGTACCTAAATACACTCATTATTCTTATATTTTGATTTAGGATGTAATTGAAGTCCTTAAGTCGAAAATAAGCTGAAAAGAGTATATGGATCAACTTGAAAGATTAAACTGTACCTTCTCATGAAGAACCAGATGATGTTCCATAAATGGTTGGAAAGCTCTTGAAGTCTAGTTTCTATAGAATTTTACGGTTCATGATTCCGAGTTTCCTAGAAGTCACGGCAATTTTAGTACCAATGGCGCAGTCTGGATGGCAAAACAGTAAATACTCAGGAAAGAAAGATCGATCAATTGCCCTAAAAGGATCGATCCTTTTATGCAGACAGACCTGACAGAGAGCATACTTTTCAAATGATCACAGAAGGATTGATCCTCCTTTCACTCAAGAATATTGAGAAAATCGTTGAGGAGAAGGATCGATCTTTCTCCTATCGAAGGATCCATCCTACTGAGAAGGATCGATCATGCTTCTATCAAAGGATCGATCTTCCTCGGGCGTAGCCAGAAATTGAACATTTTGATATCAAAGGATCGATCTTACACCTATGGAAGGATCAATCTTACCTTCACAGTGAAGAAAATTAACGGCTCAGATCTAATCCGAGGATGGAGACACTTTAAGGCTATAAATAGGACTCTTTCTAGGGTTTGAGGGGGGATTCCTAGATACTTTTGGCTACTACTTCTACTCTTATATTTTTCCTAGATTTTCTCTAGCTTATTGGAATCTTTTGAGGATTGTTATGGATGACCTTGCGTGGCTAAATCTTGATTCTTGGTCAAGGAAACTGAAACCTCGGAATCAATGAAACTGTGAGATCTAATCTATTTTTATTGTTCAGTTTATACTTGAGTATTGAATGTTCTTCTGTGATTGGATGTTCATGATTATCTTGTCTAATTGGTAGGAGGCCTACTAGCTTATTATTTATTGTGATCTACTGCTAGGTTGGATATCAAATCCGTAATTGTTTGATCCCTCTAATCTGCGAATCAACTGAGATCTATTGATTTACTATGTTTCAGAGATTAAAAGATCTTAGGAAGAATATTCGACTAGATTAAATGCAACCGCGTGTGCTTGTGTTGTTTAGCTTCATCGATCTCCCTATTCTTAATGCTACTACTGGATTAAATCTACAGCGCGTGTCTTAGATTGTTTAGTAGTTAGGGTTGATTGGATCGCTTGTTTCTAATTAACTATGAGTGAGGAGAGATTCAAATTTAATTCGAACAGTGAATATTCAAGGTATGAACTGGTATATTTTGCATCAATAATCAGTTGTTGGATTCCGATGGTGGATGTTGACGTAGACCAAGGTTTGTTCTCTTGATTCAATTCGATTCTTCGCTTTAGATTGTTTCTTTACTGTTTTCCTCACGCTTAAAACCCCCCATCTTTGTTCACTAAGCACAAAACCAAGCAAAACACTCTTCGTGGGATCGACTCGTACTCGCACTACTACATTTATTTTAACGAGCATTTGTTTTATTTTTGGTTGCTTGCGACAGCACATCATAAAGCAAATATTATAGTAGATGCACTGAGCAGACATGCCAGAGATACTAGAGCAATGTTGGCAGGGTTTTCAACATGATGGTGGCAGATGATGGAGAGACAGTGAGTCAGTTTAGGCTGGACATCGATGATCGAGCTTCCGTCGGCTTCATTTTTGCAATTCGGACCGTGCCAGCACTTTTGTCCAGGGTCATTGAGGCGTAGAGTGGTGACGCAGAGTTCAAGGAGATCCGTACTTTAGTTGGTACCGAGCGCGTGGTCAAGGGCTAGACAGTATCGGTAGGTGGTGGGTTATGCTTTCAAGGCGCATATGTTATGCCCCGGCCCAGAAAATCCATTCAAATCAGGGCGTGAACCACCTAAACCTGTTTCCAGGAAAAACATTTTCGCAAAACCTCCCTTAGAATCATTAACACAAGGAACATGGACAATTTTTATCGCTAACGCATGATATATTCGATAAAGAATAAAAGTATAACTACGAATTTAAACAAATTTGAATTAGAACAAATAACTAATTATTACATTCCTCAAAATCTTCCTTAAAGAATATTACAGACTTTCTTAAATACAACCGATTTAAGAATTATATAATTTCGTCCTCAAGTACATCAGATTATACATACATCATAATATAAAACTATAATGAAAGCTGTATAAAACTCCTAGAAGCTCCAAGTCCTCGGTCACCTCGAAATGTCACGTCATTTTCTACTAGAACACCTGAAAGAAGGAACTGCATCGCCGATGCAACCCAGGTAGGGTGAGCAACAATGCACAGTAGGGTTCTACTCTACGTCACACTCAAGGAAGGGGAACTACAGCAATATCGTCCTTCATCCTAAGACTAAAGTGCCACTGGAGGTATCACAAGTCGTCGGTCCAAAATGAGCCCCTAAATAGAGTCACCCTCCCCAAGCGGTGAAACAAGGGGGACGACCAACACGAGCTCGGACCCAGGGTCGATGCATAGCCGCTGCACTCACCGCCGGAGCTCTCACTGTACACCACCCCTTGTACAGGGACACACGTCATGGACATCGACATCCATGCTTAGGCCCTTGGGACAAAGCAACGATACAACTTCTATTCCTCAAACAATGGAGATCAAGTCAACTACATAATTCCTCAAATACAATACAAGATCACATCAAAAAAATCTCACCTCAATCCTCAACTAACCAAAACCCAGTCCTAGGGCTAGATCCGAGCTACCCCAAACCCCCAGATCGGCGATCGAACCCATCGCCCGCACCAAGCCTTAATGCTTCTAGTGCATACAATATGCATGAACATATTCAAGCAACTAGATCTAGGTGTCTCTATATGCCCAATCATCAGTCGATTGTCCAATATGCTAGGATAGCAAGATAATGAGATAACGAAAAATAATTAGACATACATCATCTACCAACACATATCAAGGGACCATACTTATTCACCCATACCATATCATTCAACACAAGGGTATACTGTCGGCCCAACCAAACTACACATTCCCGAGGGTCATCACCACCTCGGTTAATCCACAAAATAAATAGAATCAGGCACACCGCCGACCCTAGGCATAAACATGGTATAAGAGTACATAATTGAAGCAATTAACATGATATTATATGGATTGACTAGAGGAAGGAACAAATGGTATCAAGAATAGCGATTAGCATTAATTACGGGAAAAACTGGCAAACCTGACATAAAACTAAATTGAACATTCATTCACACACTCAAACCATTTAAACTTATCCAATTACAACACTAGACAATTAACATCTAGGAGAATCAATTATGTACGACCAATATAACAGAAATAAAGGAAATTCCATGCTTTGCCCGCAATGTGGTCCTCTGCCTGGCTCCTGATCGATCGGCACCTGGCCCAATCGACTGGGAGTCCAGAACCTGGAACAATCAAACATTCAAAGGGGTAGGAAATTAAGAATTCCTCTGACGCAACTCCAAACTCAATTGATCAAGCTTAAAGACGGGGAAGAAGACTCCATAGGCTAGGGACACAACACAAAGCTCTCCGAACGAAAGTTAAGCTCCCCTGTTATCATCTCAGTCAAGCATTGATCCAAATAACAAGAAAAAAGACTAAGAATTCAATCAAAACTGACAGAACAACCGCTCGATATAGTTCAGAAGTTTAGGTTGTCCAATAGCAGTGAACAATGACATGATGCAAAACAAACAAATTGAAAGCATAATATATCAGACTAGATTGGCGATTTCAGTTGGCAGCTTTTGATAAGATTAATCCATCTGCAAAATTTGATTATACAGAAGAAAACTAACTCAATTGAAGACTGACCATAACTAAGAAATCCAAACCAAATACTAGAAGATTCGGGAAGACGAAGGGTTTGGAGGAGGACCTCAAGCCTCCGGCAGACCAAACCAGGGGAGGAACTGCATGAAAGCCCAAGGATTCAAACTACTACAGCATGTAGGCAATCAACAAGCACCTTGCGTGCACACCCATCAATTCCATATCAAACACCCACAAACTCGAGGGAAACATCGGACAGGGGCTTGAGGAGGACCTCAAGCATCTAGCCAGTCAAGAACAGAGGATAAGAAAACCTAGAGAACCCCTAGCTCTAATCCATTGCAGCACAAGAGAAGGAAACCGCATCACTTGAGACCCGAGAGCATTCATCGAAAGCCATGGAAAACAGAGCATAAGAGGAAATCCCAAGTTAACAGCATCAAAATCCATCAAAAACCAGAGAAAGGGGAGGAAATCTTATCAAAATCCACCATCACCCATAGATCCAAACAACGACAACAACGAGAAGAGAAGAACATCAGCAGGAGGCCATGAAATCCATAAAGCAACCAAGATTCTAAGCTAGCATGCATCAGACCAAGCCATAGAGGCCTACTCGAGAATTAGGGTAGGAATCCCTACCTCTGGCGTCGTCTTGGATCGAGATCACCTCCTTTCCTCTCTCTCCTCCATCCGCGGTGCCACCGCCAAGCTCGCTGCCAGCGAAGGAAGAAGTTCGGCCGCCGTCGCCATCGCCAAGTCCTCCTCTCCTCTCCGATCACGGTCGCTGCCGGCGTTCTCTCTCTCTCCTCTCTTCCCGATCGCGGTGGTGCTCTCACGAGAGAGAGAAAAGGGTTTAGGTGGGGGGGTGGGTGGGGGGTTATATGATCGGCTTAAGAATCAGGTCCTGACCGTCCGATCGGTCAGATTTGATCCTAGCCACTCAAATCTCGATCCTTGCGATCGAACCTCAAATCCTTCGGTCTATGATGCTCCTAATGATCTAATCAAACACATACATCATCACATGACCGTGTGTGTGAAATAAACTCCGCCAAGGGTAATTTACCAAATTACCTCCGGAGCCACAACGATCAAAGGAGATCGCGAAATAAGGCCAACTGAGCCAAACTAACCGAACCATACCCTCGACCTACGCAGTCGGACTGGGTTGGAGGTACAAGTCCTCACAGCATAGCAGTTCCTGCAAATCCTGTTTTGTGTGAGGACGTCATTCGAGAGTTTCACCACTCCCATTTTGTTGTTCATCCCGGAGGCACTAAGATGTATCATGATCTTCATCGTTAGTTTTGGTGGTGCGGAATGAAGAGATCGGTTGCAGAGTTTGTTTCTCGTTGCCTTACCTGTCAGAAGGTGAAGACAACACCGGCGAACACCATGTTTGTTGCAGCCCCTTCCGAGGGCAAAGTGGATGTGGGAGCATTTCATGATGGATTTCATCACCGGGCTACCAAGAACTCGTAGGGGAAATGATGTGATTTGGGCATTGTCGATTGACCAAATCGGCATATTTTTTACCTATGAGGAGCACAGATTCGACTGATAGGTTGAGCCGCTTATACATCAGAGAGGTGATCAGATTGCATGACATCCCAGTCTCCATTGTCTCATATCATGATCCCATATTGACCGATAGGTTCTTGCGAGACTTCTACGAGTCTTTGGGCACCTTGTTGACCTTGGACACAGCCTTCCACCCCCAGATAGACGGACAGTCCAAGAGGATGATCCAGATTTTGGAGGACATGCTCAGAGCGTGTGTACTTGATGTTGGAGGAACTTGATAGCAACATGTATCACTAATGGAGTTTGCCTACAACAACGGTTATCATGCTAGCTTGGGTTTTGCACCCTTCGATGCATTGTACGACATACCGTGTTGCTCACCAGTGTGTTGGACAGAGGTTGGCGAGGCTTCCCTTACCGGTCCAAACATCATCAGGCAATCATCAAAGGGGTTGGCCCAGATCAGACAGAGACTCCTGATGGTGTAGAACATGCAGAAGAATTATGCAGATCAAAAGCGATGACCCTTGGAGTTTGCAGTTGGTGACAGAGCGTTGCTGAAGGTTTCTCCGCGCAGAGGATCAGTCAAATTTGTTAGTAAGGGCAAGCTTGCACCGAGGTTCATAGGCCCTTTCGAGATTGTCAGACGCGTTGAAGACGTCGCCTACCGGCTGGCTCTATCCCCGCACATGTCAGCAGTCCATCCCACCTTCAATGTGTAAATGTTGAGGAAGTACATTCCAGATCCATCACATGTGATTAGACACAACGATGTCTTAGTTGAGGAGGATGCCACATACATAGAGCAGCCAGTGCAAATAGTACACATGAGAGATCAGGTGCTGAGAGGCAAGACGATTTCATTGGTGATGGTATGTTGGGTACACCGAGTCGTCGAGGAGCTGACTTGGGAGCGAGAGGATTTGATGTGCCGGGAGTACCCCAGATTGTTCCTTCCAGCATGTAGAATTCTTGTTGTGGGCGTTGGTGCCCCAAGGCGTAACTTGTAGCTTTGTTTGTGCAAGTAGGTCTAGTGTGTTCATTCTTTCCGGCCCTACCCTTGTTGAATTTCGGGACGAAATTCATTTAAGGATGATAGGTTGTGAGGACCCGTTCCTCTAGCCTGACTCGACCACGTAGGTCGGGGGTCGTGTCCTATTGGTATGTTTCTGCGTCGGGTGCGATCAGTTGATCGCATTATTGGTTTTGGACCCCAAGGGCAATTTAGTAAAATTGCGCCTTATCGGTCAACTGTTGTCCAACAACTTGTAAATAAACATTAGAGTAATTATTTTGTTGAAAGAGTTTATTAAGCTCTTTACGCATCTCATTTTCAGACTTAACTGGTTTTATAAAAGCAGTTACTTTTAAATTAGAAGCAGCGACTCCTTCTAATTTCAAAAGTTCTGTAGGAGGATATAGAGATCTTTTTTGGATTCCAGTGCTAGTTTTCCAAAATTTGGAATATTCTTCTAACACATTAATTCTTTGTTCTTGTTTCTGAATATAATAATTCAAGAACCAAGGTACCTCTGTTGTTGTTTTGATCAAAATTCGAGACAAACGAATCTCTAAATTATTTATTATGGAGTTCTTGGATATTCCTTATTAAGGAATAGCCTCTCATGACTTCCTAAACTAAAATCCATTATAACCAAATACTCATTTCAAAGTCTGTATTAGACTCTCTCTCTCATATATTTCAGGAGGAATTTGGCACTCATATATTCTGATTGCTTTAATAGGTGATCCATTAGTAGAAATTGATTTCCTGGATGGAGTAATGATGTCAGTAGACTTTATAATCCTATTAGGATTAAAGTTATTGTAACTTCTCGATGATCTATTTGAGATATTTGATCTATCTCTGATTGACAATTGGTCTAAATGGGACTGTATTCGGTATAATCCAATTTTCAAGGAAATTAACTTCATCCCATCTTATTTGTCTATTAGTTGTAATTGTAGAGGATAATAAATTTGTTTCTATTAGCACCATTTTCCCTTGAGGAGTAAATTGCTTAGCTTTAGGAGCTAAGGTGCTACGAACCTTATAATGAATTCGATAAACTACCGCCATTGTTTCTAATTGTGGAAGGAATTCATATCAATGAGTCTTAATATTAAGACTCGTGGCTTTTAAGATATTTGGATGTGTCAAAAATAAACTCAAATTAGGGTATACATTAAAGTATACGGGTCTATGACTGAGACTTGTCTCCATTATTCCCATTAGGGATTGCGGCCAATTTAAACATCGGGCATCTCTTTGACAGGAAAGAATACATGCATTCAATCATTGTAAAGTTAATGGCATATATGCCACTTGTATTAACCCAATATTAATACAATTATATTTATCTATATAAGGATCTAGATCTTCTTCAGACATTAGTCTGATGGTCTGATCTTCTTGATCAACTGTCACTGTCTTTTCGACAGTCTTAATTGCTATTAGCAATTTTAGATTAAGAAATCCAATCTTATAAATGTCCTTATTAGGGACATATGGGATTGTCCACTGAATTAAAGTTGCTAATTCGGAAGAAAATTCTACTAAGTGAGTATTTTTTAAAACTTTTTTTTCTTTAATGCTATTATTTCTTCCTACAGAGGTAGATGCCATGATGTTAAAGATATCCAAACTTAATCTTGGAAGATATAGGTTTTAGAAGACAAATTTGATATATTTCATTCCAGTTCATGTTTCTATAATTTAGTATCAGTCATCGGCTTATATCAAGTTCTTCTCTTTTTAATGTTTTTACTTTCTTCCTGAATCTTCTTCTACTCGTCTGCCAATGACTTATAGGATTTACCCAATGCCTACTCGTCGCTCACAGTACCTTGCACAGCTTTGGTGACGATCCACAAAATGGATTCATTGGGAAGAAAAACAAAGAAAAAGACAGAAGCACACGCAACTTGATTCATTATGCAGAATTATAAACCACAAAGAACATGTGAGGACCCGTTCCTCCAACCCGGTCCGACCACGTTGGGTCAAGGGCTTGGCTTGGTTGGTTTTGGCTCAGTTGGCCTTGGGTTGCGATCGGTTGATCGCATCGCTGTTTTTGGACCCCAAGGGCAATTTCGTAAATTACGCCTTGGTGGTCGGTTTCACACCTGCGTAGTGCACACACAGCCTTGATTGATGTACGTGATTGAATAGATCCAATAGGAGTGTTCGAGATCGACAGATCCGAACAGGATTGCGAAGCGATATCACAATTTGGAGTTTAATCGGACTCGGTCTGAATAAACTGACTAAACTAGGTTGGTTCAGCCACTTAAGTGGCTTAAGCCTCTTTTCTCTCTCCCTTTCTTTATTTTTCCCTCTTTCTTCTCTTTTTTTCCTCTTTTCTTCCCCTGCTCTTCCCCGCGCCCGACCCCCTCTCTTCTTCCCCTTCGCTCGCGATGACGCCGGCCTCTCCCCTCTTCTCCGGAGCTCCTTCGCCACCATTGCCGGCCGTCGTCTCCTTCGAGCTCCCCTTCCTCATATGCGGCCAGAGCTCCTCTTCCCTAAGCTCTCTCCCTCCTCCTTCCCTTTCTCTCTTCCGCGGCATGTCGCGCCCCGACCCGCGGACGCCAAACCGGGCCGGGACACGAGGGGGAAAACCCACAACTACTAGCCTCAACTGGCGGAAACAGTTGAAACTAACACACAGCTGGCGGAAACAGCTGACAACCGGAACAAGGCGGAAGCAAACTTGACAACATCTATTACAAAACAGATATAATAGAGTTAAACCAGAGTTCTAATACAACAGGTTTACAAGGGATCAACAACAGTCCCCAAAGAGCTACAACACCCACCGGGGTCTCCTCAAAGGCACAAACAAAACCATCCTGACCCTCAGACATGGTCAGGTGCCGGCGCGCTACCACGAGACGACCGACGGGGAAGCACCGGAGAGGAACTGGGACCTGCACCTACAAACAACACCGTCCAGGTAGGAATGAGCAACAGCTCACCAGGGTCCTACTCTACCACTCTCGCTAAGAAGGCAAACCCAAACGAACCAACTCTGTGCCAAGTACTGAGGCTTGCCAAGGATCCCATAAATCCCGTCAATAACCCGAAGGGCTCATGTCCCAAGTACGCCCCTCCGACAACCACTGCTCAGGGGTGGGCAACTCTGACAATCCCTGACACAGGGTGGACATGGCGCTACTAGTAGGACACCCTTCTCCAAACGGGATCTCCACACTTAGCGGAACGACCGTGGTTAAGACTACCATCTCTCAGTACTCCAAGCAGCAAAGCCAACACGACCCCTAACTCCCGACCAAGGACTAAGTCTAGCCAGGGAGTCCATCGATCCCATCGATGTTTCCCCCCCCAGGGTTCCTGTCCAACGTACGTCCCTCCGATAACCACGGCTCAAGGACTGGGCTACCTCCGACGGTCCCTGACACAGGTTGGGGCAGACGATGCCTGTAGGACACCCTTGCCCGTGCTGGATACCAGCATGGGGACACAGGTCGGGTAATGGCATCCACCACTTAGCCTTTGATCACCGAAGTCCACGGGTCAACCCCACCCAATCTAACCTAGCATGTCTAATGCACAGGAAGCAGGGCAGGATCAATATAAAGCAGTAACAGGCAACACAACAAGGGCACACCTTCGGCCCATTTAGTCTAAGCACTCCCGAGGATCATGACTTCCTCGGTTCACCACTAAGCGGTAAAGGCATACCGTCAGCCCATTTATTCTAGACATCCCGAGGGGCATCACCCTCTCGGTTCCACCATAAAGCGATAAGCATTCAAGCATGATGAGTAACATGATAAGCCCCAGGGGCAGAACCGTCAAAACCATTTACATGCGGAGCCCCGCGGGCAAAACCTCATTTAAAACCAATAAAAGTTTTCCCTGCGTCGAAGGAGATCGATCTCATGTAGCGATGAGATCGATCTGCCTCAAGGCTAAGAGCACCCGTCCTGGTCACCCCAACGGGATTGATCTCCACCCATATGGAGATCGATCTCGTATGTGACCCTTGACGCACCTACGCCAACCGCCAAGAGATCGATCTCCCTCCCAAGGAGATCGCTCTCGCTCGGGCGGAGCGATCTGCCTCAAGGCTAAGGGCACCCGTCCTGGTCACCCCAACGGGATCGATCTCCACCCATATGGAGATCGATCTCGTATGTGACCCTTGACGCACCTACGCCAACCGCCAAGAGATCGATCTCCCTCCCAGGGAGATCGCTCTCGCTCGGGCGGAGCGTACCACCCCAAACGAGATTGATCTCATCCCATGAGATCGATCCCGATGGGTTCGCCAGTGGCTGGACGGCGAGGAAAGCCGCCGGAAACCGCAACCAAACCTCACCAAACTAGGTGGGCTGGTGATAAGACATGAAAAGTGCACAAATCACCCTTTTAATTAGGTCTCGTTAGTCTCCGAGCAATGCTATTTTGATAGTCTATGATGTATTTCAGGTATAAGAGCCTTCAATGACGATTAGATCATGATTGGTGCTAAAACGAACAAATAAAGACATGCTAGGAGCAAAGGAATGAAGATGGATTGGCTTTGAAGATTAAACTGTACCTGCTCAGGAAGAACCAGATGATATCCCGTACATGGTTGGAAAGCTCTTGAAGTCTAGTTTCAGGAGAATTTTACCGTTCGTGATTCCGAGTTTCCTAGAGGAAGTTACGACAATTTTAGTACCGATGGCGCAGTTTGGATGGCAAAGCAGTAAATACGCTGGAAAGTCCGATCGATCCGACACCTTGAGTCCGATCGATCGGACTATGCAGAAACCTCACAAAGCATATATTTTTTAGCTATTCACCTTCCGATCGATCCAGCTATCCCTCCTACTGAGTCCGATCGATCTGACACCTATAATCCGATCGATCGGACTCGGGAAAAGCTACGAATCGAAGAGTTTTATGCACCGGATCGATCCGACACCCAGAGTCCGATCGATCGGACTCGGGAAAAGCCAGAAATTGAGGATTTTTACGCAACGGATCTATCCAACACCCTTTGAGGGATCGATCCGACCTTCCCCGCGATGAAAATCAACGGTTCAGATCTAATCCGAGTTAAAGGGTTATACATAGGCTATAAATAGGCATCTTTTAGGGTTTTTGAGGGTCTTTTCTCTCCCTTGGAGGGTCTTTCTTCTCCCTTGGAGAGGGAGAAAGTTTTCCTTCTTCTTTTTAACTTTTCTTTAGAGATCTTTGGGAGGAAATCCATGGAGGGAGGAGATCATCAACCTTCATCTATGGATCAAGCCCTAAAAATGAGTAGCTAATTTTTTACCATGGGATTCTTATGATGTAACTAAGATTTCTATTATGGATTTCTTAGATCTAGAGCTTGTATACACGATTGTTTGACTTATATGAATTGATTTCTATTTTCTTTATATCTTGGTGTCGATTTCTTGCTGGATGTATGGATTGTTCTTATTTGCACTTGATTCCGGAACTTGTGTATGCTAGGGCTTGGATTGGATTCATCCAAATAAGAGGACCATGCTAGTCCCATGGTATCTCGGATGAAATCTTCTTCGTGATTAGGGATTATATAGTGCTAGTGTCACTATAGTAGTGCTAGTCCCACTATGTTCTATCCCTAATCCTTCGTACATCCTACCTTTGTAGATTTGGCCATCGAGATGCTAACTCGTCTCGATCTCACACCTAAATCCATATCAGTACTACTATTTGCGATGAATTCATCCTAATAAGAGGGTTCATTAGCAGTGAACGTAACTAATCATTCGGTCACTGATAATTAGATAATTGTTCTTGCCAACAAGGAATCCTAAACAGAACTTGTTGAGTGATAAGGAGAACTAGCCATTCACTTATCAATTATTAGGAAGCCACTCATCGTGTTTGCATGCCTTGATCTTAGGAAGACTTGGTAGATCCTTAATTACTGATTAAGAACTCCATGGTATCTTTTATCGCATTTATAAATCCTTTAGTATTAATTTAGTTTCAATTCTCAATCTTTTATCAACTTATCGGTAGGAATACTTAGATTGAGTTTAGTAGTTTAATTATTTTCCTACGCATTCCCTGTGGATTCGACTCGGACTCACTGCTAGCTATCCCTAAAGTAGTTAGTTAGTAGTTTGATTATAAATTTGTAATTTTGAGTAGACTTGTTAAGGAACGACACTTTTCAAGTCTTATCAAAATTTTGGCGCCGTTGCCGGGGAATGCCATAGAAGATGATTGAATTGCTTTGCTTAGTCTAATATTCCTTATAAATATCGTTAGTTTAAATTTTTAGTTCATATCTTTAATAAAAAAATAATAAAAAATGAAAAAAAGAAAAAAAAAAGAAGAAAAAAAGAAATTCATACTTACATTGCTATATCTTTTTGTTATTAGGAGACGCCGACGTCAGCAGAATCAACGGTTTACGGTCGACGACGGACGTCTCGTGCTTGGACCAGCCCTTTGTAACGTATTTCTAATTTTTTGCTTGGTCCTTGTTTGATTAATTAGTTATACATGACCGATAATTATATACCACCGGGTGCCACGTTGAACGATTATTTTTTCTCATCTAGTTATGCACCTGCTTATGTTAACGATCCATATGATTTCTCAAACCCGTCTAATGACTCTCATTCGTACCCATATGATCCGGATTTGAGTGATCATCCATATCATGATTGGCAATTCCAAGGTTATTATCCTCATAATGTTCAACCACAAGATACGAGCATACCGGACCAATACTTTGCACATAGTTTCGAACCATCTTATCTTCCTCAAACACAATACTCACCACCTCAACATTGGTATGAGCCATCCCTTCCCCTTGCACCACAACCACAAATAGATCCAGCTGTACAGGAAAGGATTCTTAAAGCTTTAGAGACTTTTGAGGCATAAAGTCAACTTATACATTCTCATTCACAATTAATAGCTAATATACAAGCCCGAATGGGACAAATAGCTTCTTTGATTGATTCATATGATGATGAGGTTGATGGTTGTGTGAATGAGGTAGTGCCTCCTAATGTGGATGATAATGCTTATGATGCTCATCTTACCAATGCTTCTGATGCATGCAATGCGGAGATTCCTTTTGAGGTATTACCGGTTCGTGATACTGTGGATGATATTTTACCTGATAATGGTATTGAGAAATGCATGAATGATTTGATACCTCCTGTGGGTCCTGATGATGTTATTAGCCCGGTTCATGAAGCTTTTTATGAGGCCGTATCCAATCTTGATGCATATATTGATGAAGTTTCATGTAAAAATTCCATATCGATCTTTGATGTGATGGATGATGCATGTGATGACTTGGATGATCCTTGTGAAACCTCCTTTAGGACACCTCACTTTGAGCCTCTACTCTTTACTTCATCCGCACTTGTTGAACATTATGAGGTACCAAACCTTGTTTTTCCAAATTTCTTAGATCATGCTGAATTTGATTGTAACTTCATCAAAGATTTATGCAAGACTTCTTGTCTTTCAAGTACTTTGTTTGTTACGAACATTCCCTTCTTCTTTGATGAAGCATGTCTGCATGACTTTACTCTTCTTCGGACCATGTATTTCTATACTTTAAATCATCGGCCACCAAAAGACCACTTGATGATGACTCCGTTTATTGAAATCCATGACCTGCAGGATGACAATTGGCCAACGCTTAAAACTTATAATGAATTATTTGCCATGAATTTTCCTTTCTTCTTTGCTAAAGCATGTTTGCACCTCATCTCCATCCTTCAATGCATGTATTTCTTTACTTTAAACCATAGGCCACCAAAAGCCTATATGATAATGGACAGAGTTATTATTGCAACACATGATTTGCAGGATGATAATTGGCCATTGATTAAATTTTTTAATGATTTCATTACTTGGGACCAGTCTTCCTTCTTTGATAAATCATGTTTGCACATCTTCTCTATTCTTCACTCTCTGTATTTCTTCACATGGAACCACCGACCACCCAAATTCAATTTTAGTTGAGCTTGCATGATGTCGAGCTCGAGACGGTAAACCAAGCGCTTGGTGGGAGGCAACCCATCTCTTCTTTGCATTTTATTAACTTGTTGGTTGAAATGTCTTCTTTGCATGCTTGCTTGTTTTCCAATTAGTTGCATGTTTGATTTTGGTGTGTTTTTCAGTTGCTCGTTGATTGTTTGACTGTGATGTCGTGATTACCGTTGCTGAATTTTCGTGTTGAAAGATGGACTGGGGTGTGCTTAATTCAGTTTAGTTGTCTGGAGAAGTCCTATTTTGACGTTATTATTAGAGCCTAATTTCCCAGGTTTTTAATGCGATTTTTCTCCTTTAATTGAGACCGATCGATCCTCCAACCAGGGCAGTATCGATCCTTCTTCGCATTACGCTTAATTTTCATTGGGCATTGGTCGGATCGATCCCATCTGATAAGAAGGATCGATCTGACTTGTGGATTTAATTTTGACAGAACGTTGTTTATTTTGCACCGCACCTTCCGATCGATCCGTCTATCCGTCACTCTCATTGAGTATAGTTGAGTAAGTAGGATCGATCCTGCTCAACGAGTTCGATCGATCGGGCATATTTATTCCCTATATCTCATCCGATCGCACCCGATGCATCCACATGGCGACGGATCGATCCCACCGGTCTAGTCCGATCGATCTTGCTCGAGTTCTTCTAAACCTCACATGATCAGCACCTCTGCCATCCTCCTTCCTAATCTTCGCCGGCCTCTACCACCATCGAAACCACCTCCTCCGACGCTGGTAAGCTTCCCTTGTGTCCTCCGACATCACCGATCCTCTCCTCTGTGTTCCTTCCTCCTCTACTCTCCGTGCTTCCTCTGTTTCTTAGCCACCGGCGACACCCATGGCTTTCGCCATGAGTCTTGACCAATGACGCCGGCGGCCAAGGCCGGCGCCCACCTTCCCGTCCTTCTCTCTTCTTTTCTTCCTTTCCCTCACCGTTGCTACTCTATTTTTCCTGTCCGTTCTAGCCATGCTCTGTTTTTTTTTCTTTCCATCCAGCCATCCTCCCTTGCGCGACGCTCGTCGGCGTTCGCTGCCGGTTGGTTAGCCATCCAGACTAGGGTGGCGTATCTCCGTCCCACTCCGAGACCATCCTCCATCCCTTTTCTCCACTCACCCGACCTCATCCCTTTCCTCCATTCCCATCACACCTTTCCACCGCCGGTTCTATCTTCTCCGACGAGCTTCTCCGGCCCCGATCGTCTTCTCCGTCGATCTTATGGTTCGGGCCCAAAACGTCATCCGCAAGGGCCTCGTCGGCAAAGGAAAAGCCGCCGCCGCGTCTTCTCCACCCTCCTCCACCAGTGACTGCCATTGTTCCATACTAACCCCCCCATCTTTACGGCGCTAGGACCCCAGCCATGATACTAATGCTTGTAGCTTGTCGGTTTGCATGTCGCCTTTGTGCTTGCTTAGTTCGATTGTTTATCTGTTAGGTTTCTTGTACCTAGGCACATGTCGTACCATGGGTTTGTTCTTCTTGAGTTAGACTGTATCTTGGGGTCAGTTTTGTATTTTTCGTTGGGTGGGACGTGCTTGGTTTGTGCTGGGAGGAGGGCCATATTTTTGTACTCCATTGTTCCATATTTTTGTATCGTTTGGCATCTTGATAATGGATATATACATTGGATGTTGGTTTTTGGGGTGTACCCCAGGTGTGTGTGGCTATATATATGTGAATGTGCAGGGGATGGTGGAGCAATATGTATGTGCGTGGGAATGTGGATGTGGATTGGTGATTGTTAATGTAGATGTAATGAAAATTTTGCCCTTGTGCTTCTTGACTAAATAGAGGAAATGCTGTCCAATTTTTTTTCTCCAATTTTTATGCTTATTTTTAACTTTCCATAAATGCAATCATGGGGGTATTATTTCTCTGATTTTACAAGGCATATATGCTATGAAATGCACAGCAAGTTGACATCACGACATTACTTGGTTTTCACGACTAACCTTGATCTGCAAATCTGTTTTTATTTTTATCACCAAGGTTACCTTTTCTTACGAAGCCTCTACAGGTTATCTCTATCCTATATTCTTTGATTTATTTTTATGACTTAGTGTAATTGGGGACAATTACATTTAAGTTGGGGGGTAGAATTCTAGGAATTCATGTTATTTATTTACTTTATGATAACCAACTATTATACATCCCCTGGATTATGTCAGTAGAATGAAATTATGATACTTATTGATAAAGATGCTTGA
Organism: Narthecium ossifragum; assembly: GCA_963920575.1. Lineage (NCBI taxonomy): Eukaryota > Viridiplantae > Streptophyta > Magnoliopsida > Dioscoreales > Nartheciaceae > Narthecium > Narthecium ossifragum. Next base: position 17,941,219 of record OY986970.1, on the reverse strand, counting down.
TTTAGAAATTTTTCTTATGAATTATTCAGAAATTTATATATCATATAAGATTTAGTAAATTTAGCTATGCATGGCATGAGTTCTATACTTTAACACTTTTACCATGATTTAGAGATAACTTGACATATCTTATTGCACTTGAGCACTTTCACATGTTTAGGAATTGAAGTTAGATTCTGAGCATGAGACTAGGATAGATCTGCAGTTCTCTGTCATGTCACAGAAGATACATGAACACATGCAATTTTCTGTTTGCTACAAATATATGTGTTGGCAAGTGTAAGGATTTCAACTTAGTAACCGGGCAATGTGCCTAACCAGCGTGTTGTTCGCGTAAAACGGTTGAATTGCCTAACAATGAGAAAAAGGACTTCAACTTAGTAACCGGGCAATATGCCTAGCCAGCGTGTTGTTCGCGTAAAACGGTTGAAGAGCCTTGTGAAAAAAGAAAAAAAAAAGAAAAGAAAAAGAATAGAGCTTGTTATGTGATAAGTGGAAAATATGTGTTTGCTTAGAATTGTGATCTTGAATAGTTAACTGCTTGAATATAATGGATATTCTGATACATGTGAAGCCAAATTCACACACTAGTGAGTCAAAGTTATTTTTGAATCATGATTAAATATGTTGAAGTATTGGAACTGTGCTATGACATGTTTTGATTTGCTCTACTTTTATGTGAATATGAATTAAAGAATATATTCATGGATAGTATTTCTGGTTGATGCATTGGAATTAATGAGTATTATAATGGACTACTGATGACATGTTAAGGGGGATGTATAGATGTTTGTGGGTATCATCACTGGAAACCCTCAGGAGACTATAACTCCTCCACTGGGGCCACCCAGGGGTTTAAAGGCTTGTTGCACACACTAAGTGCAATCGTGAGACCTACGAAAGTGGCTAGTTAGATTTACTGCTTTATTTTTAATTTTTGTTTGCTTTGCTCGAGAACTAGCAAAGATCAAGTTGGGGGGTGTGATAAGAATGAAAAGTGCACAAATCACCCTTTTAACTAGGTCTCGTTAGTCTCCGAGCAATGCTATTTTGATAGTCTATGATGTATTTCAGGTATAAGAGCCTTCAATGACGATTAGATTATGATTGGTGCTAAAACGAACAAATAAAGACATGCTAGGAGCAAATGAATGAAGATGGATTGGCTTTGAAGATTAAACTGTACCTGCTCAGGAAGAACCAGATGATATGCCATATATGGTTGAAAAGTTCTTGAAGTCTAGTTTCAGGAGAATTTTACGGTTCGTGATTCCGAGTTTCCTAGACGAAGTTACAGCAATTTTAGTACCGATGGCGCAGTTTGGATGGCAAAACAGTAAATACGCTGGAAAGTCCGATCGATCCGACACCTTGAGTCCGATCGATCGGACTATGCAGAAACCTCACAGAGCGTATATTTTTCAGCTATTCACCTTCCGATCGATCCAGCTATCCCTCCTACTGAGTCCGATCGATCCGACACCTATAGTCCGATCGATCGGACTCAGGAAAAGCTACAAATCGAAGAGTTTTATGCACCGGATCGATCCGACACCCAGAGTCCGATCGATCGGACTCGGGAAAAGCCAGAAATTGAGGATTTTTACGCAACGGATCGATCCAACACCCTTTGAGGGATCGATCCGACCTTCCCAGCGATGAAAATCAATGGTTCAGATCTAATCCGAGTTAAAGGGTTATACATAGGCTATAAATAGGCATCTTTTAGGGTTTTTGAGGGTCTTTTCTCTCCCTTGGAGGGTCTTTCTTCTCCCTTGGAGAGGGAGAACGTTTTCCTTCTTCTTTTTAACTTTTCTTTAGAGATCTTTGGGAGGAAATCCATGGAGGGAGGAGATCATCAACCTTCATCTATGGATCAAGCCCTAAAAATGAGTAGCTAATTTTTTACCATGGGATTCTTATGATGTAACTAAGATTTCTATTATGGATTTCTTAGATCTAGAGCTTGTATACACGATTGTTTGACTTATATGAATTGATTTCTATTTTCTTTATATCTTGGTGTCGATTTCTTGCTGGATGTATGGATTGTTCTTATTTGCACTTGATTCCGGAACTTGTGTATGCTAGGGCTTGGATTGGATTCATCCAAATAAGAGGACCATGCTAGTCCCATGGTATCTCGGATAAAATCTTCTTCGTGATTAGGGATTATATAGTGCTAGTGTCACTATAGTAGTGCTAGTCCCACTATGTTCTATCCCTAATCCTTCGTACATCCTACCTTTGTAGATTTGGCCATCGAGATGCTAACTCGTCTCGATCTCACACCTAAATCCATATCAGTACTACTATTTGCGATGAATTCATCCTAATAAGAGGGTTCATTAGCAGTGAACGTAACTAATCATTCGGTCACTGATAATTAGATAATTGTTCTTGCCAACAAGGAATCCTAAACAAAACTTGTTGAGTGATAAGGAGAACTAGCCATTCACTTATCAATTATTAGGAAGCCACTCATGGTGTTTGCATGCCCTGATCTTAGGAAGACTTGGTAGATCCTTAGTTACTGATTAAGAACTCCATGGTATCTTTTATCGCATTTATAAATCCTTTAGTATTAATTTAGTTTCAATTCTCAATCTTTTATCAACTTATCGGTAGGAATACTTAGATTGAGTTTAGTAGTTAATTATTTTCCTACGCATTCCCTGTGGATTCGACTCAGACTCACTGCTAGCTATCCCTAAAGTAGTTAGTTAGTAGTTTGATTATAAATTTGTAATTTTGAGTAGACTTGTTAAGAAACGACACTTTTCAAGTCTTATCAGCTGGTAGATCCAAGAACCACGAAGCGACCCAAGGCTTCAAAACCATAAAACATCAACTAAGCATGAAGAATAATCTCAAATCAAAACCGGATTCAAAACCCTTAAAACAAGTCAGAGTCTTTGAGTAAGAACCCTACCTCCACAAAGCTGCTTCGATCCACGAAGCCTAGCCTAGGATCTTCCTCACGCCGTCACGGTTCCAACGAGCCTTCAAGCTCCGAGAACGGTGGCCGGAGGAGGGAGAACGGAGGAGGAAAGAGGGCTGCCGGAACAGGGGAAGAAAACAGAGCTCTCGCCAGGAAGAAGAGGGGAGAAGAGAAAGAAAGGAAAGAGGAGGGGAAGGGGGGGTATGGCCGGGGAAAAGCCGGCGAAGGCGGGGGAAAGGCGAAGGAGGGGAGCAAAAGTCTCCCCTCCCCTGATAGGGGAAGCGACGGCCATCGCCGTGGCCGTCCTTCGAACGCCACCGCCAACGACTTCCAGGCACAGAGAGATCGATCTGCATGCCATGCCAGATCGATCTGGATAGCAAGACCACATCGATCTCACCATCAAATGAGATCGATCTCCCTTGCCCAGAAAGGCAACCTTGGACTGAGACTCAAGCCCAAGCCCAGATCTTCCGGTCCCGGGTCCACCTAACCTTTCTAAGCAAACACAAGCATCAACCAAGGTCTGTGTGTGCACACCCAGTGTGAAACGACCGCCAAGGCGCAATTTCCCAAATTGCCCTTGGGGTAAACAACAAGCCACGGGGATAGAGGGACGGGTCGTCACACGGCAACATCCGTTCCTCCCCGGCGTCCTGTAGGCGGCGGCGAGGGCCTCTTCTTCCTTCCCTTCCTTTCTCCGCGGCGGCTCTTCTCCCTTCTTTTTCTTCTCCGATGATGGCAGCGGGAGTGGGAGTTCTTGGTGGCTCTCCGACGAACTGGAGACTGTGACGGCGAGGAAGGAAGGCGGATTAGGCGAGGTTAACGGCGGATTTAGCGATTAAGGTAGGATTTCTACCTTGATCTTTGGGTTAAGCTTAAGTTAGAGTTTGATTGTTCGATTTGCTGTTTTATTTGTGCTAATTATTTCCTCTAAGCATGCTAAATTACTGATTGAGGTCTATGGAGATTTGATTGAGATTTATTTGGGTTTTATGCATGTTTTTCCCGGATTTCATCAAAGCTCTGTTTCTCTGCGAGCTGAGCTGTTCTAGCTCTGATCGTGGCTCGTACGTGCATGATCTCATTTGATCAAGATGAGAGTTGTAGATCTTCGGATCTACTTTCTATTGCCGCTGGTTTCATAATTTTCAGAGTTTTCTACGATTTATAGTGATTTTTCTTTGGATCTGCGACGAGACCGAAATTAGTGAATTGATTAGTGAATTCCAGGAAGATTAGCCATTAGATTAATCCAATTCTTGGGCTGCATGTCCCTAGTATGCTAATATACATTTGTCCAAGTTTTATTTCCAATTCGACGTCGTTTGGATGTCGAATTGATAAGATTTCATCGCCTCTAACTAGGGTTTAATGTAAAAATCCAGAGATTAGCTCGTTAGTGGATTTCTCGATGATTTATCGTGTTTGATTCTTCAGGAATTATGAAGTTAATGCTCCAACTGATCTCTAGGATTAACATGTTCAATGTGATGATCTTTGTATACTTAATTACCTCAATTTTGGCCTAATTAGTTAATTGCAAAACCCCCTCTAATTAGCAATTAGATTGTGAAGTATGCCTATTAATTATAAGTGATTTGGATTATGGTAATGAGCATGTATGTTAATCCCAGTAGGATTTTGATAGATTTGTTTGCATGCTTAGTTCTAGGTCATGTTTATGAATATCTTCTCCTTTTATACAAATTGATATATTCTGTGTGATAATTACTAATATGCTAGTGGGCGGTCTTCAGCTGGATTTCCTGTGAATTTAACGTGGATTTCTTGAGAGAATAGACTTGGGTTTTCTATTTACGAAAATGCTATATTTGATGAATTCCCCTCGATTCCCCTTATCAATGTTATGTTAGCATTTTCTTAGCATGTTATCTATATGTATATATATATGTAGGCCCTATGTGTGGCCCAGTCCTATGTGAGATTTGTGGTTGAACCAAAGGAGTCATGCCCCTTGGGATGTTTAGATAATTAAATGGGCAAAGGTTGTGCCCTAGTTGTTGCTTATCAGATTTCTTGATTGAGGATTGCGTGGCCGGGGTTGTGCCCCCGTTGTAGAAATTGCGGTTGACGGGTGTGGATGCCGTTGTAATGCCGAAATTTCGATTGAATGTGGTGTTGCTTGTTTACGGCCGTGGGCACCGTTATACTATTGGATTATTGTAATTTAGACCTTTATCTGCTTTAGACCCCTTGCTATGTTTACTCTTTGGCAAGCTGTAGCCTATGCCTAGCCCTGTATGTTGTGATGTCATACTGTTGCATGCTTATCTTTCTGTATTTCTGTGCGCGTGAGCATTGCATGCATTTGCTTGCATTAGAAGCATTAAGGATAGGTGGTAGGCGATGGATTCGATCGCCGATCCGGGGTTCTTGGGTAACCCGGGTCTAGCCCTAGGACCGGGGTTTGGGGTAGTTGAGGATTAGGACGTGATTGTCATCAATGACTATGTTTGATATGATTCGAGGATTATTAGGTAGTCGGACTGGAATATTGTGGTTGAGGTTTAGAGGTCGTGTTGTTTCTCCAAGGCCAAGTGCTAAGGATGGATGTCGATGTGTTCCCTGACATTTGTGTCCCCGCGAGAGATGGTATGACTGGGCAGGGTGGTACCTGGACAGGAGCCCGCAGTCTTTGTTTCCTCTCGTTTGTTCTTGGGTAAGGGTGATCCCGCATGGTACCGTTCCCCTGTTGGTGCTTAGGGTGATCTTGGTAACATGTTCAAAAGAGAGGTTCATGACGGGAGCCCTTGGGACATCGACAGGTGATACGAGTCGATCCGACTCGACCAACTGGACCCGAACCCAGAAGAGGAACCAAACTGGTTCAGCCTCATTCTTAGTTTAACTTGGACTTCCCTAGTTCAAACTAGAGTATTTGATTAGGATTTATCATTAGTCTTTTATATTTTATTGAGTCCTAGTTAATATTTGATTGTTATGAATTAATTAAGAGTCCATTTGAGTTAGGAAGTTGAGTTGAGTTTGAAACCTTATTACTTGCTAATTAAGCAAGGGGGTTTTTTAGTTAGATTATGACTCTGTCAAGGCCTCTATAAAAGGGACCTCAGTAGTTTGAATGATGATGAATGATGAATGATATGTTAAGAATAGTTGATAGAATATCATAGGAGTAGAATATCATAGGAGTAGAGGTAATGTAGATTCCACTAAAAATCCACCATAGATCCACCTTCTTCCCCGTCAGTCATCTTTTCCGCAGTCGGCACCGCCTCCACTGGTATTTCTCCATCCCCGTCACTTTCTCTCTCCGCCACGTCAGCGACCCCACGCCCAGTCACCTGCCACGTCACCTCCGTCTTCCTCTTCTCTCCCGTGCCCTAGCCAAGCTTCACCGCCGGCATCCTTTCCCCAGCCCTCTCCAGCCGCCCCCGTCACCTCCAAAGGCCACCTCCGTTCTTCCCTAAGTCTCACGACTCCGGCCATCCCTTTCCCGCCATCTTCCATCACCTCTGGCGCCGTCCTTGACAACCCGACCTCCGTCCCCTTCGCCGTCAACCCACTTCCTATCCCCGACCTCACCTCCAAACCATCGTAAATCCCTCGCCGATCTTCCCCGACCATCTTCCTGACGTCCCAAGCCCCCGTCGAGCTCCCCGTCGTCGTCCCTAACGCCAGCAACCTGTAAACCCACCGTCGACCTCGTAGATCCGGCCAAACTACCGCCTATCTCCCAGATCCGAGCCGTTGGATATCTTCCCCACCCTCCGAAGACTTTCCCTGCCAAGATCCCGACCGACGCCGACGTCCCTACGCCGGCGATCTATCCCGGCGATCCTCAGTTGACGGATCCACTCCGGTTCAGCCCAACCAAGTTGGCTCATCCAACTCTAACCTGATTCAGCTCAGCCACTTAATCCGAGTCAAGTCCAATCCAGCCCAATCCAACAAGGTCAGCCTAATTCAGATCAATTCAGACTTGACCCAGTCATGTCCTATCTATTCAGGCTCAGCCAGATCTGAACCAGATAAGCCAGATTCAGCCAATTGGACTCAAATCAAGTTCGATCAGGCCAATTCTGATCGATTGGAGTAGTAGAGACCCGATACGAGAGGATTACGAGTAGATCGCTCGTATCAACAGGATTATGAGACCCTTGGTATTCCTTAGACTTAGGCGGAGAGACAACACAGTTGTTGTTTTTCTCCCTTCAGTGTGACGTAGAATAGTGTAGAACCCTACTGAACTTTGTTGCTCACTCCTACCTGGGCTGCATCGGCGATGCAGGTCGATGCAGTTCCTTCTTTTTCAGGTAGTTGCGGCTTGGAGGCGACACTCCCCTTGGCGGCGCGTGAGATCGAGGACATCATCACTTTATCTTATTCAATTGATGTAAAGCCTTGAATGTATGAATTGTAATATAAAGGAGAAATGTATTTGTATTTCAATTTGATGTAAATTGATCAGAGATTGTTGTACTTGGAGGACTTGAACCATTATTATATATTTTTAAAGTTAATTGAGTATTGTAGTAGTTAATTTGTATTATAATTTGATGATAGGATAGTTTAAATAAATTGTGAATATTATAATCATGCATCATGTTTAAAAGTGATGTTTACAAGGGAGACTCTCGCCGTTTGATTTTAGATTTAGGACCCTCATGTCCCGGCCCGGATGGATTTTCTGGGCCGGGGCGTGACAAATATATAAAAGGAGTCTTCTAAAGACTATATCTGTCACACCCCAACCCAGAAAACCCATCCAGATCGATGCGTGAGCCATCTAAACCTATTTACATCATCAATTGGCGCAACAAGCATATAAATGATTAATTCGGTCTCCAGTTCATGAAAATTTTGACAGAATCTCCACTATAATTATAACACAAGAAACCTGTACATTTCATAATATGACCATTTCAAGTTGTACAAAGAAACAACAATAAGTAACTCATTATTACATTTCTCAAATGTCTACATCAAAGAATAATACAACATTTCTCCAGTACAACTGAATTAATGATTATACATTTATGTCCTCGAATATATCAAGTTATACCTCAATTTATACATCAATTTGTACATCATTGATTAAGACTGTGAATTATCTATAGAAGAACTCCTAAACGCTCCAAGTCCTCGATCTCCTCGAAATACTGCGCCATCTTCTAAAGAAACACCTGAAAGAAGGAACTGCATCGACCTGCATCGCCGATGCAGCCCAGGTAGGGTGAGCAACAATGCCCAGTAGGGTTCTACTCTACGTCGCACAGAAAGGAAGGGAAACTGCAACTGTGTCGTTCTCCGCCTAAGCCTAAGGTATGCCAAGGGGTCCCATATCCCCGTCGATTCCCGAGGGCTCCTCTCCAGGTCCCACCCTCACCCAAGAACAAACGAGAGGAATCAAAGACTGCGGGCTCCTGTCCAGGTACCACCCTGCCCAGTTATACCATCTCTCGCGGGGACACACATGTCAGGGACATCGATAACCATCCTTAACACTTGGCCTAATCTTCAACTAACCAATCCCCGGTCCTAGGGCTAGATCGAGGCTACCCGAGAACCCTGGATTGGCGATCGAATCCATCGCCTACCACCTAGCCTTAATGCTTCTAATGCATACAACATGCATGAGCCTATTCAAACAACTAGGCCTAGGTGTCTCTACATGACAACTCATCAGGCATGTCCAATTTATTATATAAGACATAAAGGAGAGCTAAGCTATTAACATACAACAAACTAAGAATATAGTACAACAAGAAATTATAATTACTCATCCGTCTACAGGATACTATCCAACACATGATCGCCACCAGCAGTGTATACACTTCAATCCAAATTTTAGCATTACAACAGCATGCACCGCCTGTCAGCCAGAAATCGTACAATGGGCACACCCTCAGCTAATCAACTAACAGGGCACCACTGGCCCGCACAAAATAAGCATTTCCACAAAAGAAATAAAAACGGGCTCACTGCCGGCCCTAGGCTTATATGATATTAAGATGCACAGTTGAGGCCATTCCTATGAAGCTGCAAGAACTGTCCACCATGCAGTAAGCCAACTTAGGGCTATCCAACTCCGGGATTTGATCATACTTATAGTTAACGACTAATCAACGAAAACCAGCATGACTGACACATAAAGAAAACTTCAGCTACTAGGATATTCAATCAACAGAAACATGATCGAACTAGAGCATCCACTTAAATGGAGCATTTGAAGCCAAATGAGCATGGTAGAGGAATATCCAAACTTAACGAGAGCAATAACATTATCGACCAAAAAATAGGGCATCATATTGCATGGCATTGGCATAATATTGGCTGAGAGGGGAAGACCAGCGTATCCTAGTGGCAGTACAGCATAGCAAGACATGGAGATGAAACATAGCAGCATATCAACCCATAGAAATCTCATACATAGCATAACAGGGGAGGATCTAAGTATAGCATAGGTATGGAAATACTTGACAGCAAGGGAAACACATAGCAATCCGACTGAACAGAGGCTACCAATTGAAACCAAGGCTCGACAGTTGATACATAGTAAAATCAATAGTTACAGCAATTCAGCAAAATTCCAGACATTCGACAACACACAACTGTAAACAGTGATCTAGAAGGAATTCGGCAGGAATCTGTAGCTTAGCATCACAATCCATTCTATATATATATACCAACCACGAAGATACAGCATGGCAGCAGGAACAAGAACAGAGGAGGAGCATCGAGATCCATCAAAACCAGGGGAAGGAAGGATTTCCTAAAGATCAACAAAGAACTGGCTATCAACCACCCTTGTTTTGGCCACTAAGAATCCATCACCTCTTGGCAAACCAATCCAGATAGGAGCTAAAGAAATTTAAACCACTAGGAATCCGACTTCATAAATCCGACGATGGCAATAGATCAACCAACAAGATCTCACACTTTCTAGGAATCAACTAATCTTTGAAGTCTACGAGCGGCCAGAAGAGGAAGAGAAAGCAAGTGGCAAGGGAGAAGAGGAATAGTAGACGTGGAATAGAGCACTACTGGAGAGACGAGAAACAAGGCATGGCCGGAATTATTAGGGCCGATCTCGCCGGGAACAAGGAAGAAAGGGGACGCCGGAAAAACAGAGTAGGAACAAACCGGAAAACAGAGCAAACCTGCAGGAAAACAAAGCAGAGCCCGAAGCAAAGCATCCTGTGGAAATCCAATCAAGCATCGCCGGAAAACCAAGGGGAAAACGGCACATATCCTCATCGGAAAAATAGGGCAAATATAGCATAGATGCAATCCAATAGCCTAATCTATGCTAGTAGAGTCTAAACCAAGTTTAGGCTAGAAACCCTACCTCTAGCGTCGAGCTCGCCTCCCATTCCGGCCGCGTCGTCATCCCCGAGCTCCAAGCTCTCCGCCGGTCACGATTTCCTCCGATCGTGGGGTTGCTATTGCCCACCCGTGGTCGCCATAGCCAAGGTCTCCGCCGTCGAGAGAAGGAACCCCGCCGCCGGTGTCGCCTTCTCCTCTTCTCCCTCTCTCCGGTTGGGTCGCGCCGCAGCTCTCTCTCGAACGCGGCTAAAGCTCTAACGGGAGAGAGAAGGGTTTAAAAGGGTTTAACTTAATCAAGCGGTGATTAAGTCCAAAGACTACTTCATCAACCAGATTTAATCACGGCCACTCAAATCTCGATCTTTTCGATCAAACTCAGATCCTCCGATCTGGGGTACTCTTAGTGGTCTAACCAAGCACATACATCATCACAAGGTCGTGTGCGCACTTCGCGTGTGTGAAACCAACTCCGCCTAGGGTAATTTACCAAATTACCCCCGGAACCGCAACAATCAAAGGAGATCACGAAATAAGGCCAACCGGGCCAAACCAAACTGAGCCAGACCCTCGACCGACGCGGTCGGACCGGGTTGGAGGTACGGGTCCTCACAATATCGTTCCTTGATTAAGTCTACATAACTACTCCACTCAGAGTTAATTGCTCTAATACCACGTGGGAGGAGGCGGGGAGAATTATAAGGAAAAAACATACAGAAGAAGTGCGAATGTAGTATAATTTGCACTAGAGCTCTTCAGCAAAACCAACCTTTATTTATGAGAAACGAGGTTACATGTGAGGACCCGTCCCTCTACTCCTGGGTCGACCAGCTGAGTTGGGCCCATAGCTCGTTGGTTTGATTCGCGTCGAGCGCGCGATCCGGTGGATCGTATTGTTTCTTGGACCACAAGGGCAATTTGGTAAATTGCACCTTATTGGTTTGTTTCACACACGCGTGTGCACAAACTGACCTTGTATGTGTTAGTGTTTATTTAGAATGGCTAGGTGGACCCAGGATCGGAAGATCCCAGCTCGGGCGCGCGGAAGCTTGCTTTTGGGCAGCTGACGGCCCCGTGAGCGATCGATCGCTCGAAGGAGCGATCGATCGGACTCGTGAGCAAGTCGGTGGCTTTTTCTCCTTCGCGAGGACGGTCGCCGGCCGTCGCTCTCCCTTGTCAGATGGGGAGAACTTTCCCTCCCCTCCTTCCCCTTTCCTCCGGCTTTCCCGACTTTCCCCCGGGCTTTCCTTCCTCTTCTTTCCTTCTATTCTTTTCTCTTCTTCTTCCTTCTTTCTCTTCTTCCCGCTGTGCCCTGTTTCCTCTGTTTCTTCCGGCAGCCCCCTACTTCTTCGTCATTCTCCCTCCTCCGACCACCTTTTTAGGAGCTTGAAAGCTTGTTGGATTCGTGGTGACGAGAGGAAGATCGCTGAGGTGGTTTGGAGCCTTGTTGGTGACGGGTTTGCGAGGGATCAACCGAGGAATGCGCAGTTCGGTAAGTTCTTCTACCTATATGTGTTCTTTAATGAGTTTCTCGTGATCTACCCGTTTGATCTTGTTGATCTTGGTGTTGTTAGCTTCCTCTTGCCTAGTAGAATTACTGATATAAGTTTCATGATATTTGGTTGAGATTTGAGTAGGATTAATGCATGATTAATCTCGGATTTTCTGGTTTTCTGCTGTTCTTGAAGAACAGTCGGCTTGCGGCGAGTTTTCCGGCTTGTACATGTATGATCTTGGGTTTTAATAAACATAAGAGTTGTAGATCTCTACGTTAGCTTTCTATTCCAACTGATTTCTTATTTTTCTGATTTTGCTACGAATTGTTATGATTTTCGCACTGGAGGGCTGCGTTGCAGCAATTAATTAGAAAGTTAGTTTGATTAACGGTTTTGATTAGTGTTTTTCCGTTAATCCAACCGTTGGATGATTATGGATTTTGGATATGTTGATCCTGGTATGTAGATCTACTGGTGGCTAAATTAAGTCTCAAATCCGACGTCGTTTGGACGTCAGATCGACGGGGTCAAATAGCCTCTAGTAGAGAACTTTTGGGTGTTTTGAATATAATATTATATTTTGGAATATAATATTATATTGTTTACTGTTCATCATCGTTTTCGGGGTTGCTTCCCGTTGCAGGAGTTTGCGGTCGACGTTCGTGGTACCGTCGTAATGCCGGGACCCGCTGCGGATCGGCTAGCAGCGGTTAGTAGTACCGCTGCAGCGATCCCATTGACTTGTTCGATGCCTTATCATACTGTTGCATGCCTATCTCCTGTTTGTGTATGTCATAGCATGCATTGTTGATTTGTGCATTAGTTGCATTGGTTAGGGCGTGGGTGATCTGTGGGTCGCTGTCCCGAGGCTGGAAGCCCGGATTTAGCCCTTGGACCGGGGTTGGGTAGTTTGGACCTGGTTCGAATTGTGGTGTCCAGTCGATTCGATGATAGGCTTAGATGACTGGTGCACTTATTGCTTGATGATTGTAGAGGTCGTGTCGGCCTCGATCCAGACGTTGTGGGTGCAAACCGGTGTCCGGGTCATTGTCTCTTGGGGGGAAGAGGTGCCTACCCAGCGGTGTGGTTGCCCGCCTAGTGATACGACTTGAAAAGTGTCGTGGCTTAACAAGTCTAACCAAAATTACAATATATTCCGGTGCTCTACTTTAACTACTAAGAACTAGTAGATAGTGGAGAGTCCGAGTCGAGTCCACAGGGATTTAAGGGATTTAAATCAAATACTTAGCAAATCTCCTACTAATAAGTTGAGAAAAGATTGCAAGTTGAAATTAAGCTAAACTTATACTAAAGGATTGAAGAATATGAGAGAAAGGACCATAGGATTCTTAATCAGTAACTAAGGATATACCAGGTTTTCCAAAGATCAGGGTATGCAAACACGATAAATAACTCCCTAAAAGTTGATAAAGGAATGGCTAGTTCTCATTATCACTCGACAAGTTCTGTTTAGGATTCCTTGCCGGCAAGAACAATTAACGAAATATCAGTGACCGAATGATTAGTTACGTTCACTGCTAATGAACCCTCTTACTCAGATGAGTTCATCGCAAGCAAAGCCAAAGATATGGATTTAGGTGTAATATCGAGATGACTTCACATCTCAATGGCCGAAACTACAAAGATAAGATGCAAGAAGGATTAGGGATGAAACGTAGTGGGACTAGCACTACTATAGTGGGACTAGCACTATACAATCCCTAATCACGAACAAAATTCCATCCGAGATATCATGGGACTAGCATGATCCTCTTATTCGGATGAATCCAATCCACGCCCTAACATACACAAGCTCTAGAATCAAGTGCAAGCAAGAACGATCCAAACATCCAGCAAGAAATCAACACGAAGATATAGGAAAATATAATCAATCCATAAAACCAAATAAGAATCCCATGGCTAGGGTTTTAGCTACTCATCTTCAGGGGATAATCCATCGGTAGAAGTTGATGATCTCCTCCCGCCATGGATCTCCTCCAAAGAATCGCCAAAGAAAAGATGTAGAAAAGATAGGAAAACTCTCTCTAAAAACGTCTGGAAAAAGCCCCCGACAAACCCCTAAAAGATGACTACTTATAGTCCAAGAAACAACCTCCCACGGAAGATCAGAGCAGTCGATCTTTGCTTCTGGCCGCGTCCGATCGATCCAACCTTTGAAGCCCGATCGATCCGACTCCTTAACTCCCTTAATATTGTGAACAACACCTGAGCAGGATCGATCCAACTCTTGGAGTTCGATCGATCCTACGCCTTTATTGCTGATAACTCCCGAGCTGGATCGATCGGGCTTGGCTTGATCGATCGATCGAACCACCGTTGTTAAGCTACATCCCTTGCTGGATCGATCGGGCACTTGAAGTTCGATCGATCCAGCCGTTGTTGATCGTTCCCTTGTTGGTTGAGTTGGATCGATCCAACCTATTGAGGCCGATCGATCTAACTTGTCAGAATCGCCAAAATATCATTCTTTTAGCTCCAAAGATGATCTAACTCGTAGCAGGACCTGTTATACCTGAAATGGAATAAAAGTAGTCAATCCAGCATTGCTTGGGGCCCAACAAAGCCAAATTACAAGGGTGTTTTGTGCACTTTTCAAGTCTTATCACCTAGCAGTGTCCGGTGCCTGCTAGTGAGACGGCAGTGTGGTTTCCTGCCTCGCTGAGGGCAACCCAGTATGTGACCAGTTCGGCTGGAAGACCATAACTGGGCCTCCCTTCAGGGACACCGGCGAAGGGTTATGGGACTTTTGCTGCACACCCAAGTCTTGCTTGAGAGCGGCACTGTTGCGTTTCCCTCTTCCTTCTGTGTGTCGTAGTGTAGATCCCTACTGAGCTTAGTGCTCACACCTACCCGGGGCTGCATTTTGCAGGTGCATGCGTCAGTTCTTCCTCTGTGGCCCCTACCGGGCAGTTGGTCGGCGGTGCGGCGGCGCCTGGTGGACTTTGAGAGGTGGCGATATTTACTGCTTTTACCTTTGGTTAGTTAGTCTCCTACGGGAGTGATGTTGTATTCGAATCTTTCCCTCTCCGAGGATATGTATATTAAACACTTTCAGTTTTAAATCTGTGGTTCGATGTTGTTAAATTAATGTCTTTTAATTAAGGGTGCTTTTGGTAAATTGTTAAGGAAACCAATAGGTTAGAGGGAACCCTTGCCAGCTTTTCTTCCACGTTTGTTAGGTTCCGGTTCGCGTCGCCCGGCCCGGTTGGGCTTTCGCGGGTCGGGGCGCGACATTACATGTCTATGCTTCTAACGAAGGATCAACCCTTCTATTTATATACGGGAAGAGAGATAGGAATAAGGTGCTTGAGAGTGACGTGAGTCACTTCAAGCTCCTCTAGTATACAAATTCGTTCATCTTAACGATAAGAGAATAAAGTTATTCTCCATTTACATTATATATATACCAGTGAATGTGTGAGGACCCGTCCCACTACTCCTGGGTCGACCGGCTGGGTCAGGCCCGTGGGTCGTTGGTTTGCTTCGCGTCGAGCGCGCGATCCGGTGGATCGTATTGTTTCTTGGACCGCAAGAGTAATTTGGTAAATTGCACCTTGTTGGTTTGTTTCACACCCGCGTGTGCACACACTGACCTTGTATGTGTTAGTATTTGTTTAGAATGGCTAGGTGAACCCGAGATCGGAAGATCTGAGCTTGGGCTTGTGTTTTAGCCCAAGTTTGCCTTTCTGGGCGAAGGAGATCGATCTGGATTGCTAATGAGATCGATCTGGCCTTGCTAGCCAGATCGATCTGACATGCTTTGGAGATCGATCGCTTAGTGCAGAAGGTCTTTGGGTTGTTTGCGTCTCGAGCGATCGGACTCGTGAGCAATCAGTCGGTGGCTTTTCTCTTTCGCAAGGACGGCAGCCGGCCGTCGCTCTCCCTTGTCAGAAGGGGAGGACTTTCCCTCCTCTCCTTCCCCTTTCCTCCGGCTTTCCCGGCTTTCCCCCAGGCTTTCCTTCCTCTTCTTCCCTTCTCTTCTCTTCTTCTTCCTTCTTTCTCTTCTTTCCCGCGGTGCTCTGTTTCTTCTCTTCTTCTCTTCCGTTCTCCCTCCTCTGGCCACCATTTTTGGCGTTCCAAAGCTTGTTGGATTCGTGGCGACGAGAGGAACATAGCTGAGGTGGTTTGGAGCCGTGTTGGTGACGGGTTTGCGAGGGATCAACCGAGGAATGCGCTGTTGGGTAGGTTCTTCTACCTACATGTGTTCTTTAATGGGTTTCGCGTGATCTAGCCGTTGGATTTTGTTGATCTTGGTGTTGTTAGCTTCCTTATACCTATTAAAATTACTGATATGAGTTTCATGATATTTGGTTGAGATTTGAGTAGGATTTATGCATGATTAATCTCGGATTTTTCCGATTTTTTGCTGTTCTTAAAGAATAGCCGGCTTGCGGCGGGTTTTCCGGCTTGTACGTATATGATCTTGGGTTTTTATAAACATACGAGTTGGAGATCTGTTCGTTAGCTTTCCATTCCAACTGATTTCATATTTTTCCGATTTTCCTACGAATTGTTATGATTTTCGTACTGGAGGGCTGCATTGCAGCAATTAATTAGAAAGTTAGTTTTGATTAGTGGTTTTGATTAGCGTTTTCCCGTTAATCCAACCGTTGGATGATTATGGATTTTGGATATGTTGATCCATACATGTAGCTCTACTGGTGGCTAGGTTGGATCTTGAATCCAATGTCGTTTGGATGTCGGATTGACCAGATCAAATAGCCTCTAGTAGAGAACTTTTGGTGTTTTAAATATAATATTATATGTCGAATTATAATATTATATTTCTACTGTTCATCATCGTTTTCGGGGTTGCTTCCCGTTGCAGGAGTTCGCGGTCGACGGTCATGGCACCGTCGTAATGCCCGGACCCGCTGCGGATCGGCTGGCAGCGGTCGATAGTACCGCTGCAGCGATCCGGTTGACTTATATGATGTTTGCCATACTGTTGCATGCTTTACTTCTTACCTGTGTATGTCATAGCATGCATTGTTGATTTGTGCATTAGTTGCATTGGTTAGGGTGTGGGTGATCTTTGGGTCGCCGTCCCGAGGCTGGAAGCTCGGACTTAGCCCTAGGACTGGGGTTGGGTAGTTTGGACCCGGTTTGAATGGTGGTGTCCAATCGATTTGATGATAGGCTTAGATGACTGGTACACTTATGGCTTGATGATTGTAGTGGTCGTGTCGGCCTCAAGTTAGGCGTTGAGGGTGCCACCGGTGGCGGGTATTGTTATTTGGGCAGTGTCCGTTCCTGCCAGTAGGGGATCAGTGTGGGCTCATGGCCGAGTTGGGTGACCACAGCTGGCACCTTGTGACACTAGGCGTATCCAGGATGGGCCCAGTCTGTTGGGGTGACCATGGTTGGATATGCCTAGAGATCACCGATGAATGGTAATGGGACCATTGTAGCTCACTCGAGTCTGGCTTGAGGGCGACACTGTTGCGTTTCCCTCTTCCTTCTGTGTGTCGTAGTGTAGATCCCTACTGAGCTTAGTGCTCACACCTACCCGGGGCTGCGTTTTGCAGGTGCAGGCGTCAGTTCTTCTTCTGTGGCCCCTACCGGGCAGTTGGTTGGCGATGCGGCGGCGCCTGGTGGCTTTTGAGAGATGGCGACATTTACTGCTTTTACCCTTATGTTAGATAGTCTCCTACGGGAGTAATGTTGTATTTTGAATCTTCCCCTCTCCGAGGTTTTGTATATTACACTTTGAGTTTTAAATATGTGGTTCGATGTTGTTAAATTAATGTCTTTTAATTGAGGGTGCTTTTGGTGAATTGTTAGAGAGACCAATAGGTTAGAAGGAACCCTCGCCAGCTTTGTTTTCCGCGTTTTGTAGGTTCCGGTTCGCGTCGCCCGGCCCGGTTGGGCTTTCGTGAGTCGGGGCGCGACAGAATGCACGTGCCTATGACATGGATATTTAGGCTTTCTTTCAGAAACTGTAGGCAAAACCTCCTGATAAGTCACATATCATGTTAGCCTATCATGTTAGCCTAAGAACAAGTGCATTTGATATTTTATTGTTCGATTTAAGGTTTAAGTAGGATTTGAGAAGAAATACAAGAAATTCGGTCAAAAATCATTAAATTCTGTAAAAAAAAATATGCTTCGTCAATTGTTTGGAAATAAATCACCAGAATTTCTACGAAAATATAGAAATCTTGAACTTTGGGAGACGAAAAAAGACTTCAAGAGCTACAACTTTCATGTTTAAGACTTTGTGAGATTCCATATACATTGGCGCCAGTTTTGAATCAAAGTCGGATATATGGAAGTTGCAAAGAAAGGCTAAAATTAATTAATGATGTGGCAGTGAAGACCCAGTAAAACTGACATGGCCGATCGATCGGTTTTGAGTCCGATCAGTGGTTCGGATGACGTCATCAGTACAGAATTTAGGGAAATTAGAGTTTAACTTTAGCTATGACTCATGATTCCGGGGTTAAGGGTTTCTATTATATAAAGGGGTTGTTCCAACCGAATATTATGATCTTTTAGGCCACTTTTGGAGAAGAATGTTAGGGTTTTGAAGACGAAGATCTTTTCGCAGGGATCGACGACTTTCTTCCCGACACCTATGGATCTTTCTCAGAAGATGAGTAGCTAACTCTTAAACTTACGGATCTTATGAATCCATAATGTAACTTTTGATTTTCATTGGTTTGATTCTTGTAAACTTGTTCTCAACATGATCTCATAATTATGGTTTTAGCGATTAGATATTTGAGGGAGCAGAGCTCCTTTGAAGTATTTTCAGTCTTACAAATTTTCTGTAATTATTTTTACAGATTTATGACATAGTTTGCTTTTGAGATAGGCTATGCTGCTAGGATAGGTTGTGCCAATATCATTAAGAGTAGTATAACTTAAAGTAATCGTAAGATCGAAGACAACATATGCCAAGAATGATAGACTATATCGTTAGAAACATAAATCTTATTTTATAGATTCATGTAAGCTTGTAGTCATATGATCCATAATGTTGAGAGAAGGGAGCAAGAGGATAACTAGAGAAGATTAAAGGTGAAGCTATGGTGGATGAACTAAACCCTAGGTAATTCTTAATTTGGTTCAAATCTTGATCACTTTACTTGCTTTCTTAGGTAATTATTAGATAATTTTACATTCAATTCTGATTACTCCGCGTAGTATTCGAGTTTTAAGCGTTGATTTCAGTTTCTAATGTTTTCCCTGTGGATCGACTCCGAACTTCACCACTAGTCTACCCTATAGGATAGTGATGTAATAAGGATTATATTTTGATTGAAGTTTGCTGCACTTTAACGACACGTTTTGCGAACGATCACCTCCCCAGTACCGAGGGCTAAATAAGTCAATTCTATAACATTCATCAAATACAAAAAATTAAATCACAATCTAGAAGGGGTGAACATTGTCCTCGGGGCAAACCTTGTTCCCACAAACCACACAAACCACAACTTCCTGAAATATAACTGCAACAATTCATATAGCTATCAGGAAGAAGAAGAGTAAAAAACTATTACATTCAATTACATTCATCTAGCTACTTATCACGATGGAGAAACCACTATTACATTCCTTCTCTCTATCCTTTCAGAACGTAACACCATGACATCCCTAACATTCGGCCGATAACATGTCGAAGAGTGTAGGCTTCTATCACGATAGAGAAACTCACCCATGATATATGAAATACGACATTTAACAGAATTTTGAGAACAAAATGAATAAAAAATACTTCCACAACGTGGTATATAAGAAGTAATGTACGGTACGAACCCTGTTCGAGGTCCAACTGATCATAATAAAAGGCAGTTTGATTATGGTGGTATACGAGCCGCCAGTTCTGAACTTACAGTTCCAATCAGAGTGATAGGAACCCAGTAGTGGGTCGAGCCAGAGGGCCGAGCCACGTCATGAGTAGTTTGGAGTCATGTCATAGGATAAGTCAGTCATATTTGTATTAGTCAATTAGGAGTTGTGATTGAGTCAAGTGTAGTTATGATTGATTTAGGTTGGGTATGAGCCCAAGTCAGTTGTTAGTCGGGTTGGATATGAGCCATTCGTTAGACGGCTACACATCTAACGGCTATGATGTTATCTAGGTATTTGAGAGTCCTAGGGTTTCTATATGCCTCTCTATAAATAGGAGGCAAGAGTCTGTAGTCAGGCATCCAGAGAAATAAGAAAAGTGTTAGGGGTTTATCCAGCCATCAATTGGGTACAAGGGGTCTTCTTCCAGCCATCAAGTGGGAGAGGGGCGTCCTCGGGCCTTCAATCGAGGATTTATCTTCACCACCTCCATCTTCTACCTCCTACCCATAACCCGGTGAGATCTCCCAGATCTAGGATCTCATCAATTGGTATCAGAGCTGTAGATCTTGCGGCGATGGATTTCGGGCGAGAAGTGAGAGAAATACAAGGCGGTATACAAAAAATCATGGAGAACTTTATGGAGATGCGGAAGATCAACAGAAGTATGATTGACGACATCAGAAATTGGCGAGAGATTGATAGAGGCATGGTCAAGGATAGGCGAAATATTCTTTCAACCATCGTAGCCGCCAAGTCTGTAGAAGCACCGCCGTCAAGTTTCCCAAACCCTAACAACCAGCCTACTTTGTTTCCTAAGCCATTAATCTCCACTCAACCTAAGCCATCCATTAATCCGATGGTGACATCTCAGCCGTTCACTCATACAAGCCCTAACATTACCCACGTATCTCATGAGTCAGCCGCCACAATTCACCCGTCCAACTTACAAAACCCTAACCCATCACTACCAACCCCCATCCGATCTGAAACGTCCATCAAACCTCTCCTATCATCGCAACTGTCCAAACCCTCTCTCTTCTCACCCGTTCTCTCTTCTCCAAACCCACCTTCCCCGATTGATGTCTCCCCAACCGCAACTCTCTCTTCAACTCTCTCTTCCCTCCCCATCAACTCTCTCTTTCCTCCCGATCCCGACCGACCAAACTTGCCAAGCCAAGCCCCACTCAACCAAGCCAGGCGCCTACACCTCCGTCGCGTGCAATCCCCGCTGCCCCTTCCGCCGCCTCTATCTTCGACCAGCGCGCATCTCTGGTTTGCGCCCTCGACGCCGGCCTTGCATCCCGTCGCCATCTCCAGTGTAGTACCACCATCGCCGGCTGCGACCTCTGCCCCTCCTTCCCAATCACCCCTTTCTCTCCATCATCGGACCCTAGCTCGCCGGCCTCGCCTTCGTCCACGACGATGGCTATTCCTTCATCCTCGACGCCGGGCCAGCAAAGAGCGTCACCATCCTCTTTCTCGAGCCTCACCTTACCAGCGCCCCGATCGCCCTGCTCTCCGGCGCTGGCTCCTAGACTCATCTCCAGCCTCAGATCTGAGGATGCCACAGGGACACACCTCTCCACCGATACCCTCATCTCTATCGTATTCTCCACCCAAGCACCGCTGTGATCCCAACAAAACCCCGCTGAGATCCCACCGCCAAATTCGCGGCCCCGACCTCTCACCACTGAGAAGCTCACTGCCGTCATCAAGTCCGGCCTCTCTCCTCCCGAAGTTCCATCTCTCTCTCCATCGCCGGCTTGACTCTCCGCCGCCCTTGCAAGCCGCTGCAACTCGTGGCCACCGCCAGAACCAACACCTCCCCTGTTCCAGCCGCAACCAACCCACTTGCCCTCCGGCATCACCTTCTCCGGTGCTAGTCCTGTCATCAAGTACCTCGCCTTCACCCCGCAAGCCACGGCCGCCGGATCCTCCTCACCAAGCGTCGCTGCCGGTTCCGACCTCCTTCTGCAAGCCTTCATCACTGCCAGATCCGACCTTGTCCTCACTCTGGCATCTAAGGGCTTTCCCGAAGCCTCCATGGCCGAGCTCGCCCCGGATTGAGGCCCTGATCGTCGGACCCCCACTCCGGCGACCCTGCTTCTGCCGTTCCTCCTTGCTGAAGAACCCCAGCTATGGGCCTCCGATCTGGGTCTGTTCACATCCATCGGAAGAACCAGGAGAAGCTGGAGTCCTTCCAGCCACCGCCTCGATGGATTCCAACCACCGACAGGCCATGGATCGCCACCGACGATCGTCTCTACCCAAGCTTTGCTGGCGCCGTCCTCCTCCAGATCCACCACCGCCGTTGTCCTCCGACGCGATCAAGACCGTTGGATGGCCGCCCGTGCCTCCGGCGACCTTCCCTCCACCGTCTCCGACGTCCGACGAGCTTCCCTCACAGGCGATCGGACTCCGACCACTCACAGCCGCCGGATTGTTTCTTTCCTTTATGAAGCTTCTTCCTCAGGCATTGGACAGATCTCAACCGTCCAAGATGATCAGATCAAATCCCCTATGTCTGAACCCGATCCAACTCGGACTCAGTCTCACAGATTTGATCGAGTCAGATTCAGATCAAGCTACACTTGATCTCAAGGCGAATCTTGACCGTACAGCTCTGATCAGATCAGATCCCAGCAAGCTCCATCTGATTAGGCTCAACCCCGGTCACACAGATTTGATCGAGCTCAATCCCAACCATCCAAGCTCAACAAGGTTGGACTGTACCAGCCAGAACCAATCAAGCCCAGACTTGGACCAGGTCAGACTGAGTCATATTCAATTGGGTTCAGCTAGACCCAATCCAGCCAAATCAGATTTCAACAGATTGGATCTAGCCAGAGTCAGACTCAAATGCCCGGAATTGGTCGAGTCAGATCCGGACCAGTTAGGTTCACCCAAATTTGGTTACACTAACCAGATCCGATCAAGCCCAGGTCCAGGCCAGTTCAGGCTAAGTCAGATTAGATTGGATTCAGTCAGATTCGGTCTAGTCAGATTTGATCCAAGCCAGTCCAGCTCCATCACACCCAGCCAATCAGACTTGACCAAGCTTGATTTCAGACTTCAGCTAGATCAGACCAGATTTCAGACGATCTCAGCCTTCCAAACAGTGTGCAACAAGCTCCAGCCGTCTGATCAAATTAATCTTGGATCCAACTGTTTTGATTCTCGATTTGAGCCGGTTCATGCACTTGGAAGCAATGAGGACTATATAATCTACTCGATACTTTATCCAACAACCACCCAAATCATTTTTGATCCGGGAGGATTCGACACGGCGCAACTGAATCGACCAACAAGGCCACCAGATGACAACGAGCTCGACCTTGAGGACAAGGTCGATTTCAAGGGGTGGAGAATGATAGGAACCCAGTAGTGGGTCGAGCCAGAGGGCCGAGCCACGTCATGAGTAGTTTGGAGTCATGTCGTAGGATAAGTCAGTCATATTTGTATTAGTCAATTAGGAGTTGTGATTGAGTCAAGTGTAGTTATGATTGATTTAGGTTGGGTATGAGCCCAAGTCAGTTGTTAGTCGGGTTGGATATGAGCCATTCGTTAGACGGCTACACATCCAACGGCTATGATGTTATCTAGGTATTTGAGAGTTCTAGGGTTTCTATATGCCTCTCTATAAATAGGAGGCAAGAGTCTGTAGTCAGGCATCCAGAGAAATAAGAAAAGTGTTAGGGGTTTATCCAGCCATGGTCTTCTTCCGGCCATCAAGTGGGAGAGGGGCGTCCTCGGGCCTTCCATCGAGGATTTATCTTCACCACCTCCATCTTCTATCTCCTACCCATAACCCGGTGAGATCTCCCAGATTTAGGATCTCATCACAGAGCATATAGATCCGTAAATATGTTTGTATGTTTAGCCACCTCCGTCGTGCTCGTCCTTTCTCCAATGGAGAAAAGTTATATGTTTTCTAGAACAGAGTTATCTTCTAACGAAAGACAATAAGCTATCAGCCTATGTTCGAAAGACCAGGTCAAGGAAAAAAAAAATCAAATTAAGAACGTTGTGCAGATCAAATATTGCAAAGCTCTTAGGGTGAAAGCTTGCTAAGATCATGCCAGACCCAAACACCTCAGATGGTATCTGCAACCAGCCTAAGTGGATCAATCAAATAAGAACATCCAGATAAAAATTAATCTAATGTTCACCACAAAAGATATCATACTTTCAGCCAAACTAATCAAAACTATTCCTACAGTGTTGACACAATTAATTTGTGTTCAGCATATGCTAAGATACATAACAGAAAGAACACGAGAGACAAGCTTCCCTATTTCACCATATCAAACAAGACATATTTAGACCTAAAAGAAAAGTTCTTTTGTGCCAGAGAGCATCTCCAACCGGGCTGCAAAACTCAAATTTGTAGCCCGGTTCCGCTCCAATCGGGCGGCAAATCCAGCTGCATTTATGCAGCTCCTTCCCCAAGGCTGCATATATGCAGCCGGTGAGTATGAGCTGCATATATGCAGCAATCATATTTAATAACATTTATAATACCTAAACTACCCTTTCTACTCTTCTCATTTAATTCTAAATTACTAACATATCCTATAGCTAAAGTACTTTAATTACAATAATTTGTGTAACTTTAAAATTACTGATTTATTTAGAATAAATAATATATCATTGGAAAACTCTTGTCGATCCCTACAAAACAAGACTAATATTGAATACTTTTTAATTATTATTTATCTAATTGTATATAAATTATTTTTTTACTGTTTTTTTTCATCATTGGGTTTTTAAATTATATTTTAGTACGTGGGTGTTTAATAAAATTAATTCTAATCGTAATTACATTATCTAAAGTTATTTGTGCAGAATACTAAAATGAAGATGAATCTTACACACTAAACATTGAGAATTTTAATTTAATATGCATTAAGACGTGAAAACATTGAATATAGATAAAAACGTTACATCTCTTCATTGCCATGTCGTTCCCATAAATGTTCAATCAGTGCATTCCGAAGTGCAAAATGTGCTTCTTTGTCCTTGATCTTTTTATGTCGATTAAGAAACTGGCGAAATCGGTCGGATTCACTTGCCTCCATCTCATCAGCATGCTGAGTACGTGGCGGAGTAGAAATGACATCACTTTCATCTTCATCTCGTTCATCTTCGACAATCATATTATGCATTATAACACAAGCAGTCATGATATCATGTAACACACGTTTATCCAAGAAACGTGCTGGACCCTTAACAATTGCAAATCTTGATTGAAGAACTCCGAATGCCCGCTCCACATCTTTCCGGCATGCTTCTTGCATCATTGCGAAATATTGTTTTTTTTTATCTTGTGACTGAGAAATGGTTTGAACAAGTGTCGACCATTTCGGGTATATGCCATCGGCTAAATAATAACCAATGTCATAATTTTTTCCTTGAATTGTTTAATGAGCAGGAGGGGTAATACCTTCTGTTAAGTTGGCGAACAAATGAGACGACTGTAGTACATTAATATCATTGTTTGAGCCTGGTAAGCCGAAGTATGCATGCCATATCCATAAGTCATATGATGCTACTGCCTCAAGAATAATAGTTGGCCCTCCATGACGCCCTGAATATTGCCCTGCCCATGCCGTTGAACAATTCTTCCATTGCCAATGCATGCAATCTAGACTTCCCAACATTCCTGGAAACCCTCGTTCTTCGCCTTTCTGTAACAATCTTGCAACATCATTTGCATTGGGATACCTCAAATATTCATCTTTGTACACCTCTACAATTGCCCTGCAAAATCTCTTCAAACATTAGATTACAGTTGACTCACCAATCCGAATATATTCGTCGATACTATCAGCTGATGTTCCATATGCCAACATACGAAATGCTGCTGTAATTTTTTGTAAAGCAGATAATCCAAGCTTACCAATACCATCTTTCTTTTGAACGAAGAAGTTGTCGTGCTCTTGTACTGCAGTGACAATACGGAGGAATAGATTCCTTCGCATTCAAAACCTTCTACGAAATAGATTATCCCCATATGTGGGGTTATCAGAGAAGTAATCATTCCATAGCCTTGTATTAACTTCGACCCTCCCGCGGTTGATCACCACATGACCAGGTACTAAACCTCTGCGTCTTGGTTGCTCATCATCTTCAAGTTGATATGCAATTTTGGCCTTGTTGGAGGTATAAATATGATCCAAGATTTCATCCTCTTTCGCCCACTCAGTTGTTTCTTCCTCCCACTCTTGAAAATATTGAGAAAATAATTCATCATCAGAAGAGGATGAAGATGGTAAATGTGATGACTCAGCTCCATAATTCATTTTTGGAGAGAGGGAGAGAGAGAACTTAGGTAGTGGCAGATCTTGATTTCACTCAAGTGCAAACTGTTGCTTTTATAGAAATATGAGATAGCTACCGATACAAACATTGGTTGCTGGTGAACTGGATGGCAGTTGGTGGTGTACCACTACAACAGTTTCAGACCTTAAATATCTGTTCACCACCCACCTCGGGGCGGCAGTGTGCCGAGCCCAGACCTTGTTATGCTATTATCACATCATGCTGCATGCTTAACTGCTTATATGCGTATGTTCATTGCATGCATCTCTGTTGTGCTTTAGTTGCATGGTTAGGACGTGGACGATCTGTGGGTCGGCGTCCCGAGGCTGGAAGCTCAGATTTAGCCCTAGGACCGGGGTTGGGTAGTTTGGACCCGGTTTGAATTGTGGTGTACAATCAAATTCGATGATAGGTCTAGATGACTGGTACACCTGTTGCTTGGTGATTGTAGAGGTCGTGTCGACCTCGAGTCGAATTCTGAGTTGTAGCCGGTGATCCACTGTGTTGACTCTTGGGTAGAGGGGTCGCCTACTCATCGGTGCCATTGCCCGCCTGCAGTGTCGTTTCCCTGCTTGTGAGCCAGCAGTGTTAGTTCTTGCTTACTGAGTGTGATCCATCATGTGACCAGTTCTTCTGGAAGATCATGATCGTGGACCTCAGGGACACGTGGTGGGGTTATGGGACCTCTGTATACATCCAGGTCTTACTTGAGGGTGACACCGTTACGTTTCCCTCTTCCTTCTGTGTGTCGTAGGGTTGTTTCCCTACTGAGCTTAGTTGCTCACTCCTACCCGGGCTATGTTTTGCAGGTGCAGCCATTAGCTCCTCTTTGGTGGCCCCTACCGGGCGTAGTTGGTTGGCAGTGTAGCGGCGCCAGGCAGAGTCTGAGAGGTGGCGATCTTTTACTGCTTTGAACCTTATGTTAGTTAGTCTCCTACGGGAGTGTTTATATAAATGTTGTATTTGGATCTTCCCCTTTCCAAGGATATGTATATTAACTCTTTTGGATTTGTAATCTTGGGTCCGAGGCTGTTTAAATTATTGTCTTTTAAATTGAGGGTGTTTTGCTGAACTGTTTAGGAAGACCAATAGGTTAGAGGGAACCCTCGCCAAATTTTTCGCGTTTCGTTAGGTTCCGGTTCGCATCGCCGGCCCGGTTGGGCTTTCACGGGTCGGGACGCGATATGATGCACGGGATAGCAGCAGCTTCCTTGGTTGCCGACCAGGTTCAGCACCGCCGTGGAGAGGGAAAAGTTCATTGGCTCATCGAGCTTCAGATCCACCACCAAAGCGGGAGACACATGAGTGAGTGGAGAAGAACGGTGTAGACCACAGAAAACCCTAGGATCATGGTGAGTGGGGAGATGGAGATAACCCTAGGATCACGGTGAATGAGATGGCGACTGGGGAAAGAAATGAGCCGTTCCACGAAGAGCCCCAGGACGATCATGTTTTGGAGTGGAGAGGGATAAAAATCCTGAAACGGTTGGGAAATTATTTTGATTTAACATATAATTAACCAAAACTTATTTTGGTCTAACATATTATAAATAATGAGAGGGTTTTTTTATTATCATTTAGACATATGTTGACTATGATTAGACAGTCAAGTAACAATCAAACTTGACGCGTATAAACGAAAGCTCATGACAGGTACTGATTTACAAATAAAATTAATAAATAAAATTGCTAGATGAAATAATCAATACGGATTATTAATAAAATGTAGCTGATGATATACAAAAACCTATTATATTACCCATGCGGTGATAAACTGCTGAATTTGCCTAATGGCCAACTAAAGAGCTTTAGGTCCATTGGGCTTGACACCTCTAACTTCCGCCCAAACAATGTGAGTTTACCAGCCGCAATCCCTCCAAATTCCGGAACATTCCTGACCGCGCTCGCCGCTTCGGTTATCATCTCTCCCTCTCTCTCTGTGTCTCCAGAACCTTCCCTGCCTCTTAGGGCAACCCTCGCACAACCGGTAACGCGAGCCATTTCCGGCTAGCAGCAGCGGCGACGTCAATGGCGGCATCGTCATCGGAGGAGGAGCAGCTCAAGCTCGACCTTGAAGAGCTCCGCCATCTCGAGTCCATCGCCAAGCGGCCCCGCGTTAGCTCGCTCATCTCTGGGGAGATTCGTTCCCTCGTTTCCAAGGTTGTTTGCGTTCGTATACCCCCTTCTCCTGTCCCTATACGCAACTTCTCTGTATGTGGGTGTGTGCGAGCGCGCTCCCCCATCCCGCGGCGGTCGGGTCATCTGACCGATTGTTTACATCTCTGCAGCTATCGAAGGTCGCCTCCGCTGCTCCACCGTCTTTGGAGAAGGCGCCTGCTGCCGTTGGCACCCCTGCCAGCAGCGTGCTGATTTATGTCACTCTGGGATCGTTCAGCTGGGATCAGGATAGTGACAAGATCAAGGTTTGTTCCTGTACTGTTTTTGTTCAGTTTATTTTTGGAAATGGTATAGAAATCTGGGTGTGGTAAGATTAGTCTGATAGTTTAACAGGACGACAGTCTTACGTTCGAGGATTTACTGGCGCGAGCTTTTGTGCTACTACTTTGTTCCCTCCGGATTAGTGATTTGAGTTGTGGATTAACCATCTCGTGAAGTTGTCCTTGCATTATTTCTCTTATTTCAAGAATGCAGCTTATGGATGGCACTACTCTGAGATATTGAAATTGTACTTTACTCACCGTAGGATAAGGAACAAACTATGTTATTTGTAGTACTTTTTGATTAAATTATTAGGATATCTGATGAACTTCCACTAGATCAATGCTGAAACAGAGATGAATTGATTCTGAAACTTAAGAGCTGAAGTGATTTTTGATTGGTGATCCAGCACAATGTGGACTGTTTGCCTGGATAGGAGTAGGGTTTAAATTGTGAGGCAGGTTTGATTGGATTCCGTCTTAGGAGAAAATGAATAACGTAGGCATGCATGATGATGTCTTATTCAGTTAAGGGTGGGTTGTTATTATGTGCTTGTACTGTGGCAGATAAGGTTATAGAAAGTTGCTAATAATGGATTGGTGAATGTAACACATAGACAAATGAAATTATCAGTGGGAATGTGTGGTCAAAATGAGTGATTATGAGGCCAAAAGGCGAGAAATTTAAGGAATCGCCTAAGTAAAAAGGGACTCCAATTGTTCTGGTACATACAACCATAAGTTTTAAAAACAGAAATTTCCAGGCAGTTATGGTGCTTATTACCCTGGTAGTGTCTTAGATATTCATAGTCGACTGATATTATCTCAAAAAACAATGTAGAAACTTTAAATTGCAGCTGCAACTATTGAATGGTGTTATACCAATCTTAGTTTCAATACTGACTGCTGCGGGGAATAAGATACAGGGGGTTCCAATTTCAGATTATTATGAACATGGATGGTGTAAATAATATCTTTAGTCGGTGTTGATAATTCTGAGTTAAAGAGTTTGTGTTGCTTGCAAGACAAAACATATGTTGGTTTGATTCACGAGATTTGTTTAAAAGATGATACTTCTATTCCTTGTAGCTTTAATGGGAACACAATCATCAGAATTTTTGGAGGTATTGGACAGACGGTTGGGGTTATTCCTGCAGACTATAGTACTCGTAATTGCCTTGCAGCAGGTCATGTGTGGGAATGCTCTGAATGATTTTCTCAGCAGCTTTCAAATTCTTTTTGTGTATTACATTAGTGCTCTCTGACCAGCCTTTCAACGTTTAACCAGTTGCTCTTTATTACTTCTTCATTTTGGTGAAATTACCATTTCAAACATTTGGTCAAAAACGTCCCGTAGCAGGTGAAATCCCCTTTGGACAATATTGAGTGGAGGAAATATTGCATCATATGGCCTTGTTTTGTTGGGAACATAAGACAACATGATGCACATACTTCTGTTGCTTGTTTATTAGTGACTCATGTAGCAGATTGTGTTGGAACATAAAGAAAAAATTCTGAAAAAATCTAAGCCTTTAGTATCAATGTAATCCGACTATCAAACAATTGGATGGTGATCAGTTCAGTATTTTAACTTTTATTCAGGAAAGCATCATCTAAAAGAAAAGTTTATTTGCCTCTTATTTACTGATTCAGGAATTGATGCATTTGACAATGTTAGTTTTATGTAAATTGGGTTGTCTTAATCTAATGGGAATATGACTTTATTGTCTAGATTTATATACCCCTCGAGGGTGTGGATCAAGAGAAGATGGAGCCTGTTTTCAAGCCAATGTCTATGGACATCAAAATTCCTGATGTCCAAGGAAAGAACTACCGATGTGCCATACCAAAACTGAACAATGAAATCGTGCCTGAGAAATGCAAGGTGGTGGTTAAACCTACAAGGGTTATAGTTACGCTGTTCAAAGCTTCCAAAGGAAATTGGCTAGACTTGCACTTCAAGGATGATAAGGTAAATCTCTCACGGTCTGGATTTTGTTACAAATCTTTCTTCAGTTTTGGAGAATGATTGAACAGTGCTTCACAAGTTAGAATTTGGGGAAATATGAATCTCCAAAAAGCTTCCAATGGTTCACATTTCTATTCATTTGATATTTTTTCTCTTCATGTGCTTTTGAGCATTCGCTTTTCCATTGTCTGCTCTCATATGTTGTCATGCAAAGGCTCCATGACACGTGCATTATTTTCTTCATCATATCTTGTTGACCCATTTCTCACTATCCAACTTCTGCAGATGTAGGCCACTTAAGAAGAGTCTTGATGTAAATTCTCTCTTGTACTTGGGCGAGTGTGTGCATTTTTGGATAGAGAGCTTTCCTCTTATTCTTTGTTTTGTACCGCTGAGCTTTTCTACCATATGTCATCTCAGATAATGGAAAGCAATAGCTTACGAGAGTAGATGTTTTTGATCTGCATGGAATGGTTAGTGCCATATTGATTTCTTCCAGTGTGACTACAGTAGTCTTGGTAAATTTGCTGAATATCTGAATTAGTAGTTGTAATTAATCAAGAAGAATCTGGTTGTTTGATATGTCAGGCAGACCTACTGTTTCTTTACAATGTTGCTTTACTATTTTTGGCCGCTGTAATTCCTGCACTTGCTTATTCATCCCAGATGTTACCATCAGTGATTTAATGGTGTGATTCTTATGACTGCAGCTGAAGCCAAATTTGGATAAAGAGAAGGATCCAATGGCAGGCATCATGGATCTGATGAAGGTGACTCCTTTTATGCGCCATTATTTTACATTTTACAAATGTTGTATTCTTCATCAGATATCTTATTCGGAGTTTATTTTTCATATTCTGCAGAATATGTACGAAGAGGGTGATGATGAAATGAAGCGAACAATCGCCAAAGCATGGTCCGACGCAAGGTCTGGGAAAACAGCAGACCCGCTAAGAAACTACGACGCCTGACCCCTGATCTTTTACATAGAGGAGGATATTTTAACCAGCATCTGGGGGATTTTGGTTTCTAGTAGAGGATGGTTTAGTAGCGAACCTTGGCTTGTGAGTTTATCTTATCAGACGTGAGTAATTAAATGTAGACTGTTCCACAGGATCAGATCTTTGAGTTGCTTTGTTTGGCTATGGTGTATTGCACATGTTTGCACTTGACATGGGCTTGAATGGGTTCTATGGGGTACTGTTGTGGACGCCAAAGCTTCACCGCAGCATATCAAGCAAAAATGCCCTTTTAAAGTCTCCTCGGAGGAAAATAGCAAATTCAGGTGTCGAAAGGGGGAATGTGGAGTGTTGTCTGATTATACACGAATTGGTTCACGGGTCCAAAATCACTAATGTTGGGAGGACTTCCTTATGTCAAACTTAAGTGTGTGGCTATCAGCACCATAATTTAGACTCATCGCATCACATCTACTTAACATAATTTTCATATCCAAAACACTCATTGATTAAATATCTAAAATAACCTTTCAAAACATAATACATCACAAAATCTTATCTACCTTAACAATTATTTCTCAATACATCACAACACCACATCTTCCCCTTACTCCCCCTTCATCATTTTCACCGCCTCAAACCACCTCCTCCAATCCCTAACCATCTCCTCCAAGCCCTAGGTCTTCAACTTACTCACTCCCCCTCCATCCTAGATAGTTCTTCCCTACCCTCATCATATTCTATCTTCTTTCTTATCTTCCCAACACATTCACATTATACTCCAAACCATCTCCTCCAAGCCTTAGGTTTTCAACTCACACAAGCCCTCCCCATTATACATTGTCAATTCAAGGTGTGTTAGGTCGAAATGGATGGAAAAGACGAATGCTGGAGCGAAGGAGACGAGAAAAGGCCCTCAAAAAATGTACATTTCCTCTTCTCTTGATTTTTTTTGTCCTTCCCGGATCGCGTTTTGATCAATAGTAACATAGTACCGATTAGTATGCTATGTATACCGGTATGTATCCACCGATACTTTGGCTTTATGTACCGGTAACATAGTACCGATTAGTATGCTATGTATACCGGTACGTATCCACCGAAACTATAGCTTTATATACCGGTAAAATGGTACCGAATAATACGTTCGTATACCGGTACCATGGTACCGATGTGAACACAGTGTTGGCTACCTGCCTTACTAACTCTTTGCTTACATTCAGGAGCATGTTTCTACTGATGCGAGCGGTGTAGGAGCTATAATTACTCACGACTACACACTGGAATTCATGACCAATACGGTATGTTGTTTAATCGCTATATCTTGTCGGACGACAACTAGGTCTAAAGTTCATTAACATAATTCTTATTGTTTGATTAACATAATTCTTATTGTTTGATTATAGATATTTCAAAGTCGACAACCATTTGTCCAATGGGTACAGACAGTTGGGAGGCAGAATGGGCTGGTGATTGTGACAAAGAATTCAGAGGTCGGGGGGTGTGGTAGAAAGCCGAGGATTACCTTGGCATGTGAGCGTAGTGGAGAGTATCAGAAAACTATGAACAAAGATGATAGCGGGAAGAAAAAATTTGCCAATCGAAGGAAAAAATCCGTCGACTCCGGGACGAAGAAGTGTGGATGTCCTTTCAAGCTTCAGGGTGTGAAGCTTGTATCTGATGATGATTGGATGCTCAGAGTTATTTACGGAGTCCACAATCACCCCCATGCGGATCACCTCGAGGGTCACTCGTTCGCCGGAAGATTATCTGCTGAATAAAATGATATGGTGGTTATGATGTCAGCAAACCTAGTGAAGCCACGGCAAATCCTGAACACTATAAAGCAACAAGATCCTGAAAACATATCCACCATGAAGACTATCTACAATGTACGCCAAAGGAATAGGGTGATTGAAAAGGCTGGGAGATCAGAGATGCAGCAACTATTGAAGCATCTAAATGAGTTTGGATACGTTGAGTATCATACGGTTCGAGAAGACACAGACGCTGTGAGGGACGTATTCTGGGCACACCCTATGTCTATTGATTTAATCCGTGCATTTCCCGAGGTGTTGATTATGGATTGCACCTACAAGACCAATAGATACCGACTTCCACTGCTAGAGATTCTTGGCGTCACGTCGACGAGTATGACATTCGCCGCAGCTTTTGCCTACATAGAGTGTGAGAAGGAGGACAGGTACAAATGGGCTTTGAAAATATTAAGGACATTGCTAGAAGGATGCTCAATGCCAAGCGTTGTGGTGACAGACCGAGAACTGGCTTTGATGAACGCTATCAGCTCGGTCTTTCCGGAGTCCAAAAGCATGCTATGTAGATGGCATATCCAAAAGAACGTAGAGCTCAGCTGCAAACACATTTTCAAAACTACAGATAAAGCCGACTTGTTCATGACAATGTGGAAATTGGTTGTAACTGCATCTACCGAGGAGGAGTACAAGAAACAGTTGGAGACACTAGAGACATCTTTTTGCGGTTACCCAGCAGCTTCTAAATATGTTCGGGAATCGTGGCTGGATGGCTTCAAAGAACTGTTCGTCAGTGCTTGGACTGACGAATATATGCATTTTGGCAATCACACTACAAATAGGGTAGAGAGTGCACATGCCAAGTTAAAGTGGCATCTTGGGGCATCCAGCTGCAGTTTTGACACATCGTGGGCTACTATTCACTCCCTGCTTGAGCTGCAACACTGTGAGATCAAAGCCTCCTTCGAGAAGAGCAAATACATTGTGCATCACAGCTTCAAGCCAACCATCTTCAAAGAGCTGCGATGCTTCATTTCAAAGAGTGCACTTTTAATAGTTCAAAAAGAATCAGAGAGAGCCAATGAGATCGGTGCGGATAAGTCCGCATGTGGTTGTACAGTCCGACGCACACATGGCTTGCCATGTGCCCATGAGATCGCCAACCACAAGCTTCATTGCTGCCCCATACCCCTAGCATGCATACATCACCATTGGCGGAAGCTTGACTTGTCGGCTATACCAGCCAATGAAATCCCAAAACTTAAGTGCCAAAATGCGCTAGAACGCTTGGAAAACGCATTTCTAGCTCAGAATGAGGCAGGAAGAATGCATATGCTGAGGAAAATGTATGAGCTAGCAGAACCGCAGTCTAGTTATGTTCTTGAGCCAGAGGTGAAGTTGAGGACCCGCGGTCGACCAAGCGCTAAGGAGAAGAAGTTGATGCTCTCAACATAACGCGACCCATCCGCCTTTGAGTATGCACCTTCGTTCAAGGACAGTAACTCACTAGAAGAAACACCTCTACATGTTAGTCCCATATCTTGCATGAAACCAGAGAAGCCTGATATAGTCAAAAAAAAGCGCCCAAAGGAGAGAGTGATAAGGGCTCGGACAGCCGATCCGCTGGGCTATCTTGGCCAGTTTCCAGAAGGGTTGACAAAATATATTAAGCATGTTAAGGATGTTGCATCAGATGGTAACTGCGGCTTTAGAGCGATAGCCGGGCTATTGGGCTACGGCGAGGACAACTGGTCCCAAGTGAGGAACGATCTTATCAATGAGTTGCGTGATCACTTCGAGGGCTACCTTAAGTTGTATGGGAATGAAAAGCGTGTTCACGAGTTTATGTACTCATTGTCGTTTCTCGAATACAACACTCTACCCGATCGATAGATGACCATGCTGGACATGGGTTATCTTATTGCATCACGATACTCGGTTGTCCTACTTCACATCTCCAGAAGACAATGCGTGACCTTATTGCCACTTTGGACAGCAGCGCCCCCGAAACCGGCACGGAGGATCATCGCGATCGGGTTCGTAAACGGAAATCACTTTGTTCAACTACACATGCAGCCTGGATGTCCAATGCCACCAGTAGTCAGCAGCTGGGCTCGATATCGAGATGCTTGTGCCATTGGATGGGATTCCTATACGATGAGATAGAAAAATTTGGGTTAATCGTGTCATCAGATGTTGCTACAACGGACACTATAGATCTTGAATGAAAATTTGGGTATTAATATCTTGTATGATTTTGAATATTAATATCTTGTATGGTTGTAAACATTGTGTTGCAAAGGGTTGCTTCAAAAACTGTTTTTTATCAGGTATGCTTCTATCGGTACCAAAGTACCGATAATAACCCAGACAAATATCGGTACCATACTACCGGATGTATACCCGAAAATATCGGTAATTGAAGACTGATACAAAGCCAATCAAGTAAAACAAACACTGTTTCGGTACTCACTCTTCCGAACAGTGAAGCATTTTATCGGTACGATACTACCGATAAAACGCAGCTTACTTATGCCTTTGATTCCATGTTCTATCGGTATTAAGGTACCGATAAAATGCTTCACTGTTCGGAAGAGTGAGTACCGAGACAGTGTTTGTTTTACTTGATTGGCTTTGTATCGGTACTCACTCTTCCGAACAGTGAAGCATTTTATCGGTACTATACTACCGATAAAACGCAGCTTACTTCTGTCTTTGATTCCATGTTCTATCGGTATTAAAGTACCGATATAATGCTTCACTGTTCGGAAGAGTGAGTACCGTAACAGTGTTTGTTTTACTTGACTGGCTTTGTAACGGTATTTAAGTACCGATAAGGTGCGGTATATATTCCGTAGTATGGTACCGATAATGTTTGGGTTGTTATCGGTACTTGGGTACCGATAGAACCAGACCTGATAAAAAAAACAGAGTATTTGGGAGGGAGGTTTAATTCTACCAATCCTGTAGAAATTGCAATGCATTGGAAACACGTCTATACATTGGAAACACGTCCATACATTGGAAACAATTAAGTTCATACATTGGAAACACATTCATGACGATCAATATACATGCTATTCTCTGGTTCGTTGTCTAGATCTTCTCTCGTAGGCGCGCTCCGTGTCAATCTCGACTCGGGCTATTCTTTGAGCCCGCGCCCACCTACTCCTGTGGTCGTCAATGGTCAGGGTATCCATGTGCGCCATGGTGTCGTCGATGATCGTGACAATCCGATCATACTGAATTTCAAGAATTCGAAACAAATTAGACATAATATTATGCGCTAGTATTTCATTTTCATTTAGAATTTCTAAAAGTTACATTCGCCGGCAGATAATCATCTGCATGTTCAGCCTAGAAAGTCCTCCGCTCTGGGTTTATGACCTTCACATGAGATATGGATCGATACCAGTCATAATACCCATCCACGCAGTCATACCCACGGATAGCATACTCACCCGTCCGGCATAGAGCAGTGCAGTGGCTTGGCCAATCAGCCCAGAACCGCGGCTCGTAGTGGAAGGCCCTCTTGTACCCCCGGGCAGTCTCCTTGGCTCCCATGTGGAAGTGGGTTGGCCTTAGTGGGGCGGCGGGAATGGTCTGTATGATCCCGAATTGCCGAAGCACCCGATCAGGATGGTACGGCTCGACGTGCTCCCCGCTGCTTATGGTGCCGAGGAAAAAGCTAATATCGTCACGAGGGAAGGGGCCTCCTCTATGTCTGACGTATGGGTCCCACACAACCTGCAACCATACTCATACTAACGGCATGTTTGGTTGGACATAACCGCCGGGAATGGAATGGTCAAATCCTTGGTCAAATCCCATTCCGTTGTTTAGTTAGACATTAAAGTTGGGAATGGAATGCTCCATTCCTGACAAGTTGGGAATGAGGCAATCCCATCTAATACCCCGGAATGCCTCATTCCATTCCCGACGAAATGGCGGTTAATGGTGGTTAAAAAATTAAATTACTAATCTACCCTTAATCGGATCTCTCTATGTTAAAAAAAGAGGGTATTTTAGTTATCTATATTTCATTCCTATTCCATTCCCATGCTTCTGTTTGTATACAAAACATGGCAATGCTTCATTCTCATTCACAATCCTAATATTACAAAATCACCTTGGTAATGACCATTCTTAATCCCAATCCCATTCCATCCCCATTCCTAATCTCATTCCCATTCCCATTCCCATTCCTTGTGCGAACCAAACATGCCGTAAGGGAATCAATATTTGATCACTACTAAATAGATTACAAAATTCAACTCGGAGTCAGACAAAGATTACAACTCACCTTATGTCTACTCAGGGAATCAATCTCTGCGCGCCATTGAAGCAGAGCCATTTCCGGATCCTGACCTGGATCTTTGTGATCCAGCCATGCAAGAGCAGTCGTCTTGTCAACCGTGTATTCTGGGTCGGGCTGTGGCTTTATAATTACCGGGAGGTGATCATATATCCATGCCTGCATTGATTAAAAAAATATGGGTCAGTCACAATTATTGGTATTATATCACAAAGCAGATGTTTGAAAAGTACGTACCTCCACCAGAGTCAAGTATCCGCCAATTGCTCTTGTCCCCCATCGACTGGCAGAGCCAAGCATGTGATAGAGGTAGACGAGGCCGGCGGCACCCCACGCATACTCACGCACGGTATCCAAGTCCGTGAGAGCAGAAAGGCAGGACACGTGAACCTTCGACCCCGACTTGTATGCCTTGACAGAGCACTCAGGCCGACCTTGCAGAGAGTGCACTCTCTCCTCAGCCAGGTCATACTGACTGACAGCCCTCTCCCATCCAACTGGCTCGCGGCCTCTGATTCACTGACTCCCAAATTAACCTTCATAAGCGCTTTCAGCTGGGAGACTTTCAACTTGCACTCTTCAAGTGGCCTACCGGCAACGGGGATGCCCAGTATACGACTCACGTCACCCAAAGTGATCGTCATCTCTCCACAGGGCAGGTGGAACGTGTTGGTCTCCGGATGCCACCTCTCGATGAACGCCGACACCAGGGCACTGTTGATAGTCTTGTAAGAACACTCCGTCAGATTTGCTAGACCGGTGGCCTCCACGGCATTCTTAAAGTCTTGCCGTTCGATGCTGTCCCATTTCGTAGTGGAGAGCCCATGCGCATAAATTTTCAGTGGGCCACGCTCCTACGTTAAGAAGAAGGGGAAAAGTGAGCAGACTTTGATATAAACACGGCATGATATAAAAAAAACTCAACCTTTTTTTACCTCTCCAGCCCATATCCGATATGCCACGTGTGTTTTGAACTCCGTCAAAACCGACCGGTCAACAGGCCCACCAGGGATGGGTGACTCGTCGTCAGACACCTCTTCCTCTTCACCAGGGCCAGCAGCCATTAAGGCACCCTCTGGGATCTCCTCTGGAATCTCCTCTAGTACCGCTCTCCTCCTCCTAGCTGAGGCCGTCGGCCGGTCACCGCGGGCCGATGAAGATGTCGAGGCCACCAAAGATGACGAGGCTCCGGCGGGTGCTTTTCCCCGTGGACGAACCATTTAACTGTTTTGAAAAAGAAATGCAAAGATTAGTAGAGCGTTTCGGTATCCATATACCGGCAATTAAGCGTTATTAACGGTACCTAAGTACCGGTAATAAATCATACATATCGGTAGTAAGTTATCGATAGTTTAGAATAGATATCGGTACCTTGATACCGAACAAGCTCTTTTCCATACAGCAAAAAGCGTATTGATCGGTACCTACGTACCGATAAATAATCCTATCATATCGGTGAATATGTACCGATATGATAGTGAATCATTCGGTTGTCTTGTACCGATTGATACGTATAAAACTGAAAGGTCGGAACCCATTGGAAAATTTTGAAAATCTTGAAAAAAACCGTATTCGGAGAACAATGCTGCAAAACCAATGCTATATATGCAAAAACAATACAAAGGCAATGCATTTCATGCAACAAGAAATGAAAAACTCACTTGTTGTGAAATCTCACTCGACGGACTCGACGGAGGCGTGGATAGCTCGCCGGCGAGGCTCTGCCGCGGGTGTAGGGAGGCTGGCAACGTTCGGGAGAGGGCGTTGGGAAGGTGGAGGGAGATGCTCGGGAGAGTGAAGAGAGGGAGAGAGTTCGGTAGAAGAGGGAGGGAGGAAGTCTCGGTAGAAGAGGGGGAAGAAGGTAGGGGCTGGAGTGGGGTGAGAAGTAGTGTAGATATTTTGGGTTTTGTTTGGGGTGGATTGGGGGTGTTAGTGTGGTGTGAGATTTTGAGAATAGTTTAGGTAAACAGATTTATTTTGTATGATGTGTTGAGTAAAAACTGAGATTTTCAAACATAGACTATAATGTGTTGAGTCCAAATTATGATGCGGATAGCTGTAACCCAAACTTATACATGGGTCCACGGCAGGTTAAATGTTTCTATTGTAACCTTCAGGTGGTAGTACTTGATAGATGTTGATAATCTTCAACAACAAAAAAAAAAAACCATTGTTTTATTGCTAGTGACATACAGTACTAGTGGTCCCCTTGCCACCCACTACGCTCCCCCCACAACCCCCACGTAGGAAAGGATACGGTTGTCTAGATGAAGGAAAAGGCATGTATCAAGACAGCCAAGCTCGAACTTTTGCAATCACTACATTGTAAGCATTTTGAACAAGTTTCCACCACTGCAGCAATTCAAGCCATGAACTGCAACAGTCTACACTCCAATTGCGTCATAGAGAATAAATGCCTAGAGATGAATCATTTGCTTGTTCATACACCAGAGATAGCAGACTCACAATTCCAACTCATCAATGTATCACATTACAACAGAATGCTCCCAACATTGAGTTCCTTTGGTGAAGTCATCTCAAGACAACCCTGGAGTGGCAGACAAAAAGCTAGCATGACATTTGAGTTGTTTGAAATGGAAAAAGAAAGATCTCAGCATGAGATCAAAGTTTTCATGCCACACCTTTAATGGAGAATCTGACTTCCATAATCGTCGTTAAACTTCTGATAGCGGTGTGCATGCAGATGGGCTGATGGTCTTGTATTCTTCAAAGCAACTTCAATGTCTTCGGGCTTGACTGGACCAACAGCGGGTAGCTCTACAGGCCATGCAAGATTAAATGTCAAAACTGTGGAAAAGTATACTAAACTAGATCTTATACATAACCTAGCTGACCGCTACGATGATGATACTAGAGAAAACAAAAGCTCAGCATAGCAAGCGTGACTTCATTTTATAGTGCACCGTATCATAAAAATCGAACCAGGACTTGGTGTAGATCATGCATGCAGATTAAACCCCACTGGAAAGAAATATAGTTCCTCTCACTCTTGGATTACCTCAGCTCACTTGATTACTGAGGTATTATCTAAGAAGCTGTTCTTCCGGACCACGCATATTATTTTTTATTTGCAAGGCCTTTGCGTTGACTGCCGCATTTTGAATAAAATTCCATGTTTCCATTGGGAGTGAAATGCAACGAGAGGTTATAACAGATTTTCTAAATGGCTTTACCAGGAAAAATATTTGTGTTTGGTCAGCAAAATTGCTCTGAAAAAGCGCCTACCTGTTCAACTATGGCAAAGGTCACTATACCTAATAGGTGGAGAATCTCAATGACAGAAATATTAGCTGGTTTTCTTGCAAAATACCAACTAACTTGAGGAACATAAAGACACATAAATGTAAAGAGCTTCAAAATGCGACAATTTACCCACCATCATCAGGCACCCGTTCGTGCTTATTCTCCAAAAGCGTCATCAATCGCCTTAGTGGCTGCATGGCTGCCTCCTTGCAAACCAAACGAATATCTGAGCCAGAATAGCCCTCCGTCTTCTCCACCAGAAAATCATATGGAATTTGTCCTTCTCCAGGAACTGGCAGCAAAAGCTCCTCAAATATTGCTTGCCTTGCTTCTGGTTCTGGAAGCGGTACCAGGATCTGATTGAAAACAGACAGACTGTTAAAAAAGTTGAATCATTTGTCCCAAGGCAAAGAGGTTTGTAAAAATTAATTCAGCAAGAATTAAGAAGGCAAAAGTGGGATGAGAATATGGAAATTTTGAAGCAAATAGAGGAACCCAGCCAATGGACCACCGTGCATAGTCTTTCCATGGCGAGTACAACAACGGCAGCAGTCAACTAGGTTATGTATCATCATCGTAGTTCTCACATTTTCTTTTGTTTTCCAGTCAGTCAAGAAACAAGTATCATAATCTGCCAAGATACCGGACATGATTCTAAGCCCTAAAAGACTCGACACAGAAAAAGCTCATCTTGTCACAAACAAAAGGCATAGTTACCATCCGAAAGGGTGAAAAATATATTGTTCACAAAGTTTAAGCTTTGCACTTTATTAAGAAGCTATGTCCAGCCCAGACCATTTCATCTGGAGTGTATCTTGCAGAATCCTTGCAACATTGGTATATGATTAGCTTATTTGATATTCAAATTTATGCATATCTGGAGCACAGAAAACCATGATAGGGGTGAAAATATTTTCACTGAACCCGGCATTAGGTGCTTTACTGACTTAAGCAGGAACTATTGCCAGGTTCAAACTCAGAAGATTATTGAGGTCAGAATTATGCCAGCACTTCAGTTTTGTTGACATCTTAATCATGGAGATGCAAGAATAATGATACCCGCTTCTCAAGGCGCCTGAGCATAGCTGCATCCAGTTCCCAAGGTAGATTTGTTGCCGCTAACACAAAGACAAGCTCATTCGTTTTTGTTAAACCATCCATCTGCAGCAAATTCAGACATCAATATTCATCAAGCAAAGAACTCTACTATTAGCCCATTAAATGGAAGCCAATAGAAAGGCAGCCATTAAAATACAATTGTAAATTAAGGCGGCAAGGAAATATCAAAGAGGTAAATTAAGGTCCATATATTTTTTTATAGAGGAATTGTCTCTTTCCTTATAGTGATCAAGTAAATTCCGAGTTTTTTAAGGTCCAATAAGGGTGCCAAATTATGCAGATAGGAAAATGATTAGCACATGCAGCATCAAGGGCATCCAAACAAAGGCGAAGATTGCCAATATAACCGGAAGAAAAATGGAAGAACAAACTCCTTAACTCATGATATCACAGTATAGTAATGTGTGAAGAGGAACAAAACACCTATGCCCTTTATTCCCCAATCATAAACTAACTTCCATTTCCAAAGATTTTATATTGTTACAACGAGTTCTGCGGGGCAGTACTTACATTTACTAAATTAGTATGTAATACTATCTTCTTTTATGTGACATTATTTTTCTCTATCATCCTGACTGTCCTATCATGTATACATGAAACTTGTAGAAGCCAACAACAATCAAGGGAGTGCTTCCTTTTCAATCGACAGTCCTTTTCCATGGCAGCTCTCCATGTATAAAATAGACTGCATTACCTGTATAAGTAGCTCAGTCTTTAAACGTCGACTTGCTTCATGCTCACTACGTGCTTCACCACGCTGACTAATGATGGCATCAATCTCGTCAAGAAATATCGTTGAGGGTGCATGATGCCTGGCGAGTTCGAATAGAACTTTTACTAGCTTCTCCGAATCACCTACAAAGTAAAATAATTATTATGGCCATTTGAGTCATAAGTAGATTATCCCAAAGGAAATGACCAGAAAATGGTTTTCTTCTTATTACATATACTAAAAAATTAGAATAATTACACAGAATTGCAAATTATTAGGTCAAATTGAACAATGGTGAAAAGAGTCATGCCCATTTTATATTTTGCCTATTAACTTTCAAAAGCTTAAATTTCACAACAAGTTTGCCTATTCATTAGCCAATTTATCTGCTCTTTTTTCTTGAAAGGAGATTTCTGAGATAGTGTTTATCTCTTGTGAGCACTTGAGCCTTCAGCCCTGGCATAGAACACCTAAGGGTACAATGTCACGTAAAACTCCAATATCTAGAAATCCCCTTAAGGGAGATTCGAACCCAAGGCCTCTTGTCTACAAGAGGCTTTGCCCATGTAGGTGCTAACCAACCTTCCCATGTGGCGAGAACATATGGCCAGGATAGTTGCCATAAGGCATCTTGCTGCAAACAACATGACCTGTATTTAAATATTGTGAATATCAAATCTGTAATCAATTTGTTCAGTTAATCAGGTGAACCCATCCTAATGACCAATGCGCCAGTTAAGGCAAAAGCTCAATACCTCTAGACAAATTGCACAGAAGGACGTAGGATCCGAGAAAATCAAGGAGCTTCCAGGTAAATATTCGGATATAAGGAGCAATGTTTGAATCTCAAACTTCAAGCAACTTGCTAGAAGAGATAGATGTCATAGCTTTAACCCCTGAACAGCAAAGGTGGTTATAGACGTTGCTAGAATGGTACACAGTCTCCTTAGAAACTAATTCAGAAAGATGAAAGAAGAAACAAATAAATTATTCATATCTAGCAATACTAAAAAGCAAGATAAGTGCACACCCAGCTACAAGCTTAAGGTGTAATAAGAACAACCAGATAGGTGTGACTATGAAGTGTTAATTAGACAAAGAAGAGATAAGCTCCTAGACAGATGACTGAAATATAGAAAAAGGAACAGAAACTATAAGGTAATCTTTTGATGGAAATAATAATCTTGGCGGAAATAATGTGATCAAAGCACTAAGCTCTCTCGGCGCTTTGGTAGCAAATCTATGAGATTCCAATATAGTTTGGACAAGAAACAGGAGATGTGCAGAAAGCCATCTAATTCGTACAGGTTATTTTGCTTAATATATCTTGACCAGGACAAACATT
The DNA here is from genome assembly GCA_963920575.1 of Narthecium ossifragum. Lineage (NCBI taxonomy): Eukaryota > Viridiplantae > Streptophyta > Magnoliopsida > Dioscoreales > Nartheciaceae > Narthecium > Narthecium ossifragum. The sequence goes on along the minus strand of OY986970.1, from coordinate 17,897,442 downwards.
AGGTGCTAAAATACAATGACTGTGACAATTTCAAAGGAAAAAACATCTTCCACGTAGACATACCACGCCATTTGCTGACAATTGATGATGCTGAGATGTTAAAAAAGGTAGTTCCACACTCAGTTGCCACAGCCTTTGCAAGCATAGTCTGACAAAAAGAAGACTCAATCGATCAGGATACTTCAGAGGACAAAGCAAAGAATAGTGTTCTGCAGATTTATCCAAGAGATACATGTAAAGCGTGATGGAAGATGCTACATACTGTAGCAGGAAGAGATCCATATAAACCAAGATCAAGAAGACAAATTAAAGTCATTTCCCTGTATGTATTTATACTCCCTGAAATTCCATTCATATTAACAATGGTGTATTAAACAAATATAATTCCATCGTAGGTAAATAGATCTGTTTGTCCCCACCCCATTTTTCCTTCAGTCAAATGGATGGGTTTGACAGATTTACTGTCTGACATATAAGACTTTTTTCGTAACAAAAAACATTCTTAGACATGCCATTATCGAGTACCTGATGCCATATCTGGAGACCTACACTGTTATTGACACATGTACTAACATCTTCAAGAGAATGAACTTAACTGTAGAAGTTCTTGGCCCATCCTAGGATGCTACTTCAACTGAAGTTCTTGGCTAGACCGCTAGATTGTGGGGGGAAAAAAAGAGCTTTTGTTACCCTCATTCAACAAGCACTAGCCTACGGAGAAGGCAGTATCAGTAGATAGTATATTAATACAAGCAAACTGATGATAAATCTGCCTAGAGTGACTGAGACTTGCATACATGATACATCTGGATCTCAGAATATTCAGACAGAGTTAATTCGGAAGCAGATCTGATGCTTAAAATTTAACATCGTATGGTAGAAAGATAAGCTATAGGCTATAGAAGCTTACATGCATACAAAACTGAAAATGACAATATGATTCTTTTGTTCTAGAATGTACCAACCTTCCCTGTCCCTGGGGGGCCGAAAAGCAATATACCTTTCCAAGGTGATAGAAGACCGGTGAAGTACCTAAAGAAATGAATAAGCAAAGCACCTTCAGCTACTATTTGAAAATAGGCTTTTTAGTTTTGCTTTTTCAATTGCAATCAAGCATTTGTACAATTTTGGATTTTGATACTAGACAAATGACCTCAAGAAGGAAAGAAAGAACACTTTACAGTAAGAAGAAACATTTTGCCAATAGCTTTTTCAAAGGAGACAAAACCATGCACCAACATGCCACACAGACACTGATTGACTTTCATTAATTTAGGAACTTAAAGAACCCTTCCGCAAAGTGCAATAGAAGATCCCATGTCATATTCAAGCAGCAAAGGGGATGATCGCTTTGCCTCATTGCTATAGGAGAAGCACAAGTTAAAATCCTAAAGACTGATGTTAACCCATATCAGTTCTTCAATGTGGAAATCTCATTATCATGTTGACCTAGAAATGAATTACAAACATAACAAGCACGAAGACACAAAATTGATGTATTAGCTCCATGGAAGCAAGAGAAAGAGTATGATCTTGTGAAGCACACTAAAATTTACCAACTTGAAACAATACCAAAATGACTTTAAAAACAAAGAAGAGCTTTCTAATATAGCTATAGATGAGATTTGAAAAATCAGATGTAAATCATGAGAACCTACTTTGGGTATTTTATTGGCATCACAACCGCTTCCTTAAGAAGACGCTTTGCATTTTCCAATCCTTTGATGGTTTCCCATTTCACATCTGGATTTCCACGTAGGATATCTCTGTAGGTAAAAATAATATAGCAAGACTGTTATAACATATGTCTCGTGTCTTAAATAAACCAGCGAGATGATGAATATTGGGTGATTGCGTAAAAACATATTGTAGCATTGCTGCAAATTCTCAACAAACACGACGGTACCTGCATAAAGTCTCTGCTAGGGTACGAGTTTCTGCAGAATCAAAAGCAGGAAGCAAGGGTCTCTGCCTGCAAATTCATATCGCCAATCATCAATCAGCATCCAAAATATAGAGCAAAAAATTCAGTTTCAAATGCCAGGCCATAACAAGTCCTGAATAACATGAACGCTTTTAAAGTCTGCACCGAAAACTTCAAATGATTGCTAGAAAACGTAACATAATCTGCAAGAAATACAGATACAAATTTAAACCTCATGTCCTGCATTACTATACCACGTATAAAGAGAAGCATGGAGTAAATACACACTCATACTGGAAAAGCAATACAACTGGCGAAGCACACGTTTCAAAACAAAACAAGTGTCCATTGAGGCAAACAACTTAGACTTCTTGCTAAAAAAACACCCAAATACTTCATTCATACATGTTCCGCAAGACGCCGTCAAGGATGTCCAATAACGTGACATTTGATAAAGGAAATTCATAACAGTGTCCATTTCGTGGGTTCTCTGTCCAAATAATCACTAATTAAGTTTCTCATTCGCCACTAGATGTTGGTAGGCATGAGTTCTTAACCAAACAGATGGTTTTGCTTAAGGACAGACAACAAACATAACCATGTTAGGGTCAAGACAGATGCCCATCGCTCCCAAGAATTGTGAGAGGTTCAAGAATAATGGTAAGTGGGATGCAAGTCTTCGACTACCTCAATGAGGAAACGAGCTTATGGGTTCATAAACTTATTTTCGAATTCGAAGGAATGAATCCAGCCATCAGTCATAATAAGCAGTAGCTTTCATAGTATCTTACGGTATTTCATCCACTCTGTCTAAAATAACTCCAGGGCGTGGATCGGTCTTCCTCTCCTAAAAATTCAGTAAGACAAAGTAACATAGTAAGTCAGCAGCACAATGCATGCATAAAATAGCGTCTAGATCTCACAGCGCTACAAACCTGGCGTTCAAATTGTTCGTAAATGGCAACGTCGCCGTTACTCCTGGCAGCCCCGTTAGCATGAGCCACACCATTCGAGTAACTCCCGTTGCAATTCGGTCTAGAATCCGGCACCTCCTCTTTCTTCTCCTTCTTCAGCCCGAATCGTGCATTGTAGAACATCTTGAAATCCTAAATCGAGGCAGGAGACACACCAAAACAAAACTTTCAGAGGACAGTATAATAAGTGAGGGAAAAAAAGAACTTTTCAGGATAACAATGTCAAGATCAAATCTTTGAATTAAAAACGGGAAAATAGGACAATCCTGGTGCTAAATCTACGAATTGGGCTCTTCGAGAGCATGAAAACAGTGAATCAAAGAAAACCCATTTTCCGGAACCCACTAATTTCCACGATGGCATAAAACCCACAAATGACATCGATTGAGGACCAATCGAGATCAAAACCCACCATATAGAGAAGCGAGATCAGACACAAGCTCGCAACTTTAGAAGAAATAGCGAGCTAAAATGGGGAGATTTGAGAGGGGTTTAAAGTTTTAACCTCAAAGGTCCAGCGAGTGACCGACGGCTCCTCTCCCATCTCCCCACGATCTCAACGGCCCCGATAACTTTATAATAAACGAGGCAAACGAGAGGCCCTCTCTCTCTTCACTCACTCCCCTCTCAATGGGAGCAGAGGAGAGTGTATGTTGAGAGGAGAGAACACGTCCCAAGATGGGGCCTTTTGGTGTCAGATACCAGTTAAAAAACCGTAAGCGAGGAACCCACGAGGGAATCTTTTGTAGCCTTGGAGGCAGCTGTTTCTTTCCTTTATAATTCCGAACCACCAGAAGAAAAGAAAGGAAATGGACACCTTGGCTCTTCGATGGCCTCGGGATTCAAATGGATCCACCTGCAAACTGTACAAAGATTCCATTTTAAGGGCACGTGAATCGGATTTTTTTTTCTTCAAATACAACCCCTAATATTCAATTTTGACACTTTAAGATCACATATCTTATTTTGACATGACCCTTAATAAAATATATATATATAATATACATATATAATTATTGGTTATGTACGTATCATGAGTACGCGTATCATTATTGGTTATACGTGTATTCATTTATACGCGTGTTCGTAACGTGTATTTTTTTAGGATTTTAGTAGGGAGCACCATAAGTAAATCTTATCCTACTAATAAAACAACAACGTTTAGATTTAACTCCTAAACACTATCTTAGAATTTAAAGACTCTTATACCCTTCTCTCTATTATTATCACTATATCCCCTTTAAAACACCTCCCCCACCTCTAGATTCGGACGGCTACCACCTCCCGATCCACCGCCGCCCCTACCCCTAGATCCGTCATCGGCCGCTCCCAGATCCAAAATTCGTCGCCACTGCCGCTCCCAGATCCGTCGTCGGCTGCTCCAGATCCAGATCCACCGGCGCCCCCACCCCCAGATCCATCGCTGGCCACTCCCAGATCCTGATCCATCGCCGCCGTCGCTGCTTCCAAATCCGTCGCCAGCTGCCGCCGCCCCCATATCCAGATCCGTTGCCGGCTGCTCCCAGATCCAGATCCCCCGACGCCCCCACCCCTAGATTTGTCACCGGCCTCTCCCAAATCCCGATCCGCCACCGCCGTCGCCGCTCCCAAATCCATCGCCCCCCGTCGCCACCCCCAGATCCAAATCCGTCATCGGCTGCTCCCAGATCCAGATCCGCCACTGCCCCCACCCCTAGATCCATCATCGGTCGTTCCCAGATCCAGATCCGCCACCGCCCCCACCTATCAGTGCCACTGAACCCACACAACCCCCCGCGGCTCCTCTCCTCCTTTCTCCTCTGGACCCCGCAACATCCACCCCTCAGCACCACTCCGGCGAACCCGCCCGGCGCTCCTCTCCTCCTTCCTCCTCTAGACCCCGCAACCAATACGCCCTCTTTGGGAATAGGCGGCGCCCCCTGCTCAGCACCACCGCACCCAACGTCTCCACCGCCATCCACCATCAGATCCAAGGACCCCTCACCTGTGAGGACCCGTCCCTCTACTCCTGTGGCTCGATGTAGACCGCAAGGGCAATTTGGTAAATTGCGCATTGTCGGCTAGTTTCACACCCGCGTGTGCACACACTGACAATGTTTGTGGTAATGTTTGGCTAGAATGGTTAGTGGGACCTGAGATCGAAAGATCCGGACTTGGGCTTGAGTTCTTGCCCAAGTTTAGCTTTCTGGACAAATCTGTGAGGACCCGTCCCTCTACTCCTGTGGTTCGTCGTGGACCGCAAGGGAAATTTGGTAAATTGCGCCTTGTTGGCTTGTTTTACACCCGCGTGTGCACACACTGACCATGTTTGTGGTAATGTTTGGCTAGAATGGTTAGTGGGACCCGAGATCGAAAGATCCGGGCTTGGGCTTAAGTTCTAGCCCAAGTCTAGCTTTCTGCACCTAAATGATCGATCCTTCCTTACTAGAAGATCGATCTTTTTGGTGCCAGAAAGTCAAGTGCAAGGAAAGATCGATCATTCATAGGTCGGTTCGTTTGCCTATAAAGCAGACGAGACTTTCTTCCTTAAATCCTTTTAAAATCCGGAGATCTGAGCTCAGATCTTGCGATTTTTGAAGGTGTTTGAGGACGATCCAAGGCCTACCAGCTTGGATTGAAGCTGCTCTTGCTTAGGTAGGGATTCCTACCTACAATCTTTTCGGGTTTTTGGTTTTTCCGGTTTGATTGTGTTCTTATGCTTAGATCTCTTAATACGCATGTTGGTTTTCCGTGATTTCACCGGTTTTGGACTCGTGGGATCTTGATCTATCAGATCCCAGAGTTTTGATAGGTTGGGATGTATTTTCCGGCGGTATTTCTCGCCGAAAGTACGCCAGAGAACCCATCCGGATCGATCCTTCCTTAAGAAGGATCGATCCCTCTGAGTTGGTCATGCTACGCCCGATGAAGGATCGATCCTCTGCTTGGAGAAGATCGATCCTGGGTCTTGGGTAGCATGGTTACCCTGCATCGCGAGAAGGATCGATCTTCCTGGGAGGAAGGATCGATCTTTCTTGGCGCGACCAGAAGGGTGCCCTCTGTCTCGAGAAAGATCGATCCTTCCTCCGAGGAAGATCCGGGATGTTTAGAATAAACGGGCGGGTAGCCCTACAGCTTTCTCTAGCCTTGCATGACGGCGTGCGCCGAGGGCTTTATCTGTGATATCTGTGAGCTGTTGTTTGCGGGGTTGCTTCCCGATGCAGGTGCTGTGTTGGACTGCTGACAGTTGGTGGTGGTCCCACTGTAGCAACTCCTAGACCTTTCTTACATGTTCACCACCCCGGGCTGGCAGGGTGCCGTGCCCAGACCTTGTTATTTATATCATCACATATTGTTGCATGCTTACATGTATTATCCTGTGCATGTCCATAGCATGCATTGTGTTGTGCATTAGTTGCATCTGTGTAGAGCGCTGGCGATGGGTTGTTCGCCGATCCGGGGCTTTCGGGTAGTCCGGATCTAGCTCTAGGGCCGTTGCGGGTAGCTTGGTCCATGACTCGATTTGTAGTATTCAGTCGTTTTCGATGATAGGGTTAGATGACCTGAATACATATTGTTTGATGTTTAGAGGTCGTGTCAGCCTCGAATCGAGTCCTGAGGTGTAGCCAGCGTCCGACAGTCTTTGAATCTCTGAGTGGGGGTGTGCCCACTCAGTGGTGCCTTGTCCCGCCGGTAGTGTTCACGGTCCTACTGTGAGTCCGTAGTGCTGGGAGCCTGCGTTTGGGACGTCCGGTGGGGTTATGGGACCTCTGTATACATCCAGGCTTTGCTTGGGGGCAACACTGTTGTTTTCCCTCCCTTGTGAGTGTCGTAGTGTAGTGTCCCTGCTGAGCTTAGTGCTCACTCCTACCCCGGCTGCGTTTTGCAGGTGATGGCGCTAGCTCTTCTTCGGTCGCCCCTACCGGGCTGGTGTTTGGTGACGTGGCAGCGTCGGCGATCTCAGTTTTACCCTTCTGTTTTTGATAGTCTCCTACGGGAGTGATAAATGTATAATTTCCCTGTTTTGAGGACTTGTATTATATATTAGTTTCAGTCTTTGAGGTTTGTAATTGTATGTTAATACAAGATTATTATGAATTGCTAGGGTAACCACTACGATTAGAGGGAAACCTCGCTAAAATTTCCGCAATAGGTTAGGTTCCGGTTCGCGTCGGCCGGCCCGGTTGGGCCTACGCGGGTCGGGGTGAGACAAAATAAGATCGATCTTCTTTAGCTAAGAGATCGATCTCCTTGTGCCAGAAAGTCAAGGTGTGATCGTTATGAAGGATCGATCTTTCTCCCAGGAAAGATCGATCATTCATAGGTCGGTTCGTTTGCCTATAAAGCGGATGCAACTCTCTTCTTGAATCCCTTTTGAAATCCGTGGATCTTGAGCTCAGATTTGTTGATTTTGAAGGAGTTGAGGATGATCCAAGGCCTAGTAGCTTGGATTGAAGCTGTTATTGCTTAGGTAGGGATCCTACCTATAATCTGTCAGGTTTTTGGAGTTTTCCGGTTTGATTGTGATCTTTTGCTTAGATCTGTTAAAATACATGTTTGTTTTCCATGATCTCACTGGTTGGACTCGTGGTTCCTTGATCTACCAGATCCCAGAATTTTGGGGGGTTTGGTTGTGTTTTCCGGCGGTATTTCTCGCCGTCCGGCCGTCGGAGAACCCATTCGGATCGATCTCTCTTGAGGAAAGATCGATCCCTTGTGGGGCGTCAGGCCCAGCCCGAGCAGGATCGATCCTTCGATTGGACAAGATCGATCCTTGCTTAGGCTGGTATGGCGGGTTCCATGTTACGAAGAAGATCGATCCTCCTGGTGGAGAAGATCGATCTCCTTTGGTTGACAGGGACGAGTTTTCTCCCATGTCATGAAGAAGATCGATCCTTCTGGTAGAGAAGATCGATCTATTTCGGTTGACAGGGACGAGTTTTCTCCCAAGCACTAAGAAGATCGATCTTCTCTGGAAGAGAGATCTATCTCTTAGTGGCTGAGGGGTATTTTTCAAGTGGCTTTTGCCCGCGGGGCTTTGTATGACGGTTTTTCTTACCGCCTTATACCTGGTACATATGTTTAAGCATGTTAGCCCTATAATAGGGGCAGTGGTGAATCGGGGGAGTGATGACTCCCGGGATGTTTAGAATAAACGGGCGGGTAGCCCTACAGCTTTCCTTAGCCTTGCATGCTGGCGTGCGCCGAGGGCTTTATCTGTGATCTGTGAACTGTTGTTTGCGGGGCTGCTTTCCGATGCAGGTGTTGTGGTGGACTGCTGGCAGTTGGTGGTGGCACCACTGCAGCAGTTCCTAGACCTTACTTACATGTTCACCACCCCTGGCCGGCAGAGTGCTGTGCCCAGACCTTGTTTAATATATCATCACATTTGTTGCATGCGTATCTGTATTTATCCTGCGTGTGATCATAGCATGCATTGTTTTATACATTAGTTGCATAAGAGTAGGACGCTGGCGATGGGTTCATCGCCGATCCGGGGCTTTCGGGTAGTCCAGATCTAGCTCTAGGACCGTTACGGATAGCTTGGTCCAGGACTCGATTTGTAGAATTCAGTTGAATTCGATGATAGGGTTAGATGACCTGAATACATGTTGTTTGATAATTAGAGGTTGTGTCGACTCCAAGTTGAATCTGAGGTGTAGCCGGTGTCCGGTGTTCTTGACTCTTGAGTAGAGGAGTTACCTACTCAGTGGTGCCCTTTCCCGCCAAACAGTGTTCTGTGTCATGTTGAGAGTCTGCAATGTTTGGGCCTGCGTTCACGGATTCCCGGTGGGGTTGTAGGACCCTTGTATACACCTAGGTTTGACTTGGGGACGACACTATTGTGTTCCCTCCCTTGTGAGTATCGTAGTGTAGTGTCCCTGCTGAGTTTAGTGGTCACTCCTATCCATGCTACATTTTGCAGGTGATGGCGCTAGCTCTTTTTCGGTCGCCCCTACCAGGCAGGATTTTCATGACGTGGTGGCGTCTGGCGGTGCTTGAGGAGCGATGATCATTTACTTATACCATTTTGCTTAGTTAGCCTCATACGGGAGAGAATTGTATAACTTTTACCCTGTTGAGGATTTGTAATATTTTCAGTTTCAGTTTTGAAGTTTGTGATTAAATGTTTAATACGGGATGATTATGAATTGCTAGGGAGACCACTATAATTAGAGGGAAACCTCGCCAAAATTTCCGCAGTCAGTTAGGTTCCGGTTCGCGTCCCCGACCCGGTTGGACCTACGCGGTTCGGGGCGCGACATCACCGCCGCGAACCTCCTCCGTCCATTCTCCGGCCAGATCCGGTGACCAAGCACCACCGTCCTCTCCTAGCTCACGGTACCTCTTCTCCACTAGCTTCAGCGTCGCCTCTTCTCAACTACGTCGCCTCCGGCCTTCCCAGTTCATCCGATTACCTCGTTGGGCGGGCGACCCTTCCCCGACCGTTCCTTGGTGAGATTTGCCCGCCACCACCCTCCCCTGCACACACCCGTCATCATCCTCGACGAGTAACAATATTCTCTTTGCAGATTTCCCTCTTCTCTTCTTAATTAATATACATGAATGGTTTTCAGTATTCTCTTTTTACAAAGAGAATACCTATCAAAGAGGATTGAGAGCTCATGTATGGTTTGGATTGTGCTCTTTTCTCTTTGCAGTATTCTCTTTGCAGTATTCTTTTTTCTCTTTTTCATTAATATACATGAATGGCCTGAATCATCCCTTTTCTCTCTTTGATTAATATACATGAATGCATTACAGTATTCTCTTTATAAAAAGAGAATACCTATCAAAGAGTATTATGTGCTCATACAATGATTGCATATTTCCCTTTTTTCTCTTCTTGATTCATATACATAAGTGGATTTCAGTATTCTCTTTGTAAAAAGAGAATACCTATAAAAGAGTATTATGTTCTCATACAATGTTTGCAGATTTCTTTCTTCTCTTCTTGATTAATTATACATGAATGGATTTCAGTATTCTCTTTGTAAAAAAGAGAATACCTATCAAAGAAGATTTAGAGCTCATGTATGGTTTGGATTGTGCTCTTTTCTCTTTGTCGTTTTCTCTTTTCTCTTTTTCATTAATATACATGAAATGGCCTGAATCGCCCATTTTCTCTTCTTGATTAATATACATGAATGGATTTCAGTATTCTCTTTGTAAAAAGAAAATACCTATCAAAGAGCATTATGTGCTCATACAATGTTTGCAGATTTCCCTTTTATCTTCTTGATGAATATACATGAATGGATTTCAGTATTCTCTTTGTAAAAAGAGAATACTGAAACAGGATTTAGAGCTCATGTATGGTTTAGATTGTGCTCTTTTCTCTTTGCAGTTTTCTCTTTACAGTATTCTCTTTTATCTTTTTCATTAATATACATGAATGGCCTGAATCGTCTCTTTTCTCTTTTTGATTAATATACATGAATGTATTACAGTATTCTCTTTATAAAAAAAGAATACCTACCAAAGAGTATTATGTGCTCATACAATGATTGCATATTCCTCTTTTCTCTTCTTGATTAATATACATGAATGAATTTCAGTATTCTCTTTGTAAATCCACCACCAGAATCATTCCCTGGTGTCCCTATTATCCCTCCTATACTGGTCTTAACTGAGGACGAGCTCTCAACTTCACTTTTCTCTTTTTCATTTTTCTCTTTTCTCTTTTCTCAATCGACCACCCATTTCCGTCGCCATTCTTGTCGATCAGCCATCAGAATTATTCCATGATGTCGCTACTATCTCTCCTATACTGGTCTTAACCGTCGATGAGCTCCCAACTTCTTTTTTCTCTTTCCTCTTTACACCCAATAATGAACAGCGAATCGGCGATCTGCTTGGCGAACTGGGACCGCCCACGTCGCCGTAAATGCCACCGTGGGGGTTGGTGACGATGAGGTAGAGGTTGCAGAGGGTGGGCTTCGCAAAGATGCCCGTGCTGAGGCCGCCAAGGACTCCGGCGTGGGTGTAGAAGAAGAGATGGAAGAGAGGGATTAGCAGCGACGCGTGGCGGCGCGATGGCGGTGAGACCGATGGAGTGAAGCTACAACGGCGGAGGTTGCTGCAATGGGGAGGCAGAGGAGGGGTAGGCGACGCTAGTTAGGGAATCCCGGGGCGGAGGGAAGGGCGAAGGAGAGGAGAGCACGGAGGTTGGGAGGAAAGGAGAAGGCGAGTTTGGCCTCAACACAGGCGAGCTCAGTCTGAGACGTTGTGAGGGGCGAAGCCGCTCGTGGTGGTGAGGGCCATGCCTTTGCCCATGGACTCGGCATGTTGGACGGAGCCGTTCATGGGGGCGGAGTCCGCGGAGGTGTCCTCGGAGTCGACGATGTGCTCGTGGATGTCCTGGAAGGAGTGGATGGGGTCGGAGTCGATGTAGACAGCGTCGTTCGTCACGAAGACCTCCGACGACGACGGACCGGAGGCGTTGAGGCGCTGCGACGACGGATCGGAGGCGTTGAGGCGCTGCGACGACGGATCGGAGGCGTTGAGGCGCTGTGACGACAGATCGGAGGCGTTGAGGCGTTGCGACGATGGATCGGAGGAGTTGAGGCGCTGTGATGACAGATCAGAGGCGTTGAGGCGTTGCGACGACGGATCGGAGGCGTTGAGGCGGTGCGACGACGGATCGGAGGCGATCGGAGGTGTTGAGGCGGTGCGACGACGGATCGGAGGTGTTGAGGCGGTGCGACGACGGATCGGAGGCGATGAGGCGGTGCGACGACGGATCGGAGGCGTTGAGGCGTTGAGGCGCTGTGACGACGAATCGGAGGCGTTGAGGCGCTGCGACGACGGATCGGAGGCGTTGAGGCGCTGCGACGACGGATCGGAGGCGTTGAGGCACTGCGACGATGGATCGGAGGCGGCGCACTTATTGATCATGATGGCGGAGTTGCAGGGGTAGGGGAGGGGGAGGAGAGGGGGAGAGGGGGAGAGGGAAGGGGAGGGGAGGAGCAGAGGGCAGGGACTGGGAGAGGAGGGGGATTGTTACGCCCCGACCCAGAAAACCCATCCAGATCGAGGCGTGAGCAACCTAAACCTGTTTACATCTTTAATAGACGCACAAGTATATAACTACTATGAATTTAAACAATTTAGTCCTCAAGTTCATAAAAAATTTCGGCTGAATCTCCTTTATAATTATAGCACAAGAAATCTGTATATTGTACCATTTTACAATTTGAATATTGTCACATTCCTCAATATCTACATTAAAGAATATTACAATATTTCTCAAATAGAACTAAATTAATAATCATACAATTCTGTTCTTGGATACATCAGATTATACATCAATTTGTACATCATTGATTAAAGCTATAAATTAACTGTCGAAGAACTCCTCGAAGCTCCAAGTCCTCGACAACACTCAATAGGCGCACAAGTAAGGTTCTATTCTACGTCACACTCAAGGAAGGGGAAACCACAACAGTATTGTCCTTCATCCCAAGTCTAAGGTGCCACTGAAGGCATCAAGCCTCGTCGATCCAGAATGGGCCCCTAAATAGGGTTGCCCTCACCCAAGTGTCGAAACAAGGAGGACGACCAACACGAGCCCGGACCCAGGGTTGGTGCATCGCCGCTGCACTCACCGCCGGAGCTCTCACCATACACCACCCCTTGTATGGGGACATACATCATGGACATCGACTCCACACTTCAACCCTTGGGACACATAGACAATGCGACCTCTATTCCTCAAAATCATAATTCAGTTGATTATATTTAGGTTGCCTGTCACGCCCCGATCCAGAAAACCCATCCAGATCAAGACGTGAGCCACCTAAACCTGTTTACATCATCAATAGGCGTACAAATAGATAACTACTATGAATTTAAACCATCTAGTCCTCCAGTTCATAAAAATTTGGCAGAATCTCCCTTATAATTATAACACAAGAAATGTATACATTTTATAATTTTTACAACTTCAGTATCATTACATTAAAGAATGTTACAACATCTCTCAAATACAACTGAATTAATACTCATACCATTATGTTCTTGGATACATCAGATTATACATCAATTAGTACATCATTGATTAAAACTATAAGTTAACTGTAGAAGAACTCCTCGAAGCTCTAAGTCCTCGATCACCTCGAAATATCGCGCCATCTTCTAGAAGAACACCTGAAAGAAGGAACTGCATCGACCTGCATCGCCAATGCATCCCAAGTAGGGTGAGCAACAATGCCTAGTAGGGTTCTACACTATGTCACACGGAAAGGAAAGGAAACTACAACTGTGTCGTTCTCCACCTAAGCCTTGAAGGTCCAAGAGGGGGGGTGAATTGGACTCTTTTCGAAAAACTAGATTAATGGAAAAATCAGGTAGGAAAGAACTAACACCTTAAATGCTTGTAGATGAAATGAGACTAAAGCAAAATAGCATGCAAGAATAATAGCAATGAAGGTTAGAGAGATGTCACCGATTTTATAGTGGTTCGACCCAACTCTTGGTCTACGTCCACTTCTCTCAAGGCTCCCCTTGAGGTTCCACTATTTGCAAATCGTTTACAAGCTTTTCCTCCAAGCTTCATGGTGCTTGGTGATCTTACACTCACAGCCACTTGCTGTTGAATAACTCTCAAAGTACCTCTTCACAGTTGAAGAAGGTTTACAAAAGTTGTAGCTCAAAAGAGAATAAGTAGAAAACTTTGCTAAGACTTGCTTAGATGATCTCAATAATAATGATAAAAGTTATGGCAAGTTTACAACATAGGACTACTTATATCTAGGCTTCAATCAGCTCAACAAGGAGCTCCAACGGCTCTCTGCAACTCTCCAACGGCTAATTTTTTACTCTGCGCGTTGCTGGTGGTCAATCCATGCATCGTCCGTCATGTATAAAAATTCAGCCTTTTTGATTGACGGTCGATCCATGCATCGTCCATCACGCCTCACAGTCGACCGTGACATCGACCGTGACATCGTCCGTCAGCCTCTGTCAAGAAAATGGCTGCCCACGGTCGATGCTCCGATCGACCGTCGCTTCTTCACTTTTCTTCATAAATGCTCTATGGTCGACCGTCGCATCGTCCGTAAGGCTCTGTCAAGAAAATGGCTTCCCACGGTCGATGCATCGATCGACCGTGAGCCAACAATACATTTTTCCAAGTATAGTGCATCCAACGTGCAACCACACGGTCGATCCATGGATCGACCGTCACATTCCCACGGTCGATCCATGCATCGACCGTCAGTACAAAAGTGACTTAAATATTGAATTTAAGATTTCCAATTAAAAGGATAATAAATATTAAATATATATTTTATCATTTAATGTATAATGGCATCATCAAAACAAGGTTAGGATCAACAATCGACCCCTTTTTGATGATGACAATCCTTTTAAATGTGATGATAAAATATTTTGACTCCCCCTTAATCAATGCATCCATTTCTTTCAAGAAATGTGTTCTAAAGTGAATTATCAAGATGCACATAAGTCATATATCTCTAAAATGATATGAAAAGTTCCATTTAAGATATGTTGACAGAATAATTTGGATTTTAGTATGTTCACTTCTTTTCAATAATAACATTTAAGCTTTCATAAAGTGATTTCATATTGAACATTGAGATTAAAACATTGTATTAGTACATCATAACAATATCCAAACACATTTGCCTTTCATTCTAAAGATTCCAACATTTGCATACAATACTTCCATTCAAAATCATTCAGAAAATTTTAGATTTACAAGACTTTCATTTCAAAACAAGGTTTTCCAAAATACAAGAGTAAAGATATGAAATGTAGGGCTATTGTTCAACATTCATTCATCACACTTTTTCTCCCCCTTTGGCATCATCAAAAAGAAGTAAGAAAGATGGGGATTTAGGATCAATCAACTGTAGGTGTGGAAGGTGGGAATTCAGTTTTGATGTAGGAAAAAATGTCTTCAGTTTTGATCTTCGGTGATTTTTGTTTGGGAAGTCTTGATGTCTCCTAGATTTACTTCCATTCTTCCCAATCTTGCTTCAAGCTCATCAAGTTTTTGTGCCGTGTTGCGACGAGCTCGGCTACTGGAGGATTCACCTTGAAATCTAGGCGCATCTTCTTCTCCCCCTTGATTTTTCTCATCATGCTCTTCTTGATGCTCGTCTTTTTCATCACCACTGATATCAGGAAAACCGAGGCCTAAGGCTTGTTTGGCGGCCTTCATCCTTTTATAGGTAGATTTGTTGAAGGGTTGAGAAAGGGGTTTTCGTTCATCAACAGCTAGGTTGAGGGTAAGGGTTTGGAAAATTCTTATTAGAAGCCCACCAAAAGGTAGTGATTGCCTAGCATTAAGGTTAAGCATCTCATTGATAAGGAGATAGCCTAGGTTTAGAGGCTTCCTCCTAACCATGCAAGAAAGAACATAGGCATGGATGGGCTTCAAGTGATCATGATGGCCAAGCTTAGGAAAAAGATTTGTTCCTAGAAAGTGACCAAGTGATCGCTCACGAACGGTGTCGTTAAATCGTACGCAAAACGCAATTTAGAAATTTATAACCCTTATTTCAATATTAAATTCAAACGATAGTATAATGATGAAATATGGAGTCGATCCTCAGGGAAAACTTTGACTTGAATCACGAAGGTGAAATTGAATCTCAAAACTCTAATCCTAAAGCAATGAAGGGTTGATTTGGATTTTGGAAACTAATTAATTAAAACTAATTAAGAAAGCAATTAAAGAGGTTGAAATAGATCAATGGGAGAAACAACCTAGGGATCCCTCAATCCACTCTAGCTTCACTTCCTATATTCTCTAATTATCATCTTGCTTCTTCTCTAGACATTATGGAATCATGGCTTCTTAAGCTCACATGAAAGCCTAAAAGAAAGTTGATGACTACCTAAGGCATAACCTATCTTCGTGTAGCATAGATTGTCTTCGGACTTAACCTGAGTACAATCTATCTTTACTTAGCATAGATTATCTCAAAAGCATGTCAAAAACCACATGAAAACCATCTTTTGGAACTCTACCATCAAGCACATCAATCAAGTAGGGCACAAAATACGTCAAGGGAAATACTTCCATCAACTCTATTATCAATAAATTCAAATCCATAAGATCATGTCTATGAGAAAGAAGTACAAGAATCAACTAGAAAATATAGAAAGTTATACGAGAGTTTCATGAGATCCCTAGATCTAGAAGATTAGCCACTCATCTTTGGGATAAAGGCCATGTATTCGATGAAGAAAGCTTCAGATCTACACCGCATCTCCGTCCTCTTCAGCAACCTTGATCCTCTTTTTCTCTCTATGGAGGCCCCCGTTTTCCAACCACAAAACCCTTTTTATATCTTAATTCCCGGATTAGGGTTTTAGGGTTAAGTTAGACCTCAAGTACAACTCAGAATTCCTGGTCCAACCCTGATAGCTTTTTCCAATCGCGACTGGGCTCAACCGGTTCGGAATTTAAGAATGAGTCTAACACAAAAGATGTATATCTGGAAGTTCTCTATAATCTCCCGAAGAGTTTGCAATATTTGAACTTAAGTAGAATATTTGGCGAATATTCTCCTGGGCGTCGACTGACCAGTCTTCCAGCAGCTAAATATCTTCATCTTTTTCAAATCTGCTATCACACCATCAGGAATCTCTGAAAGTGTCCAACATGAAAGTTGTACGTCATGATGTCTACTAGCTGTCATTCAAATTTCAGAATATTTGGACATAAAAATAATTTCTGGTGAATATTGTGCTAACAGTCGACAGAGCAGTGTATTTCAGCATATTAACCGAATTTCATGCATTTCTTCTCAAAGCATGATCAAACCTGAAATCAACTAACAAGCTATCAAATACACACACTCTAGACCTAACAAAGCTAAGTTAAGGGGTTTAATCATGAACATTTAGTGACTCATCACCAAGCTCCCTAAAATGTTGGTGTAAGCTATTTAATTCTATAGGATTTTTCTCAACTAGGACAGCCTCAAGGATTGCCTTTCTCCCTTGTTTATCCTTATCAATTCGGTTGAGGTCCTCATAGGAAGTAAAGTATATGCACTCTCCTTGATTTGGTGCATCTAGTAACTCATTCAACCATTCTACGGTAATTTTGAATTTATTTCCATAGATATAGCTACTAAGGGCCACACATCCTTCATCATCAATATCCTCAGTCATATTGCAATAGAAATATCTAACCATTTCGAGATAAATGTACTGAGGCATCTCTAAGAATTTTTTCCAACCCATATCAGTGAAAAATCGTTCAACTACATATTCCTTTCCTATAGGCAATTGAAGAGCTCTACCCGAGACTATAAACTTATCCTTAAATTCAGGCCAGGAGTTATACCTATCCTTATCTAGGAAAAGGTAGTCATCGTAGGAAGGAGTAGGTGGAGGATTAGATGAAGATACGCCATGCGAACCTTTGGTTTTCTTCGTCATGTTCTTTTACTTTGCTATTGCGGTTTTCCTTTTCCCAGCTTGACTTGGTTCCTCAGGTGGAGGAGGGCCGACATTCTTGGTGTGAGGCATGGTGTGAGGCTTTTGTTAGGGTTTTGTGGGGAGAGGAGAAGAGAAGGGTGCGGACGTTGGAGAAGCTAGGGCACGGTCGAACCAGGGGAAATGAAGGTTTGATCGGGAGTTATAAGGGGAGATTAGAGTGAAAATGACTAAAAAGCCCTCACTTATTGTCACACGATCCGTGGCGATCGACCGTAAGAAGTTGGCGGTCGACCGCCGCGAACATTTGGTGTAAAAAAGCAATCGCACGGTCGATCCAACGAAGTTGGCGGTCGACCGTTGCGAGCAATATGTGTAGTATTTAAGTCGCACGATCGATCCGAGGAAGTTGGCGGTCGACCGTGGCACACAATTGGTCTAAAAATGAAAGCCCACGGTCGATCCAAAGAGTTGGCGGTCGACCGTCCAGTGCGAATGTACGCACAGTTGACCGTCAGTTCCAGAAAGTGAGTTTTGAAATTTAATTTAAAATCATTTTTAAATCAAAACATCACAAAACTTTGCATGCACATGTAACTAAATATTATGAGCTAAAAACAACTCTTAAGTAATGAAAATTACTCAATTTAACAAAATTTAGCATTCAAGTAGGATATGGTATGAAAAACAGATAAAGAGGTGACCATACCTTTTCTTTTTAGCTCCATTATTTTGGACATCCATTGAACATCCCAAGCTCCCTTAGTAGATATAGAAATTTGTCTTCACTCAAGGGTTTGGTTAGAATATCTGCAATTTGGTGTTCAGTGCTAACAAATTCAAGTACAATATCTCCTTTTTGTGTATGATCACGAAGGAAATGGTGTTAATTTCTATGTGCTTTGTTCTAGAATGTAGGATGGGATTCTTAGATAAGCTTATGGCACTAGTGTTGTCATATCTAATGAACATTTTGCTTACATGTATATTGTAATCTACCAATTGCATTTTCGTCCAAGGTAATTGTGCACAACAACTACTCGCCGCAATGTATTCCGCTTCGGCGGTGGATAAAGCAACCAAATTTTGTTTCTTGGAGAACCAAGAAACAAGTGCATGACCAAGAAAGTAACATGTACCACTTGTGCTTTTTCTATCAAGCCTACATCCGGCAAAATCCGCATCGGAGTAGCCAATTAGATCAAAAGATGATCTTCTAGGATACCACAAACCATAATTTTGGGTTCCTATTAGATATCTAAAGATCCTCTTGACCGCAACCAAATGAGATTCCTTATGACAAGATTGATATCTAGCACAAAGGAAAACACTAAACAAGATGTCTGGTCTACTAGCAATCAAATAAAGTAGAGAACCAATCATCCCTCTGTAAAGTGTTTGTTCAACGGATTTCCCATCTTCATCCTTGTCTAATTTGAGTGTTGTACACATGGGGGTTCTATAAATTTTGGATTCAACAAAATCATATTTCTTGAGTAGGTCTCTAGTGTATTTGGCTTGATTTACAAAGATCCCTCCTCGAGTTTGCATGATTTGTAAACCAAGAAAATAATTGAGTTCACTCATCAAACTCATCTCAAACTCACTTTGCATATATGTGGAAAAATCTTCACAAAGTTTATCATTTGTAAAACCAAAAGTAATATCATCAACATAAATTTGAACCAAGAGCAAATCTTTGCCTTTTGATTTGGTAAATAATTTAGTATCAATTTTTCCTCTATAAAAATCATTATCCATCAAGAATTTGCTAAGCCTTTCATACCAAGCTCTAGGAGCTTGTTTTAATCCATACAAGGCTTTAGTGAGTTTGAATACACGATCTCTCAATTTGTAGTCTTCAAAACCGGGGGGTTGTTCAACTGTTCAACATAGACTTCTTCCTTTAGTAAACCATTCAAGAAGGCACTCTTAACATCCATTTGATATAATTTGAAATCTTTGTAAGATGCAAAAGTTAGAAGTAGTCTTATTGCCTCAAGTCTAGCTACCGGTGCAAAAGTCTCATCAAAATCAATTCCTTCTTGTTGATTGAAACCTTTTGCAACTAGTCTAGCTTTATTCCTTATAATTATCCCCGATTCATCCATTTTGTTTCTAAACACCCATTTAGTGCCAATGACGGGATGATCATAAGGTCTAGGTACCAAATTCCAAATTTCATTTCTTTCAAATTGATTCAACTCTTCTTGCAATGCTAAGATCCAATGATCATCCTCTAGTGCTTCCTCAATCGTTTTGGGCTCAATCTGAGATAGGAAGGCTAGATTTGCACAAGTGTTCAATGAAGATTTGGTTTGTATTCCTTTTGATGGTTCACCAATAATCAATTCCTTTGGGTGTGAGGATGCATATTTCTAATCTTTAGGCAAATCATGATGTTGATCACTAGGTATAATCTCAAGGGATTCCTCAAATCAATCATTCAATTCTTCAACATCATTTTGGGTTTCATCCAATAAATCTTTTGATTTGTCATTTGGGATTTCCTCATCTTTACCATTATCAATTCTACTAGGAATTAATATCATTTCATCAAATGTAACATGCATTGATTCTTCAACCACCAAGGTCCTTTCATTTCATCAAATATAACTTTTGTTTCTCCCCGAGTATCCAAGAAAAACTCCTTCATCGAATCTAGCATCAAATTTTCCAAGATTATCCTTGCCATTGTTCAAGATAAAACATTTGCAACCAAAAGCTCTAAAGTACCCAATATTTGGAATTCTTCCTTTCCAAAGCTCGTAAGGGGTTTTCTTCAAAATGGGTCTCAAAGTTCCTCTATTTATCACATGGCAAGAAGTATTAATTGCTTCAGCCCAAAAATACTTAGGAAGATTATTTTCACATAATAGAGTTCTAGCCATGTCTTGTATGTTGATCCTAACCTTATTTTGATGATGCCAATATACATTAAATGATAAAATATATGTTTAATATTTATTACCCCTTTAATTGGAGATATTAAATTCAATATTTAAGTTATTTTGTACTGACGGTCGATGCAAGGATCGACCGTGGGAATGGGACGGTCGATCCATGGATCGACCGTGATGAATGCTTCACACTTGGCTATGTGCGTATTGACGCGACGGTCGATCGGTACATCGACCGTCGGAAGCGTTTTTCTTGATAGAGGCTTACGGACGATGCGACGGTCGATGTGGCGGTCGACCGTGGCGCATCAATGAAGAAAGTAAAGACGCGACGGTCGATCGGTACATCGACCGTGGGAAGCGTTTTTCTTGACAGAGGCTCACGGACGATGCGACGGTCGATGCGGCGGTCGACCGTGGCGCGTAATGAAGAAAAGTCAAGGAGCGATGGTCGATCCGAGCATCGACCCTGGGAAGCGACTTTCTCAACAGAGGCTCACGGACGATGTGACGGTCGATGTCACGGTCGACCGTGAGAGCGACGGACGATGGGTGGATCGACCGTCGAGCAAAAAGGCTGAGTTTTTTATACGTGACGGACGATGGACGGATCGACCGCCAGCAGCGCGCAGAGTAAAAAACTAGCCGTTGGAGAGTTGCAGGGAGCCGTTGGACCTCCTTGTTGAGCTGGTTGAAGCCCATCTATAAGTAGTTCCTTCATGTAAACTTGCCACAACTTTTATCACTATTATTGAGATCATTTGAGCAAGTTCTAGGAAAGATTTCTACTTATTCTCTTTGAGCTAAAACCTTTGTAAATCTTCTTCAAGTGTGAAGAAGTATCTTGAGAGTTGTTCAACAGCAGTTGGCTGTGATTGTAAGGTCACCAAGCACCAGGAAGATTGGAGGAAAAGCTTGTAAGGGATTTGCAAGTAGTGGAACCTCAAGGAGAGCCTTGAGTGAAGTGGACGTAGACCAAGAGTTGGGTCGAACCACTATAAATCGGTGTCATCTCTCTAACCCTTCTTTCAGTTAATGCTTGCATGCTATTGTAGTTAAGTTTCATTTTGGTTTACAAGCATTCTAGCTGTTAGATTCTTTTCTATCTGAATTTTCCATCAATCTAGTTTTTTCGAAAAGAGTCCAATTCACCCCCCTCTTGGACCATCATTGTAGGGTTCTATTTTTCCTTTCAACAACACCATTTTGTTGAGGGGTTCTAGGTGAAGAGAAGTTATGGGAAATCCCGTTGTCATTACAAAACATTTCTAGATGGGAATTCTTGAATTCTCCTCCATGGTCACTTCTAATGCATGTAATGAGAATACCTTTCTCATTTTGGACTATTCTACAAAAGTTGGTGAATTCTTCAAAGACTTCATCTTTGTGTGCAAGGAAAATCACCCAAGTGTATCTAGAGTAGTCATCTACTAAAACAAAACCATATGAGCTACCACCTAAGCTAGTTGGTTTAGTAGGCCCAAAAAGGTCCATATGAATGAGTTCTAGTGCTCTTATGGTGGAAACTATATCTTTAGACTTGAAAGAGGATTTTACTTGTTTTCCTTTTTGACATGCATCACAAATCTTATCTTTCTCGAATTTGATCTTGGGAAGTCCAAAAACAAGGTCTTTTCGAGAGAGTTTGAAAATTAAATCCATGTGAGCATGTCCAAGTCTCCTATGTCATAACCAAGAATTATCATTTAAAGCACTAAGACATAAATTATCATGGGAAACAAGATCATTAAGATAAAATGTATACACATTACCATCACGATGACCAACTAATATGATTTTATCATTAATAGCATTCTTAACATGGCATTTTGAATATTCAAAAATAACTTTGTTACCTCTATCACATAATTGACTAATGCTAAGCAAATTATGTTTCAAACCTTCTACCAAAACAATATTTTCAAAAATAGTGGAAGAGGTTTTACCAATATTGCCAATGCCAATTATTTTTCCTTTTGCATTGTCTTCGAAGGTCACCATTCCTCCATCTTTGGATTGGAAGGTTGAGAACATGCTCCTTTCTCCCGTCATGTGTCTTGAGCATCCACTATCAAGGTACCATCTTTTAGCCTTTGTGTTGGTCTTGATCTCGGATCTTATGCATTCCTACAAATAGGAGATCAAACCTTGATTTTTGGTACCCAAATCTTTTTGGGTCCATTTGCATTAGTACTATGCATAAGAGAAGAAGATGAATGTCTAGGTGCCCAAATTTTCTTAGCATTAACATGCCTCATTAGATAGCAACTAGGTGCAATGTGACCTACTTTGCAACAATAATGACATATAGGTGCTTGTGCTACCTTAGGAGGATGAGAAGAAGTTTTAACAAAGTTAGTCTTCTTTTAGTTGTTCACCTTCCTAGGGTTGTAGCCAATTCCTTCCTTGTTTAAGGAGTTCCTTTGGCTATCAAGGATCTCATCTAACTTGTCTCTACTCTTCATGAATTTAGCTATAGTGATTTTTAAGTCATTAACCTCAAGAGTGAGATCTCTCTTAGATTTCCTCAAGAAGATAAGTTCCCTTTGCATATCATAGTTTGTGTTCTTCAATATGGTGAGCTCATATTGAGTGTCCTTGAGTTCATCCTCAAGTGTGTCATTTGTGTCACAAGACTTGTTGTCTAGCATACATTTGTTTTCTTTTTCTAAAGTTCCAATCCTATGCATGGCATCTACTTTTTCTTCTTCTACTTTCTTCAAGTCTATGCATTTGTTGTCTATGCATGTAAACGATTCAATGGATAGAAAGAGGTCCTAGGAAATCCCAATCCGAATTAGGCTCAATCGTAGCTTTCTAATGGATCAAGATGTGCAATCCTATCGAGACACTACAATATCGACTACCTTTTGGCTAACAAAGGTCATCACTAACGAATAACTGGTTAAAGACTATCCGTCACACGAGGTGTATGCTAGAAAGTCGACGATCTAGGGATTAGCTATGATCATCACCAATGAGAAGTCGGGTTAGGATCATCTCGTCGCAAGGAATCGGGTTGTATGGAATACGGTAATGGATCAATATGGTTCTAGCACATCGCATCCAATACATTAAAAAGATGGAATGGAGGCTAGGCTAGATGTGGATTGGGGTGGTTCTAGCACCTACAAGCCCTAACCTAGAGCCAATACTTCTTTCAACACAAGTGACCATGGTTCTAGCATAGCCTACTCATTAGGGAATATCAACAAACACCATCCAAGCATAAGGGTTTAGCCTATGCAATAGAATGAGATCCACCATTCAATATTAAAATCAAACTACAAAGGTATAGAAATGAAGAATAAATTCATACAACTTGTCTCATAAGGATTACAACATCCAAATCCAAAGAAAACTACAAATAAAACCTAAAACATCATGGTATTCCACTAGGTAAATAGATTAGCTACTCATCTTCGATGGAGAAGCCATGAAGAAGAGATGGATCCTCCTCTTCTTCATCAATCTTCTCCCTCTTGGATGAGAGCTCCCTTCCTTGCCCAAGGGGGTTGCCTCTTTCCTTAGCCTCTTCTTGTCCAAAGGAATCCCCCAATAGGAGCCCAAAGTTTGGTATTTATAGCCCTCAAGCTTCTCCCCTTCGGATTACATCTGGGCCCTTCATTTTGCTTAACTGGCAATGAAAGATCGATCGTCTAGGGGTGAAGATCGATCTTTTTATCCCGTAAAACTGGCTGCGCCCGAAGAAGATCGATTTTTTTTAAGGAGAAGATCGATCTTTTAAAACATAGCTCTCTGTCATCTCTGTCTGCAGCACAAAGATCGATCTTTTATACACAGAAGATCGATCTTCTTTTCTGCATATTATCTCTTTTGCCATTCAGCACTGCGCATTGGTACAAAAAATGCTATAACTTCATCTAGGAAACTCGGAATCATGAACCGTAAAATTCTCCAGAAACTAGACGTCCAGAGCTTTCCAATCATATATGGCACATTATCTGGTTCTTCATGACAAGGTATAGTTTAATCTTTGAAGTTGGCCCATGTACCTAAATGTGCTCGAATAGGCTCGTTTACGCTCCAAAGTTGATCTAACTTCTGTTGAGGGCTATTGTAACTGACATACCATGAAGATTATTAAAAATACCTTGCTCGAAGACTAATAAAGGTAAATTAACGGGTTAATTTGTGTACTTTTCACGTCTCATCAAAGTGCTTACAAGTAGTATAGTATTTCTTTTTAAAGAATTTGAAATCATTAGCTAAAGCATGATAAGCATCAAAAAGTTCTTCAAATGCAAGCTCATCCTCTATCTCATTTTCTTCTTCTTCCTCATCTCCACGTGCCATTAAGCATATGTTGGCTACCTCTTGTTCTTCTTCATCGGATGAGGTCTCCACATCACTTTCTCCCCAAGTAGCCATCATTGCCTTCTTTTTCTTGAACTCCTTCTTTGTTGGCTTCTTGAGTTGAGGGCAATCGGACTTGTAGTGCCCGGGTTTTCTACACTCATAACATATGATTTCATTTGAGTTAGAAGAGGTAGGATTGTACTTTTCACCTTTGAAGAATTGTTTATTGAAGAATTTCTTTCTTCCTTGGCGCTTGAAGATCTTTTGTATTCTTCTTGATATCATCGCCAACTCCTCATCGTCATCTCCTTCACTTGAATCGGATGAGTCTTTGCTAGATGACTTGAAGGCAACCGTCTTCTTCTTTTTATATCCCTCTTCGTTGCTTCTCTTCAAGTTCATCTCATAGGTCATGAGGGAACCCTTGAGCTCATCTAGTGACAGCTTGGATAGATCCTTGGCTTCTTCGATCGCTGTCACTTTAGGATCCCATGATTTCTGTAGACACCTAAGTATCTTTCTCACAACTTCATCGTTAGCATAAATTCTTCCAAGAGATTCAAGCACATTCAATATGTTAGTAAAACGTGTAAACATCTCACTAATAGTTTCATCATTCTTCATGCAAAAGAGTTCATACTCATGTACAAGCATACTTATTTTTGACTCTTTAACACGGCTTGTTCCCTCGTAAGTAACTTCAAGTTTGTCCCATATATCTTTTGCTGATTTGCTTGTAGAGACCCTATTGAATTCACTAGGGCTAAGGGCACAAAATAGAAAGCTTTTGGCCTTGGCATTTGTTTGAAGGTTCTTGAGATCAATTGGGGTGTAGTCACTCTTTGTCTTTGGGACTTCTTTCCCTTCAACAATTTTTATAGGGATATAAGGTCCATCCTCTATTACTAACCAAGCCTCATAGTCCATTGACTGAACAAAAATCTCCATTTTTGTTTTCCAGTAATTATAGTTTGAACCATTGAAGTAGGGTGGCCTATTGGTAGCTTGTCCCTCTAAGTTTTCCATCTCTAGATAGGATCCTCTATGGGTTGTTACACCACTAAAAATAGAGACCTAGCTCTGATACCAATTGAAGGTCCAAGAGGGGGGGTGTATTGGACTCTTTTTGAAAAACAAGATTAATGGAAAAATCAGGTAGGAGAGAACTAACACCTTAAATGCTTGTAGATGAAATGAGACTAAAGCAAAATAGCATGCAAGAATAATAGCACTGAAGGTTAGAGAGATGGCACCGATTTTATAGTGGTTCGACCCAACTCTTGGTCTACGCCCACTTCTCTCACGGCTCCCCTTGAGGTTCCACTAGTTGCAAATTGTTTACAAGCTTTTTCTCCAAGCTTCCTGGTGCTTGGTGACCTTACACTCACAACCACTTGCTGTTGAATAACTCTCAAAGTACCTCTTCACACTTAAAGAAGGAGGTTTACAAAAGTTGTAGCTCAAAAGAGAATAAGTAGAAAACTTTGCTAAGACTTGCTCAGATGATCTCAATAATAATGATAAAAGTTGTGGCAAGTTTACAACATAGGACTACTTATATCTATGCTTCAACCAGCTCAACAAAGAGCTCCAACGGCTATCTGCAACTCTCCAACGGCTAGTTTTTTACTCGGTGCGTTGCTGGCGGTCGGTCCATGCATCATCCGTCATGTATAAAAATTCAACCTTTTTGATCGACGATCGATCCTTGCATCGTCCATCACGCCTCACGGTCGACCGTGACATCGACCGTCACATCGTCCATCAACCTCTGTCAAGAAAATGCTTTCCCCAGTCGATGCTCCGATCGATCGTCGCTTCTTCACTTTTCTTCATAAATGTTTCACGGTCGACCGCCACATCGATCGTCGCATCGTCCGTCAAGCTCTGTTAAGAAAATGGCTTCCCACGATCGATGCACCGATCGACCGTGAGCCAACAATACATTTTTTCAAGTATGGTGCATCCAACGTGCAACCACACGGTCGATCCATGGGTCGAACGTCACATTCCCACGGCCGATCCATGCATCGACCGTCAGTACAAAAGTGACTTGAATATTGAATTTAAGATTTCCAATTAAAGGGGTAATAAATATTAAACATATATTTTATCATTTAATGTATATTGGCATCATCAAAACAAGGTTAGGATCAACAAGCCTAAGGTATGTCAAGGGCCCCATGACCCCGTCGATTCCCGAGGGCTCATGTCCAGGTCCCACCCTCACCCAAGAACAAACGAGAGGAAACAAAGACTGCGGGCTCTTGTCCAGGTACCACCCTGCCCAGTCGTACCATCTCTCGCGGGGACATACATGTCAGGGCCATCGACAACCATCATTAGCGCTTGGCGTCGGAGATCCGACACCACCTCTACACCTCAATAACAATATAATATTCAAGTCCGACTACCTAATAATCCTCGAATGATATCAAACATAATCATTGATAACAATCACGTCCTAATTCTCCACTACCCAAACCCCGGTCTTAGGGCTAGATCCGGGCTACCCAAGAACCCCAGATCGGCGATTGAATCCATCGCCTACCACCTACCCTGAATGCTTCTAATGCAAGCAAATACATGCAATGCTCACGCGCACAGAAATACAGAAATATAAGCATACAACAGTATGACATCACAACATACAGGGCTAGGCATAGCCTACAGCTTGCCAAAGGGTAAACATAGCAAGGGGTCTAAAGCAGTTACAGATCTATCTACCACAACAACGACAACACAGGCCGTAAACGAACATCTCAATTCAAATTTCGGCATTACGACGGCATCCACAGCCGTCAACCGCAATTTCTACAAAGGGGCACACCCTCCAGCCACACAATTACAACAATCAACCACAAATACAATATACATCAACTAGGGCACACCTTCGGCTCATTTAATTATCTAAACATCCCAAGGGGCACGACTCCCTTGGTTCAACCACAAGCCTCACATAGGGCTTAGATACATAAATGTATGCAATACATGTATAGATAGCATTCTACCAAAAATTACATGGATACTAAGCATACTTCATAATCAATTGCTAATTAAGCTAGAAGATTAGCAACATAAATAACCGTGTAGAAATCGAGGGACTAATCTCCCAAATCTTATCAAATCATCATGTATCTACAGAATACTGCTAAGAACGTCAATACAGGATAGTAGATGAATTAGACAAGTTATAATTGATTAATCATGCTTTAATTATATCTAGTCAACAAGATTAGGGTATAACCTAGGTTTCATTATATCCGTCCAATTAATGCGAAACTTAGCATACATGCTCATTAATGGTTCTCAATACACATACCCGAAATCCAATTCAAACGGACGAATGAAAATAGATGAAAACCACGTATTTCGGTCTTCAGCCAAAAGCGATGAAATCTCATCGAAATGACTTCAAACTTGAAATCAAATTTGATCATGAACTCAATTGCATTTTAGGAATGTCATGTCCAAGAATTGGATCTAATTGATGGCTAATTTCCACTTAATTAATTGACTAATTTCTTAATTCTTGTTTCGTAGCAGTTTAGGAACATATTCGCCAAAAATCGTATATAAATCCAAAAATCATGAAACCAGCGGAAATAAAAATTAGATTGATGATCTACAACTTTCATCATGAGAGTTACTAGAGATCATGCTCACACAGCTCAGAAATCGAGCTGGAAACTGACTGTTCATCAAAGAACAAAGCACTCAAAGAAATCCGGGAAAAACATGTTAAAATCCGAATAAAACCCAAATCAAATCGCATGAATCTTCAATCAGTTACTAAGCATGCTTAGGGGGACTAATTAGCACAAAGAAATCAACAAACAATCAAACCAAACCCTAGATCTAGCTTAACCCAAAGCTGTAGGTAGAAACCCTACCTTCACACGCTAATCCACTGCTAATCCACCTTGATCCGCCGTCCTCTGTCGACGCTGCCGTCTCAAGCTCACCGGAGAGCCGCCTGGAGTCGCTGGGAGTCCACCGGGCACTCCCTTACCCACAGCCGTCGCCGGAGAAGAAGGAAGATAGGGGGAGAAGAGCCGCCGCTGGAAGGGAAGGAAGGGGTAGGCCCTCCCCACCGCCGCCACCTCCAGATCGCCGGTAGTCCGTCGTTCACGCACGACGGGAAGTGAAGGGAAGAAGAGGGAACATGAGGCCGCATGGTTTCGGGGGAAAGGTGAGGATGAGGAGAGCTCGAGAGGGACCTAGCCGGCGATGATGGCGAAAGAGCTCCGGAGGAGGGGAGAGGGCCGGCGCGGTCACGAGCGGAGGAGAAGAAAGGAGAAATAAAAAAGAAAGGTTGGGCACGGGGGAGAAGAAAAGGGAAAAGAGAGAGAGAGTGGGGGGGGGGGTTTAGCAACTTAAGTGGCTAAACCGACCTAGTTTAGCCAGTTTAATCGGACTGAGTCCGACTAAACCCCAAATTGCGATATCTCTTCGCAATCTCATCCGGATCTGTCGATCCCGAACAGTCCTACTGGGTCTATTCAATCACATACATCAATCAAGGCTGTGTGTGTACTACGCAGGTGTGAAACCGACCACCAGGGCGCAATGTTACCAAATTGCCCCTGGGGTCCAAAAGCAATGATGCGGTCAACCGATCGCAAACCAAGGCCAACCGAGCCAAACCACAAAACCAGACCCTCGACCCAACGCGATCGGACCAGGTTGGAGAAACGGGTCCTCACAACCTATCACCCTTAAAGGAATTTCATCCTGAAATTCGATAAGAGTAGAGTCAGAAACAACAAAGCAGAAACAAGCACACTTGCACAAGACAAGAAAGGTTAGCAAGCTCATAACCCGAGCAACCACACAAAGCACCGGGCATCAATGCCCGCAACACAACCTGTCGCGCCCCGACCCGCGAAAGCCCAACCGGGCCGGGCGACGCGAACCGGAACCTACAAAACGCGGAAAAAGACGGCGAGGGTTCCCTCTAACCTATTGGTCTCCCTAGCAATTCATCAAAAACCCCCAATTTAAAAGATATAATAATTTAATGAAACCTCGAACCACAGATTCAAAACCCAAAGTGTTTAATATACATATCCTCGGAGAGGGGAAGATTCAAATACAACATTACTCCCGTAGGAGACTATCTAACAAAAGGTATAAAAGCAGTAAAGATCGCCACCTCTCAAAGTCCATCAGGCGCCGCCGCACCGCCGACCAACTGCCCGGTAGGGGCCACAGAAGAAGAACTGACGCCTGCACCTGCAAAACGTAGCCCGGGTAGGAGTGAGCACTAAGCTCAGTAGGGTTCTACACTACGACACACAGAAGGAAGAGGGAAACACAAAAGTGTCGCCCTCAAGTAAGACCTGGGTGTATACAGGGGCCCCATAACCCCACTGCGTGTCCCTGAGGCCCAGGAGCAACGCTCAGTAAGCTCAACAAACACTGCTGACTCACATGCAGGGACACGACACTGCAGGTGGGAAAAGGCACCGCTGAGGGGGCCTCTCCTCCACTCAAGAGTCAACACAGTGGAACACCTGCTACACCTCCGCATCCGACTCGAGGCCGACATGACCTCTTCAATCATCAAGCAACAAGTGTACCAGTCATCTAAGCCTATCATCGAATCGACTGGACACCACAATTCGAACCGGGTCCAAACTACCCAACCCAGGTCCTAGGGCTAAGTCCAAGCTTCCAGCCTCGGGACGGCGACCCACAGATCACCCACGCCCTAACCATGCAACTAATGCACAAATCAACATTGCATGCTATGACATACACAAAAAGGAGATAGTCATGCAACTGTATGATCATACATCATATAAGTCAACCGGATCGCTGCAGCGGTACTACCGACCGCTGCCAGCCGATCCGCAGCGGGTCCCGGCATTACGACGGTACCGCGACCGTCAACCACAGACTCCTACAACGGGAAGCAACCCCGAAAACCGCTGATGAACAGTAGAAATATAATATTATAATCCGACATATAATATTATATTTATAACACCAAAAGTTCTCTACTATAGGCTAATTGACCCCCTCGATCCGACGTCCAAACGATGTCGGATTCGAGATCCAACTTAGCCACCAGTAGATCTACATGCCGGGATCAACATATTTAAAATACATAAACATCCAACAGTGGAATTAATGGGAAAACACTAATCAAAACCGCTAATCAAAATTAACTTACCATCTCTTGCTGCAACGCAGCCCCTCCGTGTGAAAATCATAACAATTCGTAGGAAAATAGGAAAATTATGAAATTAGTTGTGTTTGAGAGTAGATTCAAAGATCTACAACTCTTATGTTCATCCCAACCCAAGATCATGCACGTACCGGCCGGAAAACTCGCCGCAAGCCGACTGTTCTTCAAGAACAGCAGAAATAGGAAAATCCGAGATTAATCATGCATAAATCCTACTAAAATCTCAACCAAAGATCATGAAACTTATATAAGAAATTCTACTAGGCAAGAGGAAGCCAACAACACAAGGATCAACAAGATCCAACGGCTAGATTAAGAGAAACCCATTAAACACTCTCGTAGGTAGAAGAACCTACCAAACAACGCATTCCTCAGTTGATTCCCCGCGAACTGGTCTGCAACAAGGTTCCAAACCACTTCAGGGATCTTCCTCTCGTCGCCACGGATCCAACAAGCTTTGGAACACTCAAAATGGTGGCCGAGGAGGGAGAACGAAGAAGAAGAAGGGGGCTGCCGGAAGAAAACAGAGGAAGCAGGGCTCCGCGGGAAAGAAGAGAAAGAAGGAAGAAGAAGAGAAGGGAAGAGAACGAAGAGAAGAGGAAGGAAAGCCCGGGGGAAAGCCGGGGGAAAGGGGAAGGAGGGAAGGGAAAGTCCTCCCCTTCTGACAAGAGAGAGCGACCGCCGGCGGCTGTCCTCGCGAAAGAGAAAAAGCCACCGACTTGCTCACGAGTCCGATCATTCGCTCCTAGAAGCGATCGATCGCTCAAAGGCTGTAAGCTGCCCAAAAGCAAGCTTCCGCGCGCTCGAGCTGGGATCTTCTGATCCCGGGTCCACCTAATCATTCTAATCAAGTACTAACACAAACAAGGTCAGTGTGTTCACACGCGGGTGTGAAACAAACCAACAAGGTGCAATTTACCAAATTACCCTTGTGGTCCAAGAAACAATACGATCCACCGGATCGCGCGCTCGACACGAAGCAAACCAACGAGCCACGGGCCCGACCCAGCCGGTCGACCCAGGAGTAGAGGGACGGGTCCTTACACAACCCACCGGGTACCAACGCCCGCAACAGCCACACAAGACAGAGAAACACCTCGGGGTGAGAACCACTTGGGACAAACTGCACATGCGCCTCCAGCGCTCCCCAGTTACCCCTACAACACCTCTGTACCTCAAAAGGCTAACTCTGACGGAACCATCCTGTCTCTCATGACTGGTCTCTCCTGCCAATCATCTGAACTGACTGCCCTCTTGTGCAATGTATACGGCCCAAGCCCGAATCATTGCGTCTGATGATGCCTGACGAAGTTGAATAACATCTCCTCAACAACTCTGCTTCCAAAACTGACTGGATCTCTGCGTCATATTGTCTGAAATGACACTCTGTCTCCAACTGTGTCTCCAACGGTCGTTCCCTTTGAGCTATCATATTTCTTTAAATCTGGTCTGCGCCAACTCTCTAAACAAAAAATTGGATGAAGGTATGTGGATTAGTGAACGAAATCTCTGCAAGGTCTGCCTAACATGTAGAAAGACGGCGTGAGAAGTAGTACTCTGCCTCAAACGATGGAACGTCGGTGCTGGGCTGTCAACTACTTTACTAGGTGAACCCCACCCAGGGGTATGATCTTGTCGCCTGACATCCGCATAATGACATGTGCTGTAAGCACTTCATAAGAGATCTGAATGGTCTTCTCTGACCGTCTGTCCATCTGGGCCGCGAGATACTGTGCTATAATCTGTACTCCTCAGTATCACAGAGATGAAGTCCGTCGTACCATGATGTCCACTCTGATACTAGAAAGTACTGCAACGGGGCTGCTATCTGTTGATACTCTGCCTCCACCTCCTAACAGGTGAGGTAAGGAGGAAAGAACTCTGCATATGGTGCCACCTATGCTAGCGACGAAGCCCATGATACTTCCTCATGCCTCTAGGAATAACAACATCAAGGAAAGAGTGATCATCACATATGATGTCCTCGAGAAACTTTGAAATTGCTACTCGGCCTCCGGAGCACAATCAACAGTCTACTAATGCCGTCAGGAATATCTGTAGGCTCAATGTCGTCGTCGCCCCACGTTGTCATGACTCTAGCGCAAACTAGCGGGGTAGAGCTGCCTGATGATGTCTGGAATGATGGGTGATGTCTTGACAACTTCTGTTGAGTAATTGGAAGAACCATGTGAACTGTCGTACTATACCTCGAATGGTAGGTCAGTCTGAACTGACGATTGCTGGAGTAGGCGGACTCCAGCAAAGGGACGTACTCCTCCCAGCTGCCTGCTACATCGATGACACGTGTCATATATGCGTCTTCCAATATCTGGATTGTGAGGACCTGTCCCTCTATTCCTGTAGCTCATTGTTGACCACAAGGGCAATTTGGTGAATTGCGCATTGTCGGTTTGTTTCACACCCGCGTGTGCACACACAGCCTCTGATTGATATTTGTGTTTGACTAGATCCGTTTAGGAGGTTTTTAACCTGTGGATCGATCCAAACTAGTGTTGGATTGATCCAGCTAGGTCTTGGATCGATCCCTCTTGGCCTTGGATCAATCCGGGTACTGTAGCAGGTCGGTGGAGTTGAGAGGACGACCGTCGTGGCCGTCGCTCTCCGCTGTCAGGGGAGAGAGGACTTTCTCTCCTCTCCTCCCCCTTTTCCCCTTCTTCCCCGACTTTCCCCTTCCCTTTTTCTTCTTCTTCTTCCTCTTCTCCTTCTCTTCTTCTTCCTTCTTCTTTCTTCTTCTTCCGCGGTTCTACTTCCCCTGTTTCCGACTGAACCTTCTTCTCCACCGTTCTCCCTCCTCCGGCCACCGTTTTGAGCGTTTGAAGGCTCGTTGGAACCGTGGCGGCGTGAGGAAGATCTCTGGTGTGGTTTGAAGCTATGTTGGTGACCGGTTTGCGGGGAATCAGCCGAGAATTGCGTTTCCGGTAGGTGTTCTACCTACGTGAGTTGTTTAGTGGGCTTTTCTTTATCTAGCCGGTAGATCTTGTAGTTCTTTGTGTTGTTGTATTCCTCTTGCTTAGTATAATTTCTGTTATAAATTTCATAAGCTTTGGTTGAGATTTTAGTAGGATTTATGCATGTTTAATCTCGGATTTTCCGGTTTCTGCTGTTCTTGAAGAACAGCCGGTTTGCGGCGCTTTTTTCGATCAGTATGTGCATGTTCTTGGGTTATGATGAAAATACGAATTGCAGATCTCTGAGTTAACTTTCCATTACAGCTTATTTCATATTTTAATGATTTTGTTACGAATTGTGGTGCTTTTTCTCGTGACCTGAGACGAGACTGATCTGAAGTTGGTATGAAGCTGTTCGGATCGATCCAAATATTCCGAATCGATCCAATATTGTCTGGATCGATCCAAATGTTCCGGATCGATCCCAAAGCTGGCTGATGGGGTTTTATTGACCATTTTTAGTGATATTGCTATAAACTGTTGTTTGTTATCGCTTTGTGGTTGAACCGGGAGTGTGATGACTCATGGGATTGTGTAGAATAAATGGGCTGACTGTATGCCCTTTATCGCTTTGTGGTTAACCGAGGGAGTCATGACCCTCAGGAATGTTTAGTATAAATGGGCCGAAGGTATGCCCTTGATTGTTGCCTGTGTATACTGTTGCATGCATTGTTGATTGTGCATTAAAGGCCTAGGGTTTGACTGTAGTACTGTTAGTCTGATGTTTGGGGTCGTGTTGGCTCTGTTGCTTTGAGTGTTGAGAGATGGTTGTCTTAACGACGGTTGTTCCACCAAGTGTGGAGATTCCGCTTGGAGAGGGGTGTCCTACTGGTATCGTCATGTCCACCCTGTGTCAGGGAATGTCGGAGAAGGTCCATCCTTGAACAGTGGCTGTCGGAGGACGTACTTTGGACAGGTACCCTTCGGGTTATTGACGGGATTTATAGGGTCCTTGGCAGGCCTCAGTACTTGGCACAGAGTTGGTTCAGTTGCAGTTTCCCCTTCCATGTGTGTGTTGTAGAGTAAAACCCTACTGAACTTAGTGCTCACTCCTACCCAGGCGGCGTTTGAAGGTGCAGGTACCAACTCTCCTTCGGTGGGGCCCAGTTGCTCTTCTTGCGGTGGCGCGATGACATCAGGGCATGTTTGAGGGCCATGATGGCTTCTGCTGTGCCTTCCGGGAGACCTCTGTTAATGTAACCTTTCTGAGTTTTATAACATCTTTTGTACATGAAGACTGTTTATGTAAATCTTGATGTAACTTTGATGTATGTACAGCTTTGTAATAGCAGATGTTAGATTTACTTCTGTCCTCTGACTGCTTGTTGAAACTGTTTCCGCCAGTTGTTGGTAGTAGATGTAGGAACCCCCCCTCGTGTCCCGGTCTGAATGGGCATTCTGGGCTGGGGCGCGACAACTTGGTATCAGAGCATAGGTTGTAGATCCCAGGGAATAGGATCAAGATTCGGTTGAGATGAGCGCGGGTTGGGATAATTCTAGGGTTAGAACATCCCTGTTTGCTTGATTTCTTTTTCCGCTGAATGTGATTGTTTCTCTTTGCTGAGTGTTGTTTGTTTTGGTCTTTGACGAGTGGAAACTCGTGTTTCTGTTTTCGTTTCCGAGCCCTACCTTTATCGAATCTCGGGACGAGATTTTTTTTAAGGGTTTTAGAATGTGAGGACCTGTCCCTCTATTCCTGTAGCTCGTTGTTGACCACAAGGGCAATTTGATAAATTGCGCCTTGTCAGTTTGTTTCACACCCGCGTGTGCACACACAGCCTCTGATTGATATTTGTGTTTGACTAGATCCGTTTAGGAGGTTTTTGACATGTGGATCGATCCAAACTAGTATTGGATTGATCCAGCTAGGTCTTGGATCGATCCCTCTTGGCTTTGGATCGATCTGGGTACTGTAGCAAGTCGGTGGAGTTGAGAGGACGGTCGTCGTGGCCGTCGCTCTCTGCTGTCAGGGGAGAGAGGACTTTCTCTCCTCTCCTCCCCCTTTTCCCCTCCTTCCCCGGCTTTCCCGTTCCCTTTTTCTTCTTATTCTTCCTCTTCTCCTTCTCTTCTTCTTCCTTCTTCTTTCTTCTTCTTCCTTCTTCTTTCTTCTTCTTCCGCGGTTCTGCTTCCCTTGTTTCCGGCTGAACCTTCTTCTCCACCGTTCTCCCTCCTTCGGCCACTATTTTGAGCGTTTGAAGGCTCGTTGGAACCATGGCGGTGTGAGGAAGATCTATGGTGTGATTTGAAGCTCTGTTGCTGACCGGTTTACGGAGAATCAGCTGAGGATTGCGTTTCCGGTAGGTGTTCTACCTACGTGAGTTGTTTAGTGGGTTTTTCTTTATCTAGACGGTAGATCTTGTAGTTCTTTGTGTTGTTGGATTCCTCTTGCTTAATATAATTTCTGTTATAAGTTTCATAAACTTTGGTTGAGATTTTAGTAGGATTTATGCATGTTTAATCTCGGATTTTTCGGTTATCTGCTGTTCTTGAAGAACAGCCGGTTTGCGGCGCGTTTTTCGATCAGTACGTACATGTTCTTGGGTTTTGATGAACATAAGAGTTGTAGATCTCTGAGTTAACTTTCCATTGCAGTTTATCTCGTATTTTTTCGATTTTGTTACGAATTGTGGTGATTTTTCTCGTGACCTGAGACGAGACTGATCTAAAGCTGGTATGAAGCTGTTCGGATCGATCCAACTATTCCGGATCGATTCAATATTGTCTGGATCGATCCAAATGTTCCGGATCGATTCCAAAGCTGACTGATGGGGTTTAATTGACCATTTTTAGTGATATTGCTATAAACTGTTGTTTGTTACCGCTTTATGGTTGAACCGGGAGTGTGATGACTCTCGTGATTGTGTAGAATAAATGGGCTGACTGTATGCCCTTTATCGCTTTGTGATTAACCGAGGGAGTCATGACCCTCAGGAATGTTTAGTATAAATGGGCCGAAGGTATGCCCTTGATTGTTGCATGTGTATACTGTTGCATGCATTGTTGATTGTGCATTAAAGGCCTAGGGTTTGACTGTAGTACTGTTAGTCTGATGTTTGGGGTCGTGTTGGCTCTGTTGCTTTGAGTGATGAGAGATGGTTGTCTTAACGGCGGTTGTTTCGCTAATTGTGGAGATCCCGCTTGGAGAGGGGTGTCCTACTGGTATCGTCATGTCCACCCTGTGTCAGGGAATGTCGGAGAAGGTCCATCCTTGAACAGTGGCTGTCGGAGGACGTACTTTGGACATATACCCTTCGGGTTATTGACGGGATTTATGGGGTCCTTGGTAGGCCTCAGTACTTGGCACAGAGTTAGTTCAGTTGCAGTTTCCCCTTCCTTGTGTGTGTCGTAGAGTAGAACCCTACTGAGCTTAGTGCTCACTCCTACCCGGGCGGCGCTTGCAGGTGCAGGTACCAGCTCTCCTTCGGTGGTCCCCAGTTGCTCGTCCTGCGGTGGCGCGACGACATCAGGGCATGTTTGAGGGCCAAGATGGCTTCTGCTGTGCCTTCCGGAAGACCTCTGTTGATGTAACCTTTTTGAGTTTTATAACATCTTTTGTACATGATGACTGTTTATGTAAATCTTGATGTAACTTTGATGTATGTACAACTTTGTAATAGCAGATGTTAGATTTACTTCTGTCCTCTGACTGCTTGTTGTAACTGTTTCCGCCAGTTGTTGTTAGTAGATGTAGGAACCCCCCCTCGTGTCCTGGTCCGGATGGGCTTTCTGGGTCGGGGCGTGACAACTTCGCCCTTTCCGAGTCTTCCGTAATCTGGTGATGATCGCCATAGTATGCTTCCGCAATCTGGTAATGACATGCACGTTCATTACTAGCTTCCAAAACATCTACCCGAAATTCATATCAAACGGATAAGCGGAAATAGATGAAAACCACGTATTTCGGCTTTCGACCAAAAATGCGAAAAGAGGCATAAATACCTCAAAAACCTCTCCAATCAAAGCAAAAACTCCTAAAACAATCCTAATTAACCTTGTGGATAAGTTACACGGGGATCAGATTGAACAAACGTCGAAATTCCATTAAATTAGCTAACTAATTTCTTAATTTCATTTTCGCAGCAGTTCCGTAGAGAATTCCCCAAAATTCATATATAAATCCAAAAATCATGAAACCAGGGGCAATTGAAAGTAGATTCGATGATCTACAACTTTCATCTTGAACGTTACACGAGACCATGCTCTCACAGCTCGGAAATCGAGCTTTAACCCGACTGTTCATCGAAGAACAGAGCATCCACGAAAATCCGGGAAAAACTTCCAAAAATCCGGATAAAACCCAAATCAAATCACATGAAGCTTCAATCAGTCACTAAGCATGCTCTAAGGAACTAATTAGCACAAAGAAAACAACAAACAATCAAACCAAACCCTAGATCTAGCTTAATCCAAAGATTTAGGTAGAAACCCTACCTTTAACGCTAATCCAAGCTTCAATCCTTGCTAATCCTCCGTGATTATGAACTTGTGTGTTTATGGTGTGGATATATCAATTTTCATAGTTGAGGACTTGGAGCTTCAATGAGTTTTTTCTACAGTTCATTTACAGTTTTAATCATCGATGTATAATATGATGTATCCAAGAACAGAATTGTATGATTATTAATTCAGTTGTAATTGAGAGATGTTGTAATATTCTTTAATGTAAAGATGTTGAAGTTGTAAAATTATAAAATGTACAGGCTTCTTGTGTTATAATCATTGATGTTAAAGTTTTTTCAGATTTCTACGGTGAGCCAAAAACAGACAATATTGTGTCGGGTGGGGCCCTCGAGTGGATCCTTGACGGAGCCCGCAGGCCCTGGGCGGTGGGGGCCGTTACAGGGATAGGGCGGGGAGGGGGAGAGGGACAAGGAAAGGGACGGGGAGGGGAGGAGGGAGAGGGACGGGGAGAGGAGGGGGAGATGGAGTTAAAATTGAGATCAGGGTGTGGGTCATTATAGGGGTAAAAAGGTCGTTAGAAATAGATAACCAACAATAATTGTCCATAATTGAGGTCAAATGGTGCTTAAACATTAAAACACCATATGGTGGTGTACCAGTTAATAAATTTGTTTGTTTTGGTATAAACACTAATTATCTATATTTTTTATTGAGGATCTTATTATGTAAGAAAATAGGATACGTGTCAACAATGAATATTGGATATCTATTTTGACAAAAAATTCCATGAGAATACCTCCACCTTCGCTGGAGGGGAGTAGTCCTCGTCCATGAGGATGACTGACGAGAGAAGCTGCTGTCTTTATGATTAATTCAATATTTGAGCTAAAATCAATATTTTCACATACCTCCCTGCTAACTCATTTATTTCGTAAAGGGCCCCTTATAAGTATAAAGATGGAGTTTTATTGTTTACCTTAGTCAAAATTAATCTAAGAAATTATTGAGCCCGCGACAAAAGATAATCACGGTAGTCATTCACTTTTCACATTGATTTATGTGGGAAATAACTTATGGGCTTTTTGCATATTTATCCTTCAAAAGTTTCTAAATATCATAATTACCCCTATATTTTTTCAGCTTACTAAACTACCCTTGAAATTTTGAAAAATCCGGAAACCTACCCCTCGGGTTAATTGCCGATGAATCTTCATGGAATATTCCTAACACCGTTAACGACATAATGTAAAAAGACCTTATTGCCCTCAATGGTGATAAAAGAGATCCTCCAACGATCTATTCTCTCTTCTCCTTCCAGCTCTATCTAGGGTTCCGAAAAGGTTCCAAACAAACCCTTGGTTGCATGGCTGTGAAAGGAGCTAAGGTGCTCAGCTTGATTCCTCCCGTTCCACGTTTTCTGTTGACGGATAGTGCCGACGCTTCAGTGAGATATGGTGTTAGCGCAAAGGAACAGGTGGTGGGGGAGGACAGAGAAGGGCCCGGGGTTGCGGGCGTTAGTGGCGGGGAGGGAGATGGCGTCGAGGAGTGTGAGGAGGAGGCATACACATGTGAGAGAGAGCATGGCGATGTAGGTGATGGTTCCAAGCTTCTAGTACTGCTTTGCTCCATAGGACTGGCCACACAAGGTGTCCGCAACGCCACCGGCACCGAGATGTACCGTGCCCTCTCCGACCACCGCGTCACGCACATGTGCTGTGCGCCGATCCTGTTCAACATCCTCCTGGAGGCGTCTCTCGCCGATTGCCGCCCCCTATCCGCTCTGGTTCAAGTGCTCATCGGCGGCGCACTGCCCCCAGCTGCAATGCTAGAGAGGATTGAGAGGATTGAGAGGATGGGATTCCATGTCACACATGCCTACGACCTCACCGAGGCTACCGGGCTGGCGCTGGTGTGCGAGTGGCGGGCGGAGTGGGACTGCCTGTCGCCAAACGCGCGCGCTAGGATGAAGGCTTGGCAGGGCATGAGCTTTGTCTCTCTCAACGACGTCGACGTCAAGGACCCCGAGACTATGACAAGCTTCCCCCTCCTCGCCACCGCCGCCAAGCTTGGAGGCAGTGCTCTACGCATGGGTGCCGGTGCCGGAGCATTGGGTGCAGAGGGCGACATCGTCTCTCTCTCTTCCTACGTCAGCAAACAAAGAAAATCAGTCAAAATAGCCGGTCAAAATTGATGAAAACACATGTATCTCTCTTCCTACATCAGCAAACCAAGAAAACCATTCGTAAAAAGCAGGTCAAAATAGGTAAAAGCCGGTCAAAATTGATGAAAAATATGGGTAATTAAGTAATTTACACGCCCCCATCAGATTATAACTATGATTAAACCATGGTGAAGTTAGATGGATAGACGGAGGGGTAGGTTTCCGGATTTTTCAAAATTTCAAGGGTAGTTTAGTAAGCTGAAAAAATATAAGGGTAATTATGATATTTAGAAACTTTTGAAGGATAAATATGTAAAAAGCTCATAACTTATTTACTTTCTTGAACTAATCACAGGACAACCAATGGGAGTTTCTAAGAACCAAATGTCTTGAAGTATTGATCTTGGATCAAATTTAATAGGATAGAGATGCATGACACTTGATAGCGAGGTTCGAAGTTTCGATGTGGGTATCGGTTTTGGTCTGAGCAATGAGCATGAATCCGAAGTGGTTTTGGATCTAGTTTCAGGATTGTCAAAACCCGATAGGCTTTGAAGTTTCTTGATCAGGGTCGGCCGAACTTTAAACCATGATTTATAACGAGAAGCCGACTGTGGCGTTTGGAGATGATCCAGCTTGGGTGGAGCCGAGGAGCTGGTGCGGACGCATGTGACATAGATCAGTGGCCGACCAATCAATTTTGGGGCCATAGGTAAACAAATCAAATGAGTTCCTTAAGTATTTACTAATAATAGTTAATAAGAAAATTAAATTAATTAATATGATAAGCTTATTTAAAAATCATCCTTCTAGTTTTTTGGTCAAAAGTACTGATTAAATTTTTATATTCAAGTTTAGCTAATATTTTTTTTTCAATAGATAACATAGATAATCCATTTAGGGTCCGTTTGGACATGCATTCGTATTGCCCAAAAGCATTTTTATTGAACTGAAAAATCCAGTTTGGAAACTAATGCGGACTGGTGGGGACCACACCCAAACTGCATTAGAGACGAAGCAGTTTATAGGTGCTTCCATTTGGCCACACATTGGTTGTAGCGTAACAAACATAGAAACTAATAACAAACTAATATTTTGCATTAAACAATTGAAAATAAACATACACCCAAATACCAAATTACATGAACGTACTTTTCAGCCACAGTTGTTAATATTACATGCCAAACACTTATTGAGTTATTACTGCACCGTACCTCACTACAGTTTACAAACGCACAACACCTCACCAAAACCATAAAAAACACGACACACGCCTAAACGGAGCCTTAATCTTTCTTGTGACATGGTTGATTGCAAGTAAGATTTTATTAGCTTCAGTTTTACAAAGCTTCTATTTGCATAAGCAATCGTTACAAGTATTATCAACAATATTCTTATGCGATAGAGGTATTCGGAAAACAATATAATCTTTTGATATAGTTCAAGATTTGAATTTGTCACAATCCGACCCAGAAAACTCACACACGCAAATCCAGATGGAGCTAAATATGTTCGGACCAGGGCATAAGGGACCTAAATATGTTCACTTCCAATTTGGCGCCATACATTACAAATTTCACAATTAATTTGAAAAATTCACTTCTAAGGGTAAAACTATACATTTAACAATATACTAACAGATCTAGATCCAACTTCAACATCTATAAATTTATATGATGTCAATTGATATAGAATTCAATTGGAAA
Organism: Narthecium ossifragum; assembly: GCA_963920575.1. NCBI lineage: Eukaryota > Viridiplantae > Streptophyta > Magnoliopsida > Dioscoreales > Nartheciaceae > Narthecium > Narthecium ossifragum. The sequence goes on along the minus strand of OY986970.1, from coordinate 17,855,497 downwards.
AGATACAAGTCTTCAATTACATAATATAATTCTCGAAGGATGTCTATTTACAAAAATCCTCAAATTATAACTATACAATAAAAATATGTAAAAGTACAACTGGGCCGTCTGGATCCTCAAGCACCTCCTGAAGTTGACGCGCCGCTAAAGGTCTGTTCAACTCGAGCTATAGTAGAGGAGTTAGCGCATGCAGCTGCACACGCAGTCCGGGTAGGAGTGAGCAATAAGCTCATAAGGGTTCTACTCTACGTCACACTGAAAGAAAGGAAACAACAACAGTGTCGTTTCTCTACCTAAGTCTAAGGTATGCCAAGGGTCACATAACCCCATCGATGTCCCAAGGGCTCCTGTCATGAAATCTTTCTCTTGAACATGTTACGAAGATGCAGTGAAATAGTAACATGCAGGATCACCATAACTCAAGCAGGATTCCTATGCTTGGGGACCCACGTCGGGAACGCATCGACAACCATCCTTAGCACTTGGCCTTGGAGGAGCGACAAGACCTCTAAACCTCAATCAACAGAGTATGTGTAGGCAACTAGACATCAAACTCTATAAAAATAAGATTAACACAACAATTCATGCCTAAACCTTGCTACCCAGCCTCGATTCTAAGGCTAGATCCGAGTTGCCCGAGCTCTCGGATCGGAGAAACCTCTATTCGCACATGCCCTAGCATTATGCTTTTAATACAATCAAATGCATGAATGCTCATACGCACATAAATAAGAATATAGGCATGTAACAATATGTCACAACAATATACAGGGCTAGACAGGGCATACAGCTCGCCAAATGGGGTCAAACATGCTACAAAGCTGAAAAGTCTAAGTCAAAGCATTTAGCTATTACAACGGCATCGTAGGCCGTAAGTAAACAAATCGGATCCAATTCCGGCATTACGACGACATCCGCAACCGTCAACCGTAATTTCTAAAACGGGGATACAAGCCCGGCCAAACAGATAATAACAACAACAATAAGCAATCCATTAAAGCAGTAGGGCACACCATCGGCCCATTTATCCTACACATTCCTGGGAGTCATCACTCCCCCTAGTTAACCATAAAGCGATAAAGGGTTATGTATAAGTGGTTAGAAAAGTTGCTAAAGCAAATCACAAACCATATTTATTATATAAAGAAGAGCGATTTTTGAAATGTCTTGAACTATAAACATAAAGAGCAGTCCATATTTGTCTCTAAACAAATCCAACGGCTTTGAGTTCATCTACAACCTCAAGATTCCCACCCAAAATTTTGTTCCCACAAAAAACTCCCACCGAATCACATCTCCCCTCGCTTAATTCAGCTCACATGAGAGAGAGAGTGAGAGAGGGGGGGGGGGGGGGGGGGGGACGGGATAGGACTGAATAACCAGCCATCCCATTCCTCTCTACTCATCTCTCATCCCCCTCTCCTCTCCCCCAACCCGCTCTCTCCCTCTCTGTTCCATATGTCGTTGACCTCACCCCACGTCGTCGACCACACCCAACCCGTCTGCTACGTCGTCGAGAGGAGCTCCCCACACCATCGGCTCTACGCCGTTGACCTCGCTCCACGCCGTCGACCTCTCTGTTCCCCATCCCCCGTTCTCCCTCTTTGTTCCCACGCCGTCGACTTCGCCCCACGTCGTCGATCACGCCCAACCCGTCAGCCATGCCGTCGAGAGCAGCTCCTCACGCCGTCGACCTCACCCCACGCTGTCAACCTCTCTGTTCCCTACACCGTTGACAAGAGCTCGCCACGCTGTCGAGAGGAGCTCCCCACACCATCGACCTCGCACTACGCCGTCGGCCACATGATCCACGATCATCGAGCCACTCTCTTTCGCTGCCAAGCTCTCGCCAGAACGCCGTCCCGAGCTCCCTCTCTCCTCTCCCTCAATTCCTTTGCAATTTGGAGGAACTGACATATGGTGATTGGTGTTGCAGCTAAGAGGAAAAAGGATCAAAGTACTCCAGGTGATTGATTCTATTCATAGTCTACTGAGCTTTTCTTTCTTTTCTATATGTGGGCATGCTTGTTTAGTATCACAGGGATGAGATGTTAATGGTAAGCAATTTTATTCTCATCAAATACTTTAGAAGAATTGGTGTAGGATTGGTAGATCAAGAAGTACTTGATGCAACTCATATATGAAGTTTATGTTCATAACTGGGTACTTTTGTTCATCAATTTTATGTTCATCGAATATTTTGCTGCATTTCACTCCTATATTTCTAAGACAGTGGAGTTTCTAATAAGAAGTTTTAGCTGCATTCGCAAATACATGGTGGAATTCATGCTGCACATTGAAAGCTATATTGCTGTTTGGGCTTCCTAACTGACTGAGGATCGAGATCAATAGGTTGGAACCAAATGATGATCATGTTTCGAAATTGCTCATGCTCTTTTGTGCTTAATTATTAATTCTTAAATAAACTTTTTATTAGGAAGATTCAACAATTAACCAGTTATACTTCATATATAGATAGTCATATTGTGTTTGAAAACTCTCATTTACTGCAAAGCAAAAGTGCCATGTTGTGCTTCATCTCTTTTGTGCTTAATATAAGGTTTTTGATGGTGCATGTTTGATGATTGACACACGAGGACTATATTTAAGTATCTAAAAAAGGCGTTCGAGATCAATAGGTAGGAAGCCCAAACGATGATCATGTTTCGAAATTGGTTATGTTATTTTGTACTTAATTCTTAAATAAGCTTTTTATTAGGAAGATTCAACAGTTAACCCATTATGCTTCATATATAGATAGTCATTTATGTTTGAAAACTCTCATTTACTGCAAAGCAAAAGTACCCGGTTATACTTCATCTCTTTTGGCTTACAATGATTTAATACTTACGTGCTCACAAGTACGGTAATCATGTAAAATAAATTAAAGTACAATACTTTAATTCAATATAGGTTTAAAATGTTGCTTGAATTTAATATTCTCTTCTAACGTAGGATAGTCATGCTCGAAACATGACATACAATAGCAAAACAATTCTGATTAGTTGGACCTCGAACAGGTCAGTTGATAAGTCACTAATTGTTAATGATTCAACCCCTTAACTTAGCTTTGTTATATCTAGAGTAGTTGTATTTGATAGCTTGTTAGTTGATTTCAGGTTTAATCATGCTTTGAGAAGAAATGCAGGAAATTCGGCTAAAATGCCTAAATAAACTGCTTCGTCGACCTTCAGTAATATATTCGCTAGATATTTTACAAAGGTCTAAATATTCTGAAACTTTGGGATATTCTAGAAGATATCCAGACAGACAAAGTTCATGTTTGACACTTGGGAGATTCATGACAGATTAATACCAGTTTTGAAGACTATGAAGATATACAGCTGCTTGAAACTGGTCCGTCGACTTCCAGGCGAATATTCGCCAAATATTCCATATAAGTTCAAATATTATAAACTCTTTGGGATATAACAGAAGACGTCCTAATCTACAATGTTCGTGGTGAACACGTTTCCCAATTCCGGCTTGATTGGACTCAGTTGCTGTAGGATAACATGAGCGTTCTTTTAGGGATTCATGCGAGCTTAAGAAGCCGTGATTCCATATGTCTAGATTAGAGAACAAGAGGATACTAGAGAATACATGAGGTGAAATTAAAGTGGATTCAGTAATCCCTAGGTCTTTCTCATATTGATTCATCCCTATCCTTTTATTGCTTTCTTAGTTAGATTTAATTCCATAGTTAATCAAAATCCTTCTCTTTCGCCTTAGGATAGAAAGTTTGAGATTGATTTAAGTTCTTCTCTGTTGACAATATTTCCCTGTGGTTCGATCCCGTATTTCATCACTATTCTACCCTATAGTTTAGTATTTTGAATAAGGATTTATAAATTCTATTTTTGATTGGGTTTGCATCGGATTTAACGACACATTTGCAAGCGATCAATTTATTTGTTCTTTGAAGAAGTTCGTTGATTTCTCTCTTACTCTTTTTCTAAGCATAGTTAGATTTTCTTTTTATTTTATTTTATTTTTGTTATTCTGTGTTTAGCTCTAGGAATATTTCTTGCAAAACTCGGATTATTTTCAGCATTAAAACGGCTATTTTTGGAAGAAAAACCCTCCTTCAGTCCGTAAGACCGACCGATCCCCAAGATTCCGATCCATCGCTAAGCGACCGACCAATTGCTAATAACACCGACTGATCGCTCAGAGCAGACTCATGTATGTTTTTCTAAACTTAAGCTTTCGTTTCATGCTGTGATAAATCCCGATTTTCTCCTCTCCTCCGAAACTTCTATTTTCTTTTTCTTTTCTTTTTGGTGTGTGGTTGATACTATATGCAAAGTAGGCGATCATTAAGTTTTCCTTTAACACCTTTAGATCTTGAGATTGAAAACAGTCTTAGATCCATCCGCCAAGAGCAGTTTCGTCAAAGTGCTTCACAACTTGATATCCTTGAACTACCTCTTGATTCTTTCTACACCATGATGCAAGGAAATAATAATAGAAATAGGGGGGGGGGGGGGGGGGGGACAATGAGAACAATAACCATAGAGAAGGCCCAATTAGGAATCATTTTCTGCCTGGACCGTTCACATATGTTTCCTGTATTAATCTACCTCCTATTAATGCTACCCATTATGAGATTAAGCCCAATTGGATTACAGCTTTACCTTCTTTTTATGGGCGTGAAAATGAGGATCCTTATGGTCATATTGTTAGCTTCCTTGAACTTCTGTCCATGATCAAACTTGAGCACTGTAATGATGATGCCGTTAGACTTAAACTCTTTGCTTTCTCCTTAAAAGATAAGGCAAAACATTGGCTTTACACCTTAGCGCCAAACTCGATTTCAACATGGGACCAACTTCAGGACGCCTTCCTTAAAAAGTACTTCCCTATCATTAAAACTCAGAATTGTCGTACCATGATCATATCTTTCAAGCAATATGATGATGAGTTGTTTCATGAAGCCTGGGAAAGATTTAAGGACCTTCTTAGGGAGTGCCCTCATCATGAGGTACCTGAGTGGCAGCTAATCCATTCGTTCTACAACAGTCTCACTGCCAAGGCGTCATTCTTAGAAAGCCTTGGACTGAACTTTGGGGGATGTACAAAAATCTTTCTAAAAACTCCCAACATAATGCCTCTATTTCTAGGAGCCGGTCGACTGTTGTTCGAAATCCTAGAGGAGTTCATGAAGTTTCTGGATTCCAAAGCCTCTCTGCTCGAATGGCTTTCCTACACAAACGAGTGGACCAACTCCAACTCAACCAGTCCTTGGCCCCACCGATTCAACCTTCGTTTGAAATTTGTGCCCTTTGTTCTAGTCCTGACCATTTTGTTGTCAACTGTCACCTAGCTCCCAACTTCCCTGACTTTGTTCAGGAACATGCCAATGCCACTTATGGATTCTCCAAGGCCCAGAACAATCCCTATTCGAACACCTATAACCATGGTTGGAGAAATCATCCTAATTTTAGTTGGAAGCCACAACAGTCAAATGCTTTCCAAGGGCAAAACAATCCTCCTGCTTTCACGTACTCACCTAAACCTTCTACAAATCCAAATCCTGGGTACCCTCCACATTATTTGCAGAATACACCTCAGCCTTCTCCTGCTGAATTATCTAATGAACCCACTTTAACTTCTATCATGAGTACACTTTTGGAGATGAGGGGTGATATCAATAGGGACATGTCATATATGAAGGAAGAAATGACGGCCTTCAAAGGTGATGTCTCATTGTTGAAAAATAACTTATTTTCAACGATTCAATCCGTATCACAATTAGAGAAACAAGTTGGGCAATTATCTAATTACATGGCTAAAAGAGAGGATGGACATTTTCCAAGTAAGCCTGTCACCAACCCTAGAGCCCAGCACTATATAGAAAGCCAAAACATTGAGAGTGCTAAGGCCATTGTGACCCTTAGAAGTGGTAAAACAGTTGATAATCAAATAGGCGAACATGTTAGTACGGACGATCGATCGGCCTACCAGCCGTTCCATCGTCCAACCCGAGATGACTCTTTGCTTCTACTTGATTATGATCCAACTGATTCTAGAGAGCCTGATCCAGCTAAATACATTCCAAAAGTGCCATTTCCTGCAGCCCTTAAAGACCCCTACCCAACCATCAAAGCCCGAAGAGCTGCTGAGGAAATCTTTGAAACTTTCAAACAGGTCAACATCAACATACCCTTGCTTCAGGCCATTCGTCAGATCCCTTCATATGCCAAATTTCTTAAGCACATGTGCACTCATAAACGCCAGACAAAACCCAAAGGGGACAAGAAAATCCTTTTGAAACAAGTCAGTTCGATTTTGAAACATAACACACCACCTAAATTGAAAGACCCTGGTACTCCTACCATACCCTGTTGCATAGGAGACTACCAGATTCATGGTGCCCTTCTCGACCTAGGAGCCAGTGTTAACATTTTGCCCTACTACCTTTATAAGAAATTTGGGATGGAAGAGCTCAAACCGACACCTATCAGTCTACAATTGGCTGATAGATCCATTAGGACTCCTAGGGCATTGTAGAAGACGTTTTAGTGAAGGTGGACAACTTCTTTTTCCCTGTCGACTTTGTCGTCTTGGATATGGAACCCGCTGTTCACTACAAAAAAACCGTGTCTATCATTTTAGGACGTCCCTTTTTGGCTACAGCAAATGCGAATATCAACTGTCAAACTGGTGTCATGGATGTCTCTTTTGGCCATATGCATATTAAACTGAACATCTTTAAGACTGCATGTCTGCCTGAGCGTGAGAATGAATATTTCCATGTTGATAGTTTGATTGGTTGCTTTGATGATAAGTCTCATGTTATAATGATTGATAGATTATCTGAAATTTTGAGGGCTTATGACTCTGATGATGCCGCGCCCCGACCCGCGTAGGCCCAACCGGGCCGGGCGACGCGAAGCGGAACTTAACCTACTGCAGAAATTTGGCGAGATTTCCTCTAATCGTAGTGGTTACCCTAGCAAATCACAACCATCCTGTATTATACAAATATTACAAACCCAAAGACTGAAACTGGATATTTATATACAATCCTCAAACAGGGAAATTATACATTTATCACTCCCGTAGGAGACTGTCTATAACAAAAGGGTATAAAACTGTAAGATCGCCACCTCTCAAGCACCGCCAGACGCCGCCACGTCACCAAACCTCGGCCCGGTAGGGGCGACCGAAGAAGAGCTAGCGCCAGCACCTGCAAAACGCAGCCCGGATAGGAGTGAGCACTAAGCTCAGCAGGGACACTAAACTACGACACTCACAAGGGAGGGAACACAACAGTGTCGCCCTCAAGCAAGACATGGGTGTGCAACAAGGGTCCCATAACCCCACCACGTGTCTCTGAAAAAGAGACTCCAGTCATGTTCTCCAGGCGAACTGGTCACATACTGGGTCACCCTCAGCGAGGCAGACCAAGTCTGCCATCTCACAGGCAGGCACCAGACTCTGCTAGGCGGGCTACTAACACCACTGAGTAAGCACTACCTCTACCCATGAGACAGTGAACCGGACACCGGTTGCACCCACAACGTCTGGCTCGAGGCCGACACGACCTCTATAATCATCAAGCAACATGTATTCAGGTCAAGCAAACCCTATCATCGAAAACGACTGAATACTACAAATCGAGTCCTGGACCAAGCTACCCGCAACGGTCCTAGAGCTAGATCCGGACTACCCGAAAGCCCCGGATCGGCAACGCCCTACACAAATGCAACTAATGCTCAACACAATGCATTTTATGGACATGCGCAGGATAATACAGATAAACATGCAACAGTATGTGATGATATATCAAACAAGATCTGGATACGGCACCCTGCCGGCCCGGGGGGGGGGGTTAGCAGGTAAATAAGGTCTAAGGGTTGCTACCGTGGTACCACCACCAACTGCCAGCAGTCCGCCACAACACCTGCACCGGGAAGCAGCCCCGCAAACAACAGCTCACAGATAACACAGATAAAGCCCTCGGCACATGCCGGCATGCAAGGCTAGGAAAAGCTGTAGGGCTACCCGCCCGTTTATTCTAAACATCCCGAGAGTCATCACTCCCCCGGTTCACCACTGCCCTATTATAGGACTAACATGCTTAAATGTATGTACAAGGTATTAAGACAATAAAAAAAACCGTCATACAAAGCCCCGCGGGCAAAACCAGACGAATTCCTCTCTCTGCCATAGTCGGATCAATCCCTCCCTCAAGGGAGGATCGATCCCGCTATGGACAGAGAGCGAATTCTCCATACCGCGCCGAGTCCGATCGATCCAATGATTGATCCGACTTGCGGTAGGGAACGTCCCATGCTAACCAAGGCACCGAGATCGATCGCCCATACCTGGGCCGATCGATCCGGTTCGGGACGGATCGATCCCACTCGCGACAAGGGGATCCCATGCTACCCAAGGCACCGGGATCGATCGCCCATACCAGGGGCCGATCGATCCTGCTCGGGTTCAGGATGCCCAACAAGAAGGGATCGATCCATCTCACAGACGGATCGATTGGTTGGGTTCTCCGATAAGCCGACGGCGAGAAATACCGCCGGAAAACTCCACCAAATCCCACCAAAACCTGGAATCTAGTAGTACGAAGCATCACGAATCCAAAACCGACGGAAATACTACAATCTAACATGTATACAATCAGTTCTAAGCATAAGAACATCGACAGCCGGAAAAACCTCCAAAAACCCGAAGAAGGTAGGTAGGAATCCCTACCGGAGCAAGAGTAGCTTCGATCCCAGCTACTATGCCTTGGATCGTCCACAAACTCTTCGAAATCCAGGAATTCTCAGCCTAAGAATCCGGTTTTCCAAAGAGATATGAGGAAAAAGGTTCTGTTTGTTTTATAGGCAAACAAACCGACTTAGCAGGATCGATCCGTCCAAGGAGACCGATCGATCCAGCCAAGAGAGCGATCGATCCAGCCAAGGAGACCGATCGATCCAGCCAAGGGAACGATCGATCCAACCAAGAGACCGATCGATCCCTCTCCGAGTCCGATCGATCCGTCCCAAGAGACCGATCGATCCGACTCAACGATCCACGTTCCTATCAAAGACCGATCGATTTCTCTAGCAAGGAAGGATCGATCCGTCTCTCGCAGGAAGCTGAACTTGGGTTAAGACTTAAACCTAAGTCCAGATCTTTCGATCCCGGGTCCCACTAACCATTCTAGCCCAGCAATACCACAAACATGGTCAGTGTGGGCACACACGAGTGTGAAACAAACCGACAAGGCGTAATTTACCAAATTACCCTTGCGGTCCTTACATCCTAATAGTCTTAAAGGAAATCTCGTCCCGAGATTCGATAAGGGTAGGGCTCGGAAGCAAAGAAACAGCTACACTAGAAGACAGGACAAAAGTTACCTCGAGAAGGGAACAAGTGCGGATACTCCTGCCGCATGCGTGCCTCGCGCTCTCAGGTGATCTCCTCGATATCTCTGTGCCTCCACAATACCTTGACCAAGGGAATCGTCTTGCCCCGCAAGACCTGATCCCTCCGGTCAAGTACTCGAACAGGCTGCTCAATGAAAGTCGCGTCTGACTCAAGCTCGATGTCATCCACTCTGATGACATGCGACGGGTCGGGATGGTACTTCCTCAGCAGCGATACGTGGAAAGTCGGGTGCACAACAGACATGTGCTGAGGAAGGTCCAAGCGGTAGGCTACCTCGCCGACCCTCTCTAAGATCTCAAATGGCCCGACGAACCTCGGAGCCAACTTGCCCCCACTGCCAAACCTGACAGAACCTCTGTACTGTGCTGCCCGCAGGAACACACTGTCGCCAACTGCGAACTCAAGCGGTCGTCACCTCTGATCTGCGTAGCTCTTTTGCCGGCTCTGAGCCGTCAGAAGCCTCTGCCTGATCTGTGCTAACCTCTCTGACGACCTCCTGACGATGTCTGGACCGGTGAGGGAAACCTCTCCAACCTTTGTCCAGCAAACTGGGGAACGACACGGCCTAACGTACAACGCCTCGAAAGGTGCTACTCCAAGACTGGACTGGTAGCCGTTGTTGTAGGCGAACTCCACCAAGGGAACGTGCTCCTCCCAGCTGCCTCCTGCGTCGAGGACACATGCTCTCAGCATGTCCTCCAAGATCTGGATCGTCCGCTCTGACTGCCCGTCTATCTGTGGATGAAACGCCGTACTGAAGGTCAGGAGTGTGCCAACTGCCTCCTGAAAGCCCCGCCAGACCCTGTTGGTGAACCTGGGGTCACGGTATGACACGATAGAAAGTGGAACCCCGTGAAGTCTGACTACCTCCCAGACGTACAAACCGCCCAACCTGTCAGACGAGTTTGTCGTCCGCATAGGCAGGAAGTGCGCCGATTTGGTCAATCGATGAACGATGACCCAAATCACGTCATTCCCCTTAGGAGACCGGTAGCCCGGTCACGAAGTCCATCGTGATGTGCCCCCACTTCCACTCAGCTAGTGGAAGCGGCTGTAGTAACCCTGGAGTCCGCTGGTGCTCTGCCTTAACCTTCTGACAGGTAAGGCAGCGCGATACGAACTTCGTCACTGCCCTCTTCATCCCGCGCCACCAGAACTGTCGCCGAAGATCCTGGTGCATCTTGGTGCCGCCGGGATGAACTGCAAAGCGAGAGTGGTGGAACTCTCGTAGGACGTCGTCTCGTAGAACTGGATCTACTGGGACCGCTACTCTGCCTCTGAACCGTAGCTCTCCGTCTGACGATACTGTCTAGTCTCCGTCTGCACCCTCGGTATCCGCTGCTGTGCGTAACTCCTCAAGCTCTGGGTCACTGTTAGGGGTGGCAATTCGGGTTCACGGGTCGGGTTCGGGTCGGGTCATACACTGACCCGTTTATTAAATACCAAACCCGAACCCGACCCGTTTAATAAACGGGTCAGGTATACAAAACCCGAACCCGACCCATTTATAAACGGGTCAACCCGACCCGACCCGTCTAACCCGTTTATGAAACGGGTCGGATCGGGTTCGGGTTGACCCGCCACGGCAACCCGCCACGAAGGCGCCGCCGGCAGCCGGATCTGGCCGGATCCAGCCGGATCTGAGTCGTGGACGACCGGATCTGGCCGGATCCGGCCGGATCTGAGTCGTGGACGACCGGATCTGGGCGGATCTGAGTCGTGGACGGCCGGATCTGAGTCGTGGACGGCCGGATCTGGCCGGATCTGAGTCCTGGACGGCGGATCTGAGTCGTGGACGGCCGGACCTGAGTCGTGGATGGCGGATCTGGCCAGATCTGAGTCGTGGACGGCCGGATCTGGCCGGATCTGAGTCGTGGACAACGGATCTGGCCGGATCTGAGTCGTGGACGGCGGATCTGGCCGGATCTGAGTCGTGGAGGACAAGGGGGCTGCGCCGTCGTGGAGGACAAGGGGGCCAAGCCGCCGTGGAGGACCAGGGGGGAGGGTGCCGCGCCGCTGCTTGTTGGAGAGGAGAAGATGGAGGAAGTAGAGAGGGAGGAGAGGAAGAGAGGGGCGGCCGGGGAGAGGGGCGGTGGCCGGTGTGTTAGGATGGTCGGGGAGAAGAGAGGGAGGAGAGGAAGAGAGGGGCGGGCAGGGAGAGGAAGGGAGGGGCGGGAGAGGGGTGGTGGCCGGTGTGTTAGGATGGTCGGGGAGAAGAGGAGGACAGGAAGAGAGTGTTGGGAGAGGAGGAGAGGAAGAAGCCGGTGGGTTAGGAACTTAGGATGGTCGGGGGGAAGGAGGAAGAGAGTGTTGGGAGAGGAGGAGAGGAAGTAGAAAGCTGAGAGAGGGTTTAGTTTTTAGGTTTTTTTTTTTTTAAACGGGTAAACGGGTTGACCCGCCTAACCCGCGGGTCAACCCGACCTGACCCGTTTATTCACGGGTCATAAACGGGTCGACCCGTTTATGACCCGAACCCGATTATGTCAAACCCAAACCCGTTTAACTCGGGTCGGGTCGGGTCGGGTTCACGGGTCATGACCCAGATTGCCACCCCTAGTCACTGTGCTGTGCCTCTAATACTCTGGCTAAGACTGCTGGCATACTCTGCACTGCGTAGAGGAAGCTGCTGGATCCCCGATCCTCAAACTCGAGCCCCAACTGGCCTGCCGTCTCTAGAGCATGCCACTGCCGCGCTGACAACCCTGCAACTGCTGCTCTGGTGTCTCTCACCTGTCTGCTCAGCGCGTCTGCTACGACATTTGCCTTACCAGGATGGTAATGCAACTCAAAGTCATAGTCCTCCAGTAGCTCCATCCAGGGTCGCTGCCTCAGGTTGAGGTTACGTTGGATGAAAACGTGCCTCAAGCTCTTATGGTCCGAGAAGACAGAAAACTTCTCGCCATAGAGGTAGTGACGCCAGGTCTTCAGGGCGAAGACCACTGCTGCTAACTCCAAGTCATGGGTCGGGTAGTTCCTCTCATGGTTCTTCAGATGGCGAGAACCATAGGAAACTGTGTGGCCCTCCTGCATGAGGACACACCCCAAGCCCTCACCACTGGCGCCGCAGTAGACATTGTAACCAATGCCTCGCTCGGGGACGATCAGCACCGGTGCACTGGTCAACCTGGTCCTCAACTCCACGAAGGGTCGCTCACAAGCATCATCCCACACGAACGGGACGGCCTTCTGTGTCAGTCTGGTCAACGGCCCGGTGACTCTGGAGAAGTTCCGCACGAACCGTCTGTAGTAACCCGCCAGGCCTAAGAAACTACGGACCTCGAACACTGTCCTCGGTCTCTGCCACTATACCACTGCCTCGACCTTGGCGGGGTCAACTGAGATCCCTGCTACTGACACCACGTGTCCAAGGAACCCCACCTATGCAAGCCAGAACTCGCACTTGGAAGCCTTGGCATAAAGCCGATGCTCCCTAAGTAGCTGCAACACTGTCGCCAAGTGCCGCTCATGCTCCACCTCTGACCGGGAGTAGATGAGAATGTCGTCGACGAATACCACCACGAACTCGTCTAGAAAAGGCCAGAAGATTCTCTGCATGAGATCCATGAACGCTGCTGGTGCGTTCGTCAGCCCAAACAGCATCACCACGAACTCGTACAGGCCGTACCGAGTCCGGAATGCCGTCTTCGGGATGTCGCAATCCCGAACCCTCAACTGGTGGTAGCCGGTGCGGAGATCGATCTTCGAGAACACTGAAGATCCTCTCAGCTGGTCAAACAAGTCGTCGATCCGCGGCATCGGATACCTGTTCTTCACCATCACCCTGTTGAGCCGCCTGTAGTCTATGCAAAGTCGAAGGGTACCATCCTTCTTTTTTGTGCACAACACTGGCGACCCCCAGGGAGACATGCTGGGACGGATGAAGCCTCTGCTGGTAAGCTCGTCTAGGTGGGTCCTCAACTCACTCTGCTCTGCAGGTGCCATCCTGAAAGCTGGGAGAGAGATCGGTGCGGTACCTGGTACTAGGTTGATCTCAAAATCGACCTCTCTGGGCGGTGGAAGCCCTGGCAACACCTCGGGAAGCACGTCGGTGTAGTCGCACACGACCCTGGGAAAACTGCTCTGCTGCACTCCCTCAGAACCGGACAGGGACAGGCTGGCCAACAAGGCTGAGAGCTCTCTGCCACGCCTCCGTACACCACAAGCAAAGGAATCGGCGGAGAACCGATCCCCCAACAACACAAACCGTGTCCCGTCGGGTGTCCAAGCAACCACCCTTCGGTGACCACAGTCGATGACGGCCCGGTATGCTGCCAACCAGTCCATACCGAGTATCACGTCAAAGCCGGTCATGTCTAGTACTCGCAGGTCTAGACAGACCCGGAGGCCTCCAACCTCCAACGAACAAGATCGACAGACCCGGTTCACCCTTACCGCTCCGCCGATCGGTGAGTCTGCTAACTGTGCCACCTCTAGCCAACTCGTCTCTAATCCTAGCAATGCCACACAGATGCTAACAACATAGGAAAGAGACGCCCCATAATCTATCAGCATATATACTAAGGACTAGAAAGCTGAAAGATACCTCTGAGGATGGATGGCTCTGCCGCTTCCTGCCGATACCGCTGCGGCTGCAGGTGCTGCTGCGGCTGCTGGTACTACTGTGGCTACTGGTACTGCTGTACGGTGTCCTGCTGCTCGTACACTGGGAGAGTAACCATACGACCTCGCTGGCTGCCTCCACCCTTGGACAGCTCGGTCCAGCCGCTGACCTGCGCCCACCACTGCTCCCCTGCCAAGCACTGGGCCCTCCGCCTCTACTGCCCTGCGGCACAGCGCCCCGCGCTCCTCGCAAGGAACAGTCTCTACGGTAGTGCCCCAGCTGCCCGCACTGGAAGCACGTGACTGTCGCGCCAGGCTGCTGACCATGGCCTTCCCCTGACGAAGCCTGCCCGAACGGCCCGGCCGTCTGGAGAAACTGGCCTGCTGAACTCGGCAACTACTGCCGGAAGTGCCGCTGACGCCGTCGCTGGCCTCTGCAGAATCCCCCTCTGAACTGGGGTCTCTGCGGCGCGTTGGTAGAGGATACCGGTGGAACTGCCCGGCACCTCTCGTCCCGCAACTGCGCCCCTACTGCCAAGGCATAGTCCAGAACTGCTGAGTACGTCTGGAAGCGATAAGAACTGGTCCGTCGTCTAATCTCTGATCGAAGCCCCTGCTCAAACTGACGTGCCCTGGCCATTGAACCTACTGACACACCACTAAACCTAGACCGGTCCAGCTGCAGAAAGTCCAACAAGACCGCCGCAGCGGTCCGCCCGTCGACAGGAACAGGGGTCTCCTCCTCGGCGAGGAAGACCTTCGCCTGCGCGACCGAAACCGCCGCTGGTGATGGTGCAGTCCGTCTAGCTCTGACCTCCCTGACAGGTGCTACCCTGTCTGGTCGGGCGGGTCGACCAGGTCGTGCCCCACCCCGACCAACAAACGAAGGTCGGCCTCGAGCTCCCGACATCTGCGCGATCACCAACGACAAACGAGCGTCCACTCGTTCGAAACCCAAGACAAAGCAGCACAACATAAAGTGGAAAAGCATAACACATCACAAGGAGAGCATGCATGGATGTTCTAGACATAGAACTAACCCAGTCCATGCTCAATCTCCACCGAACCTGATCCTAACACCATGGGATCTACAGCCTATGCTCTGATACCAAGTTGTCGCGCCCCGACCCGCGTAGGCCCAAACGGGCCGGGCAACGCGAAGCGGAACCTAACCTACTGCGAAAATTTTGGCGATGTTTCCCTCTAATCGTAGTGGTTACCCTAGCAAATCACAACCATCCTGTATTATACAAATATTACAAACCCAAAGACTGAAACTGGATATTTATATACAATCCTCAAACAGGGAAATTATACATTTATCACTCCCGTAGGAGACTATCTATAACAAAAGGTTATAAAACTGTAAGATCGCCACCTCTCAAGTACCGCCAGATGCCGCCACGTCACCAAACACCGGCCCGGTAGGGGCGACCGAAAAAGAGCTAGCGCCAGCACCTGCAAAACGCAGCCCGGGTAGGAGTGAGCACTAAGCTCAGCAGGGACACTACACTACGACACTCACAAGGGAGGGAACACAATAGTGTCGCCCTCAAGCAAGACATGGGTGTGCAACAAGGGTCCCATAACCCCACCGCGTGTCCCTGAAAAAGAGACTCCAGTCATGTTCTCCAGGCGAACTGGTCACATACTGGGTCACCCTCAGCGAGGCAGACCAAGTCTGCCATCTCACAGGCAGGCACCAGACTCTGCCAGGCGGGCTACCAACACCGCTGAGTAGGCACTACCTCTACCCATGAGACAGTGAACTGGACACCGGTTGCACCCACAATGTCTGGCTGGAGGCCGACACGACCTCTATAATCATCAAGCAACATGTATTCAGGTCAAACTAACCCTATCATCGAAAACGACTGAATACTACAAATCGAGCTAGATCCGCAACGGTCCTAGAGCTAGATCCGGACTACCCGAAAGCCAGGGCTAACATGCTTAAACGTATGTACAAGGTATTAAGACAGTAAAGAAAACCGTTATACAAAGCCCCGCGGGCAAAACTAGACGAATTCCTCTCTCTGCCATAGTCGGATCGATCCCTCCCTCAAGGGAGGATCGATCCCGCTATGGAGAGATAGCGAATTCTCCATACTGCGCCGAGTTCGATCGATCCGACTCGCGGTAGGGAACGTCCCATGCTAACCAAGGCACCGGGATCGATCGCCCACACCCGGGCCGATCGATCCGGTTTGGGACGGATCGATCCCACTCGCGACGAGGGGATCCCATGCTACCCAAGGCACGGGGATCGATCGCCGACACCAAGGGCCGATCGATCCTGCTCGGGTTCAGCATGCCCAACAAGAAGGGATCGATCCATCTCACAGACGGATCGATCGGTTGGGTTCTCCGATAAGCCGACGGCGAGAAATACCGCCGGAAAACTCCATCAAATCTCACCAAAACTTGGGATCTAGTACTACGAAGCATCACGAATCCAAAATCGGCGGAAATACTACAATCTAGCATGTATACAAACAGTTCTAAGCATAAGAACATCGACAACCGGAAAAACCTCCAAAAACTCGAAGAAGGTAGTGATGAATAAATTTTATATCTCGCAAGTATACGAATCGGTGCAATCAGTATAGTAGCAAGACGAGTATCGTACCCACAGAGATTTGTAAAGATTATTAGAGTGAAACGCTAAAGAACAGGAAAGAAAGAAAATAAGGAAGAGAAAATAAGAGATATGAGGTATTGAGAATAGAAGATCTAATAACGAAATAAGAAAACGATGGAAATATGATGGATGAATACTAAGGTTCCGATTTCACCATAACATCCTCATTCTATGCATTGAATCAATCAAGATCTCAGTTTAATTCCAAGGGCTCGTTCTTCCGGTATGATGATCCGTTCGGCCGCGGTCTTCACCAAGTACCCTCAATTAACCCTAGCTAATGAACCCATAACTAAGTGTTAACCAAGAATCCATTAAGCTCTGAAGAACAATTATGAACCAAGAATACTCTTAGCTTGAACCCGGCCTCGACATATACTCATTCATTCATAGATCCTGCAAGATTAGGGAATGAACCCTCGCCCAATCTCACATAAAACAATCTATAATACTTTTATTGGCCAGATAAAGGTATTTAAGATCTCAGTTATAATAATGAATGAAACAAGGAAAATAAACTGATTAAATAATCATGATCCAATAATATAGAATGATTCAGTTAGGCTACATCGGTACCTTTGAGAAGAACCTAGCCACTCATGTTCATCATGAAGACGACAAAAGTGTTCAAAGAAAAATAAAGAAAGAAAGACGAAGAAAACAAAACCCTAACGTGGCTTCCTCTCCTCCAGATGCTCCAGAAAAGTCATCCAAAAAGCCCCCTCAAAACCTAGAAAGAGTCATATTTATAGCCTTAAGTGTATCCATCCTCGGATTAGATCAAAGCCGGTGATTTTCTTCACTAGAAAAGTAGGATTGATCCCTCCCAGGGTGTCGGATCGATCCCTCTCATTAAAAACATCAATTTCTGGCTTCGCCCGAGTCGGATCGATCGAACTATAGGTGTCGGATCGATCCGTTGCATAAAAATCCATCGTTTTTTGCTATTCCCGAGTCCGATCGATCGGACCATGGGTGTCCGATCGATCGGACCCCGTAGGAGGGATGGATGGATCGATCGGACCATGTTCAGCCGAAAAATATATGTTCTGTCACGTTTCTACATAGTCGGATCGATCCCACTTTAGGTGTCGGATCGATCGGACTTTCCAGCATGTTCACTGTTCTGCCATCCAGACTGCGCCATCGGTACTAAAATTGCCATGACTTCCTCTAGGAAACTCGGAATCACGAACCGTAAAATTCTCCAGAAACTAGACTTCAAGAGCTTTCCAACCATATATGGCATATCATCTGGTTCTCCATGAGCAGGTACAGATTAATCTTTAAAGTTGATCCATGCACTCTTTTCAGCTTCTTTTCTCCTTTTTCCTGCATTTTCCAAACAACTATGTGAAGCAACACATAGATATAAAAATAGGAATAAAGATGTTGATTAAAGATAATAATCTAGCAATTGAGATGGTTATAAGGCTATTTAGAGTGCACTTTCATGCACTCATCACACCCCCCAACCAGCTTATTGCTAGTCTCTAGCAATTTTAAGCGCATAAAATATATTAAACACACCAATGGTTCAAGGGTATAGACATGCATACTAAGAGTTCTACCTTGTCAAGTCAATAGTGTTCTATATAGTACAGAGCACGAAACATCGTATACTCATGCACATGCTACTAATACATGAAATTAACTTCTACACATCAAACATGCTAATCACCATCCAGCCGAACACACGTGACGTGACAAATAAATGTTATATACAGAAGCAACTTCTACCCACCATTAGTCTAAACACACTACTATCGTCAGGACCAATCATCCAACCCTCGCACTTTAAGTACAACATGCTTTGTTTTTTCTTTTTTTTTTTCTTCAACAATCAGATATTTTGCCTTTTTACGCGAGCACTCTCCGCTTCTTGAGGCGCAGAGACCCGGTTACTCAGTAGATCACCTAACAGTCGTTTAGGCACAGCTTATTAAAGCTCCAGAACTTTTTCTCTCTTTGTTTTCTGCATGCAATACTCAACACTAGCTAATGCTGAAATCATGGTCTAGATTGACAATAGTATGCTCATTCCTCTGGTGAGTATAATCGCCACTGCACATAAAGTGTTCGTGTGTGAATCACATGATATTCTACCTTCAGGTTATCATACATGCAATCAATGTATAGATCAATCCAAGTGCAAACAACATGTATAGTAAGCATAAACATTTCAGCTCATGTATAATTTAACACTATTAAACCTACAAGGTAGCATGTGATAGGAATCCAGGAGTGGGTCGAGCTCGTTGTCATCTGGTGGCCTTGTTGGTCGATTCAGTTGCGCCGTGTCGAATCCTCCCGGATCAAAAATGATTTGGGTGGCTGTTGGATAAAGTATCGAGTAGATTATATAGTCCTCATTGCTTCCAGGTGCATGAACTGGCTCAAATCGGGAATCAAAACAGTTGGATCCAAGATTAATTTGATCAGACGGCTGGAGCTTGTTGCACACTGTTTGGAAGGCTGAGATCGTCTGAAATCTGGTCTGATCTGGTTGAAGTCTGAAATCAAGCTTGGTCAAGTTTGATTGGCTGGGCGTGATGGAGCTGGACTGGCTTGGATCAAATCTGACCAGACCGAATCTGACTGAATCCAATCTAATCTGACTTAGCCTGAACTGGCCTGGACCTAGGTTTGATCGGATCTGGTTAGTGTAACCAAATTTGGGTGAACCCAACTGGTCCGGATCTGACTCGACCAATTCCGGGCATTTGAGTCTGACTCTGGCTAGATCCAATCTGTTGAAATCTGATTTGGCTGGATTGGGTCTAGCTGAACCCAATTGAATATGACTCAGTCTGACCTGGTCCAAGTCTGGGCTTGATTGGTTCTGGCTGGTACAGTCCAACCTTGTTGAGCTTGGATGGTTGGGATTGAGCTCGATCAAATCTGTGTGACCGGGGTTGAGCCTAATCAGATGGAGCTTGCTGGGATCTGATCTGATCAGAGCTGTACGGTCAAGATTCGCCTTGAGATCAAGTGTAGCTTGATCTGAATCTGACTCGATCAAATCTGTGAGATTGAGTCCGAGTTGGATCGGGTTCAGACATAGGGGATTTGATCTGATCATCTTGGACGGTTGAGATCTGTCCAATGCCTGAAGAAGAAGCTTCATGAAGGAAAGAAACAATCCGGCGGCTGTGAGTGGTCGGAGTCCGATCGCCTGTGAGGGAAGCTCGTCGGACGTCGGAGACGGTGGAGGGAAGGTCGTCGGAGGCACGGGCGGCCATCCGACGGTCATGATCGCGTCGGAGGACAACGGCGGTGGCGGATCTGGAGGAGGACGGCGCCAGCAAAGCTTGGGTAGATACGATCGTCGGTGGCGATCCATGGCCTGTCGGTGGTTGAAATCCGTCGAGGCGGTGGCTGGAATCCAGGAGTGGGTCGAGCCAGAGGGCTGAGCCAAGTCAGTCATTGGGGTCATATCTGTATTAGTCAATTAGGAGTTGTGATTGAGTCAAGTGTAGGTATGATTGATTCAGGTTGGGCGTGAGCCTGAGTCAGTTGTTAGTCAGGTTGGATATGAGCTATTCATTAGACGGCTACACATCCAACGGCTATGATGTTATCTAGGTATTTGAGAGTCCTAGGGTTTCTATATGCCTCTCTATAAATAGAAGGCAAGAGTCTGTAGTTCAGGTATTCAGAGAATTAATAAAGTTATTGAGGGGTTCTTCCAGCCATCAAGTGAAAATAGGGGTTTATCCAGCCATTAATTGGATACAAGGGGCGTCCTCGGCCATCAATCGAGGCTTATCATCTTCTTTTCTATCTTCCTTCCACTATCAACGACCTGGTGAGATCTCCCCAGATCTAGGATCTCATCAATTGGTATCAGAGCTATTGATCTTGCGGCGATGGATTTCGGGCGAGAAGTGAGAGAAATACAAGACAGTATGCGCAAAATACAAGGCGGTATACAAAAAATCATGGAGAACTTTATGGAGATGCGGAAGATCAACAGAAGTATGATTGATGACATCAGAAATTGGCGAGAGATTGATAGAGGCATGGTCAAGGATAGGCGAAATATTCTTTCAACCATCGTAGCTGCCAAGTCTGTAGAAGCACCGCCGTCAAGTTTCCCAAACCCTAACAACCAGCCTACCTTGTTTCCTAAGCCATTAATCTCCACTCAACCTAAGCCATCCATTAATCCGATGGTGACATCTCAGCCGTTCACTCATACAAGCCCTAACATTACCCACGTATCTCATGAGTCAGCCGCCACAATTCACCCGTCCAACTTACAAAACCCTAACCCATCACTACCAATTCCCATCCGATCTGAAACGTCCATCAAACCTCTCCTATCATCGCAACCGTCCAAACCCTCTCTCTTCTCACCCGTTCTCTCTTCTCCAAACCCACCTTCCCCGATTGATGTCTCCCCAACCGCAACTCTCTCTTCAACTCTCTCTTCCCTCCCCATCAACTCTCTCTTCCCTCCCGATCCCGACCGACCAAACTCACCAAGCCAAGCCCCACTCAACCAAGCCAGGCGCCTACACCTCCGCCGCGTGCAATCCCCGCTGCCCCTTCCGCCTCCTCTATCTTCGACCAGCGCGCATCTCTGGCTTGCGCCCTCGACGCCGGCCTTGCATCCCGTCGCCATCTCCAGTGTAGTACCACCATCGCCGGCTGCGACCTCTGCCCCTCCTTCCCGATCACCCCGTTCTCTCCATCATCGGACCCTAGCTCGCCGGCCTCGCCTTCGTCCATGACGATGGCTATTCCTTCATCCTCGACGCCGGCCCAGCAAAGAGCGTCACCATCCTCTTTCTCGAGCCTCACCTTACCAGCGCCCCGATCGCCCTGTTCTCCGGCGCTGGCTCCTAGACTCATCTCCAGCCTCAGATCTGAGGATGCCGTAGGGACACACCTCTCCACCGATACCCTCATCTCTATCGTATTCTCCACCCAAGCACCGCCGCGATCCCAACAAAATCCCGCTGAGATCCCACCGCCAAATTCGCGGCTCCGACCTCTCACCACTGAGAAGCTCGCCGCCGTCATCAAGTCCGGCCGCTCTCCTCCCGAAGTTCCATCTCTCTCTCCATCACCGGCTTGACTCTTCGCCGCCCTCTCTCCAACCAGGGAGACCTCCTCCCTACTCCGCCGGCCTCGCCAGAAGCCATCATCGGCCGATCTCGCCAACGCCTTCGCCGGCCACGTTTCACCCGAGCACCGCCGCCGACGACGACGATCCGCAGTCCACAGTTCATCCCCGTCGCCGACCTGGGCACTCCGCGCCATCTACGATCCAGATCCCGGCTGGCCAAGCCTCACCCATGATCTCCTCACCTCCCCGGTCGTCGCTTCTCCGAGCATCGTCAACCACACCGAAGTCCATGCCACAACCTTGGGCAGCCCCATATCCGAACGTCGTAGCCACGCAACCTCGGGCAGACCCATCTCCGAGCGCCGCAGCCACCGGCCACGGCCATCATGGACAGTGCATCCGTCTGCGTCGCCGTCCACCTCGACTCCGGGCCAATGTCACTAAAAAACCTCCAACACTCCTCTTTTCAAAGTCCGACAGATTAATTGGTCTGTCAAGCATTGCCACTGTCCTTCAGCAGCGCCACCATCATCGCCGTCTTTCAGAGAATGGGCACCGAATCGTGTTCGATCCCGAAGTTGTATCCACCAGTGCAACCAATTCAGCGGACCAAATCATTAACAATGAACTCGACCTTGAGGGCAAGGTCGATTTCAAGGGGTGGAGAATGATAGGAATCCAGGAGTGGGTCGAGCCAGAGGGCCGAGCCAAGTCAGTCATTGGGGTCATATCTGTATTAGTCAATTAGGAGTTGTGATTGAGTCAAGTGTAGGTATGATTGATTCAGGTTGGGCGTGAGCCTGAGTCAGTTGTTAGTTAGGTTGGATATGAGCCATTCATTAGACGGCTACACATCCAACGGCTATGATGTTATCTAGGTATTTGAGAGTCCTAGGGTTTCTATATGCCTCTCTATAAATAGAAGGCAAGAGTCTGTAGTCCAGGTATTCAGAGAATTAATAAAGTTATTGAGGGGTTCTTCCAGCCATCAAGTGGAAATAGGGGTTTATCCAGCCATTAATTGGATACAAGGGGCGTCCTCGGCCATCAATCGAGGCTTATCATCTTCTTTTCTATCTTCCATCCACCATCAACGACCTGGTGAAATCTCCCCAGATCTAGGATCTCATCAGCATGAATAAAGTCATGAATGTCTACACCCCCCAACCTGAAATCAACATTGTCCTCAATGTGTGCATTTAGCCAATAAAATATGTAGGAGGTGGCTATCCAAAAATTTCCAGAGAAAGAAGAGACAAGTATTGTAAATAAGAAAGAGGCCACCTGATAGAATAGCGAACATCTCCTCAAGGATCCGTAGGGTGGCTGAAAACCTCAAAAAAAACAAAAGAGAAAACATAATACTGAAAACTAAAACTTAAACTTAAAAACAGGTTACCTTGGTGGGTTGCCTCCCACCTAGCGCTTTATTTAACGTCTAGGCAAGACGTACGGCAAAGCCTTAACGTTCAGCCAGGTTTGTATGGCTGTGATGCTTCAAGCGGTGTGACGACCTCCTTTGCGACCTCCTTTGCTCTCTTATAACTGTGCAAGTCATCCTGCACCATCTTCAAATTCGCTTTCAATGTAGTCTTCACTTGCTCTTGCCTGAAATTAGAGAAATCCAATGAATCTACAACATTTATTGAGAAGCAATCAACAGAGTTTGAAGGACATGACATAGACTCAAACACTTTGAATTGAACAGTTTCACCTAAAACTGTCATGCTGAGCTTACCATCCTTCACATTAATCATAGTATCAGCTGTAGCCATAAATGGACGACCCAACAAAATAGGTAATTTTCTATCATTCAATGGTGCATCATCCATATCCAATATCACAAAATCAGCAGGAATAATTAACTTATCAACTTGTACTAAGATGTCTTCTACAATGCCTAATGGATATTTAATTGAACGATCTGCAAGTTGTAGAGACATCGTAGTAGGTTTTAATTTACCAACACCTAGCAGAAGGAAAACAGAGTAAGGCACTAGATTAACACTAGCTCCTAAGTCAAGCATTGCCTCCCCTATTTTTGTATCACCAACAGTAATATTAATATTAAAACTCCCTGGATCTTTAAGCTTGGGTGGAAGTTTCTTTTGTAGCACCGCGCTTGCCGTCTCTGAAACCATCACCTTTTCATGAGGTTCATGCTTACATTTAGAAGTACGTAGTTCCTTGAAGAACTTTGGAAAGGCTGGCATTTTCCTAATAACATCAAGCAATGGTAAGTTCACATTAACCTTAGATAGAATATCATAAATTTCAGAATAAGACTTATCCATTTGGGCTTTCTTCAGGCGGCCTGGAAAAGGAATCGGCGGCACATATGGTGGAGGAGAGTTGTGATGAACCTCCGGAACTGACTTTGCTCTCTTTTCATGATCAAAAGCTGATGTGGCCGGCGGTGGCCTCTTCGAGGGCTCTTCCATCTCGACTTCCTCAGTTTTATCATCACTACACATATCAGAAACTTTAGCATTAATATTATTATCAATTATCTTACCTGAACGAAGAACAGTAACTGCGTTGACTTGCTCAGGTTGGCTTGGAAATCTGCCTGGAACATGGGCTCGTACAGCATCTGCAAGCTGTCCCACTTGAACTTCCAACTTTCCAATAGATGCAGCAACATTCTTCAATTCTACATCATGTCGAGCAATGGCCGAATCTTGTTGTTCCATCCTTGAGTCTATTTTCTGCATAAGAGCTAACATAGTCGCTTCCAAAGACGACTTAACAGGTGGGTTAGACTGATTAGCACTAGGCATACTAGGATTACCAGTACTTTTCCATGAAAAATTCGGATGCTCCATCCAATCAGGATTGTACGTATTTGCATAAGGATCAAATCTAGGTCTCGGGTTATAAGCATTCATCAAATTAGCTTGTTCTTGCACATATTCAGGAAATTCACTACCATAAGGACATGAGTCAAACCTATGACCAACAACATTGCAAATTGAACAAACCTCAACCGGTTTTGCTTGTATGGACATCATAGCGTCTATCTTCTTGTTAAGGGCTACAATCTGCCTTGCCATGTCGTCGCTCTGGTTCAGCTCATAGATGCCTCTCGCCTTATTCCTTGTGTCCCTCTGCTGCGAGTTAAATCCTAGCATCTCATAGATTTCATATGCCTCCGGTGGTGTCCTTTTGAACATCCTTCCACCTGCAGCATTATCTGCCATAGTCTGACAAGAAAGATTTAGTCCATCATAAAAATATTGCATTTGATTTTCTAACGAATAATTATGATGTAGGCATTGCATCAAAAGCATCTTAAATCTATCCCATGCTTCATGGAATGGTTCTCCATCAGTTTGCTGAAAATTTGGAATTTGTCTCCTCAAGTTAGTAGTCATGGAATGAGAATAAAATTTACTAACAAACTTGTTATAAATTGCATCCCAAGTAGTTAGTGATCCAGGAGGCAACGACATCAGCCATCTCTTCGCTTTATCCTTCAGAGTGTAAGGAAAACATCGCATCCTCAGCTGATCTTCAGTAATGCCACCTAGAGGAAAAGTCTGAATAGTAGCATAATAATCTTTCACAAAAGTCAGTGCATCTTCAGAAGGTAAACCATGAAATTCAGGAAGCATAGAAAAATGTAGATTTTTAAGTTCATAGTTCCTTGCCTCTGCAGGTCACGCGATGCATGAAGGTGAGGTAGAAATAGTAGGCCTTGCGTATTCCTCCAAAGGACGTACATTGGTATTAAGCTCCATCTCCTCTTGTTCCTCCTCTTGAACTCCTAGATCTGATGTGGACTGGCTATCTTTGTTAGATTTCTTCTTCCAACTAATTTGATCTACTTTATCGTTCAAGGGCAACAACTTTTCTTTCCATGATCGGCGACCTTGCATTCACTACTAATAAACTCTAATCAAATCCCCGGCAACGGCGCCAAAAACTTGATGAATAAATTTTATATCTCGCAAGTATACGAATCGGTGCAATCAGTATAGTAGCAAGACGAGTATCGTACCCACAGAGATTTGTAAAGATTATTAGAGTGAAACGCTAAAGAACAGGAAAGAAAGAAAATAAGGAAGGGAAAATAAGAGATATGAGGTATTGAGAATAGAAGATCTAATAACGAAATAAGAAAACGATGGAAATATGATGGATGAATACTAAGGTTCCGATTTCACCATAACATCCTCATTCTATGCATTGAATCAATCAAGATCTCAGTTTAATTCCAAGGGCTCGTTCTTCCGGTATGATGATCCGTTCGGCCGCGGTCTTCACCAAGTACCCTCAATTAATCCTAGCTAATGAACCCATAACTAAGTCTTAACCAAGTACCCTCATTCTATGCATTTTTCTTAAGACTTTTAGGAATTTTCCCCCGTTATTTTCAGTCCAAAAAAAAAAAAAGGAGTGGGGGGATGTTCATCATCCCCGACCTCCTGCTCATCCCCGAGCCGACAAGCCCTCTTCGCCGTCCGACCCCCTTCGAACTCACCTAGCCTTTCCAAACACCACCATCACCTCCGCCATCCTTCCTCCTGCCATCCTCCGTCCTTGTCTTCCTTTGATACCCTCTCTTCCGACGCTGGTGAACCTCCCCTGTTTCCTCCGTCGTCACCGAGAGCCTCCTCCGCCACCTACCATTGCTCTGAAACCAATCCACAAGCTTCCCCTGGCCGCCACGACTTGTCTGCCACCATCAAAATGTCCGCTTGCTGCCTGGATGGTCGGAACCCAACTCCGGTTAACTCCACATCGCCGACCACCGCCGTTTCACCACCTACAGACCTCAATCCTTTAATCAAACACCATAAATAGCTTCCCAGGCCTTCTGCGATGCTTCCTCCACCATTCCCTACCTCAATTCGAGCCCGAACCGCCGGATTCCAGCTTCGGCCATCTTCATCCGAGCCGTCTACCGCCGTTCCACCGCCTGGAGACCACCATTCGCAGATAAGACCATATATACGAATTGTTTAAGCCACCATGATTCTTCCTTTCCTAATCCCATCCTCCGGTGACGATGTTTCGTCGTCGTTCCGCCGTCGGCGTGCTCCAGGCCATCCGTTGTTTCCCGATCAATATCCAGCTGCTACACACCTCTGATTTCTTATCTGAATGTCAATATCATTTATCTGACCTAAGCTGAGCTTGATTTGACCCTCTAGACATCCTTGAGTGCCCTCGAATGCTTTTTCTTCGCTATTTCCGCCGTTTTTTATTCCGATTTCACCACGGACGGCCGCCGTGGGCGTGATGATCTCTTATGCGGACGATTTCTGATGGGTGCTCTGCTTGGATTTATGTTCGTTGTTTCTTTGTCTGAGATGTCTAGTGGATGTCTGATGGATTATCTCCTTTATTGTTATCTGTACAAATTTTTATTTTTATGGGATAAATGCTTGTACAGGTTCGATATACCATAAAAATACAAAGGAGACTCTGCCAAAATTTTCTCGAATTTTACTACCTTTTTCAACTTTTAATTGTTATATTTGAGATTCGTGGGAAGGGTATATTTTTATGTGACAGGATGTGCTTGGAAGGAAGGAAATTTCGTTGAAATCATGGTGGTTTGTATATTTTATGGAGGGAGCACAGAATTTTGGAGCTTAAATATAGTTATCTCTACCCTATTATTCTTTGCTTTATTTTGACTTAGTGTAATTGGGGACAATTACATCTAAGTTGGGGGGTAGAATTCTAGGAATTCATGCTTTATTTTTTTTTCTATGATAACCGAGAGTATACATCCCCTGAAATATGTCTTAGGAATGAAGTTATGGTATTTATTGATAAAGATGCGTATTTTAGAAAGTTATCTTCTGAATTTTCCAGAGACTTGTATGCCAGATAACATTTAGTCAAATTTTTCTATGGATGACACTATTTCTAGCAAATTAACACTTTTACCATG
Organism: Narthecium ossifragum; assembly: GCA_963920575.1. Lineage (NCBI taxonomy): Eukaryota > Viridiplantae > Streptophyta > Magnoliopsida > Dioscoreales > Nartheciaceae > Narthecium > Narthecium ossifragum. The sequence goes on along the minus strand of OY986970.1, from coordinate 17,827,918 downwards.
ACTTAGGGATGACTTAGCATATCCTAAAAGCACTTAAGCACGTTCGCATGCTTAGAAGTTGAGATTAGATTCTGAACATCAAGTTAGGATGGATTTACAGTTCTATGTTATGTCACAGAAGATACATGAACACATGCAATGTTCTGAGTATGCAAGGCGCATAAAGTTATATCTAAAAAAAAAGGATTTTCAACTTAGTAACCGGGCAATATGCTTAGCCAGCGTGCTGTTCGTGTAAAAAGGTCAGATTTCCTGAAAAGAAAAAAAAAATGATCAAGAAAGGGGATTTTCAGCTTAGTAACCGGGCAGGGTGCCTAACCAGCGTGTTGTTCACGTAAAACGGTTGAATTCCCTGATGCCATAAAAAAAAAAGAGAATAAAAACAGGAATTGTTATGTGAAGTGGAAAATAAGTGCTTACTTAGGATTGTGGTATTGAATAGTTGAAGTGTTTGGATATAATCAAAGGCTTTGAGGCATGTGGAACCAAAATCACGCACATGAGTGTTAGAGTTGTTTCTAATCATGGCTAAATATATTGAAGTGTGGGAAAGGTGTTATGACATGTTTTAATTTTTCATCTTTTATATGTCTATGAATTGATGGATGTATTCATGGGTATTATTTCTACTTTATGCATTGGAATTAGTGAGTATAGTAATGGATTTCTAATGGCATATGTAAGGGGTGTATAGATGTTTGTGGGTATCATCATTGGAAACCCTCAGGAGACTATAACTCCTCCACTGGGGTAACCTAGGGATTTAAAGGCTTGTTGCACATGCTAATTGCAATCGTGAGACCTACGAAAGTAGCTTGTTAGATTTATTGTTTTATTTTTATATTTTCTTTGCTTGAGGACTAGCAAAGTGTAAGTTGGTGGGTGTAATAAGTCACTAAATGTTCATGATTCAACCCCTTAACTTAGCTTTGTTATACCTAGAGTAGTTGTATTTGATAGCTTGTTAGTTGATTTCAGGTTTAATCATGCTTTGAGAAGAAATGCAGGAAATTCAGCTAAAATGACTAAATAAACTGCTTCGTTGACCGTTAGTAATATATTCTCTAGATGTGTAACAAAGGTCCAAATATTCTGAAACTTTGGGATATTCTAGAAGCCATCACGACGGACAAAGTTCATGTTGGACACTTTGTGAGATTCCTAACAAATTAATACCTGTTTTGAAAACTATGAAGATATACAGCTGCTGGAAACTGGTCCGTCGACTTCCAGGAGAATATTCGCCAAATATTCCAGATAAGTCCACATATTATAAAATCTTTGGGATATGACAGAAGACGTCCTAATTTACAATTTTTGTGTTGAACACGTTTCCCAATTCAGGCTTGATTGGACTCAGTTGCGCTCGGAATAGGCTGCTAAGATTAATTCAAGAAATCCGAGTTGCACTAGAGTTCCAACTTAACCCAAAACCCTAATTCCGGGAGTTAGCTTATAACAGGGCTTTTGCTGGCCAAAAATCAGAGCCCCAATAGAGAGAAAAGAGAGGATTAAGTTTGCTAAAGAAGATGGAGATGCGCCGGGGATCTCAAGCGTTCTTCACCAAATTCATGGTCGCCATCCACAAGATGAGTGGCTAATCTCTCACTTAGGGATCTCATGAAACTCTAATGTAACCTTCTTGTATTTTTTCTAGTTAAATCTTGTATTCTTTTCTATGGCATGATCCTTTGAATTCAGTTTTAATGACAATAGAGTTGAAGAAACCTGGTTGTCCTTTGACGTATTTTCAGTCTTACACGATTGCGGTGCTTGAGTGTAAAGATTCTTAGGATGATTTTAATGTCGCTTTTGTATGTGCATTTGAGATAGTCTATGCTAAGCAAAGATAGATTGTACTCAGGTTAAGTCCGAAGACAGTCTATGCTAAGCGAAGATAGACTATGCCGTAGGATAACATGAGCGTTCTTTTAGGGATTCATGCGAGCTTAAGAAGCTGTGATTCCATATGTCTAGATTAGAGAACAAGAGGATACTAGAGAATATAGGAGGTGAAATTAGAGTGGATTCAGTAATCCCTAGGTCTTTCTCATATTAATTCATCCCTATCCTTTTATCGCTTTCTTAGTTAGATTTAATTCCATAGTTAATCAAAATCCTTCTCTTTCGCCTTAGGATAGAAAGTTTGAGATTGATTTAAGTTCTTCTCTGTTGACAATATTTCCCTATGGTTCGATCCCGTATTTCATCACTATTCTACCCTATAGTTTAGTATTTTGAATAAGGATTTATAAATTCTATTTTTGATTGGGTTTGCATCGGATTTAACGACACGTTTGCAAGCGATCATCAGTACCGTACATTACCTCTTATATACCACGTTGTGAAAGTATTTTTTAATCATTTTGTTCTCAAAATTCTGTTACATGTTGTATTTCATGTGTCACCGGCGAGTTTCTCTATCGTGATAGAGGCCTACACTCTTAGACGTGTTATCGGCCGAATGCTAGGGATATCATGGTAGTTATGTCCTACAAGGATAGAGAGAAGGAATGTAATAGTGGTTTCTCCATCGTCATAAGTAGCTTGATAAATGTAATTGAATGTAATAGTTTTTTATTCGTCTTCTTCCTGATAGCTATATGAATTGCTACAATTGTATTTGAGGAAGTTGTGGTTTGTGAGGACAAGGTTTACCTCGGGGACAATGTTCGCCTATTTTATATTGTGATTTAATTTTTTTATATTTGAGGAATGTTGTAAAATTGACTTATTTAGCCCTCGGTACAGGGGAGGTTTTGCCCAAATTTTCTGAAAGAAACCCTAAATATCCGTGTCGTAGGCACGGGCATTCACTAGTATATATATATATATATATATATATATATATATATATATATATATATATGACGTAAAACTACTTGAAATCGATAAATTTCAGTAAATCAATCCAAAATACGAATCATGGCTTGATCCGAAGATAAATCAGTTAAAATCCCAATAAAAATATCATACTAGTCATTATTCATCATTGGGAAAGATATACAAGAAATCCGCGTTGAAAGTAAATAAAAATCTTTAAAATCGGAAACAACTTCAGCTAACCTCGCATAAGAGATTGATCTTCCCTATGCACGTCCTCTGCCTGAGGACAAGAGATCGATCTTCTACCCAAGAAGATCGACCTTTTCTTAAACTCCATTTCCTTACAGTATATAAAACAATTTGCCATTAATCGTAGGAAAATCTAAAAATTTTGAAAGTTTCACCTTAAAAGTTTTACAAGATCATGCACACATAACCCAGAAATCTAGCTTGAACATGACTATTCAGTTGAAAACAGAAATCTGGGAATTTCGACATAAAATTCTCCTTACCAGCACAGAAAAGATTGATCTTCTCTATCCAGAAGGTCGATCCTTCATCTGACGGAAGGTATATTCAAACTAAAAGATGGATCCTTCATATAGCGGTTACTATTCATATGAATAGTGCTAAAAATCCAATTTCTTTGATTTGATCTATCAAAACTTGTCAGAATCAAATGAAACTTTACAGAGAGGTATAATTGAAGGTGGGGAATCTAATGGTACCAAGAAATCAAACTTCAAAAGGGAAAATTTTAGATCTAGGTCAAATTAGACGAAAAACTACAAAACCAACAAAAATACAAGATTCGTTCGAATAAATATGAAACTGGTTTGGTAACAATCTTTTAAACATGCTATTACACTAAAATACAAAGTTTGAAAATATTCCAACAAACAAAACCACAACAAATCAACAACAGATCAATCATAGGTTTACCAATTCACTGGAATTGGGTAGAAACACCTACGTGTACTAGATGGGTAGACGATCTACCAATCCCCCAAGTCTCGCTGCTCCAATTTGCTCCACGCAACCACGATCTACGCTTCAAACTGGTAGTCCAAGAGAGAGAGAAAGAAAAGGAGAGTAGAGAGAAAGAGCGTATTTATAGAGATATGAAATGATCTCGGTCGTCCGATTCGATATTTCCTGATTGAGCCCCGATCTTTCGATCAAAAGCACCCCTAAGGTTCTAATCAATCACATACATCAATCAAGGCTATATGTGCACTACGCGGGTGTGAAACCGACTGCCAATGTGTAATTTACCAAATTGCCATTGGGTTCCAAAAACAGTGATGCGATCAACCAATCGCAAACCAAGGCTAACCGAGCCAAACCAACCAAACCAAACCCTCGATCTAACAAAGTCGGACTGGGTTGGAGATACGAGACTTCATAGAATTGTATTGTTATTTTATAATTTCAAAACTTCTTTCAAAAGCTTTAGTTCATGATATAAATCCAAGCCGTCAATATCGGAAGATTGGTCATTTCTTAAAAAGTTATCAAGATTAAGACAATATTTCTTCAAACCCTCGTCATCTAGTGATTGTAATTTTTTCAAACAAAATAGAGAACCAAAAATATGCTGATATAATTTAAATTGCTCAAATCTAGTCTCAATCGAAGCAATAGCTTGATCTACTATGTACATAATATAATTGATTTTAAAAGACTCACCGTTTAATTGTATTATACTAACGTGCACTAACACATCGTGATGATTAAGAATATAACCCGTTGGTCATTTATCAAGTGGTCATTAGTTTGAAATGGATCCAAGACATCTACGATTATATTATATCTACGACATTAAGTAAGGTAAAAAGAGCAATTAGAGGGAAAAAATATTATACTTTAGCACTACATGAGAGTATCTTATATTATAAAAAGTCCAAAAAGCAGTTCGATACCTTGTAGTTTTTGAGTTTTGCAGTTTAGTACCACGTAGTTTCAAAATTATCAAACAATGCTCCAAGTTACACAGTAGCGTAGTATAAACCCATCATCCGACGCCGTTACTACATTTTAACGACAAACCAGTCACTATGCTCAATTTTGACTAGTTTTCGTCAATTCTGACAGGTTTTTGGCTGACGTGGAAAGTGAGAGATTTTGACTGCTTTTTCGGCTGACGTGGGAAGTGTGAGAGAGATACGGGAGGGAGAGAGAAAGTATCCGCCGATGCCGTCGAGGTTGCAGGCGGTGCCGTCGCGTCTATCGACGATGAGTTGGCCAGTGTAAGTGTCGCTGCCGCTGGTGTCGTAGATCCTCTCACAGAGGTCGGCGATCTCCATGGGGAAGCACGGATCCGTCTCGCCGAACCAAGCATTCACCATGGGGTTGGTGGCTAGCTCGGCGAGCTCGTGCCCCATGACGCTCACCATCGCGTCCACTCCGAGGCCTCCGTTGGGAGGAAGCTGGAACCCCAGTCCCCGCCATGTGATCGGCGGAAGTCCCAGGTGATGCAGCCGAGGACCATGAAGTGGTCTAGCATACCGGACTAGATATATGGGGCTTGGGAGGCGAGCCATCTGAGTAGGTCGGTGCAAATGTGGTCACAGTCGGACGAGGTGGCGTTGGGGGAGAAGAGAATTGGGCCGACGGCGAGGCCGGAGCAGAAGGGGACGTAGAAGGCGGCGACCGCGGAGGAGTTTAAGGTGCGACATGGGTGGGCGAGAATGCGATAGTGGAAGATGAGCTTGACAGCGAATTGGTCGATGGCATGCCAGGCGGAGAGGAGGGCGGGAGGAACTAAGCCCGCGAGGTTGGCTCCGGTAACGGTGCGTCCATGTTCGTCGTTGGAGAGCGTGTCATGGCTTTGTAGGATGTCGTGGTCGAGGATAGCTGGGAGGGAGTAGACGTAGGCGAGGCCATTCCACCTACTCTGTTTTCTTCACCGTCTTCTTCTCTCTTCTTCTTCTTCTTCTTCTTCTTCTTCTACTTCTTCTTCTACTTCTTCTTCTTCTGCTTCTTCTTCTTCTTCTTCTTCTGCTTCTTCTGCTGCTTCGGCTTCTCCTTCTCCTTCTCCTTCTTCTTCTCCCTTCTTCTCCCTTCTTCTTCTTCTTCTCCCTTCTTCTCTCTTCTTCTCCCTTCTTCTCCCGCTTCTCCCTTCTTCTCCCGCTTCTTCGTCTTCTTCTTCTCTCACTTCTTCTTCTTCTTCTTCTTCTTCTTCTTCTTCTTCTTCTTCTTCTTCTTCTCCTCCTCCCCTCCTCTGTTTTCTTCCTTTTCTCTCTCTTCCTCTCCTGATCTCCTTCTTTCTTCTCCTCCCCTCCTCTGTTCATCTGAGTTTTCAAGGTTGCTTCCCGTTGCAGGGGTCCGCGATTGACGTTCGCGGTACCGTCGTAATGCCGGGACTCACTGCGGATTGGATGGCAGCGGTCGGTAGTATCGCTGCAGCAATTCAGTTGGACTTGTGTGTTATTTTATCATACCGTTGCATACTTACTTCTTACCTGCGCATGATTATAGCATGCATTTTGTTTGTACATTAGATGCATAAGGTTAGGGTGTAGGTGATGGATTGATCACCGATTCGAGGCTTTCAGGTAGCTCGGATTTAGCTCTTGGACCGTGGCGAGTATTGTGGTCCAGGATCGGATGGTAGTATTTAGTCGATATCGATGATAGGCTTAGATGACCTGAATACATGTTGATCGAGGATTTAGAGGTCGTGTCGGCCTCGAGTCGAGTTCTGAGGTGTAGCCGGTGTCCGATTATAATGACTCTTGAAATAGTGGGTGTGCCTACTCAGCGGTGCCATTTCCTGCCAGCAGTGCTGGTTTCCTGCTTATGAGTCAACCGTGTCGGTTTCCTGCTTATTGAGCGTGACCCGTCATGTGACCAGCTCGGCTGGAAGATCATGATTGTGGACCTCAGGGACACGCGGTGGGTTATGGGAACCCTGTGTATATCTAGATTATACTTGGGGGCGACACTGTTGTGTTCCCTCTTTTCTGTGTGTCATAGTGTAGAACCCTATTGAGCTTAGTGCTCACTCTTACCCGGGTTGTGTTTTGCAGGTGCAGCTGTTAGATCTTCTTCAGTGGCCCCCTACCGGGCTGGTGTTTGGTGGCGCGGCGGCGTCTGGAGGTGTTTGAGGAGCGGTGATCGTCGTCTACCTTTTGTTATAGTTAGCCTCCTACGGGAGTGTGATGTATATTAATGTAAACATTTTTTGAGGATTTAAATTTATCTTATTATATTATTGAGGTTTGGAATTATTGTTAAATAAGGGTCCTTTGAATTGTTTAGGGAGACCAATAAGTTAGAGGGAACTCTCGCCAAAATTATTCCACTTTTAGTTAGGTTCCGGTTCGTGTCGCCCGGCCCGGTTGGGCCTTCGCGGGTCGGGGCGCGACACTACTCAGCGGTGTTGTTTCCCGCCTAGCAGTGTCGGTTTCCTGCATATGAGTCTGTAGTGTTGGTTTCCTGCGTTCAGGGACACGCGGTGGGGTTATGGGGTCCCTGTGTACACCCAGGCTTGCTTGAGGGTAACACTGTTGTGTTCCCTCCTTATGTGAGTCTTGTAGTTTCCTTGCTGAACTTAGTTGCTCACTCCTACCCTGACTGCGTTTTACAGGTGCAGACGTTAGCTCTTCTTCAGTGGCCTCTACCGGGCAGGTGTTTGGTGGAGCGGTGGAGACTGGCGGTGTTTGAAAAGCGGTGATCGTCTGTTTACCCTTTTGTCAAATAGTCTCATACTGGAGTATGATGTATAAATGTTAACCATTTTGAGATTTTGAATCATATTTTTACTATATCATTTGAGGGTGCTTATGAATTGTTTAGGGAGACCAATAGATTAGAGGGAACCCTCGCCAAAACTTTTCCGCATTTAGTTAGGTTTTGGTTCGCGTCACCCGGTCTGGTTGGGGCTTCGCGGGTCGGGGCGTGACAACTTGGTATCAGAGCACAGGCTGTAGGTCCCTGGGATAGGATCAAGATTCGGTTGAGATTGAGTATGGGATGAGATAGTTCTATGTCTATAACATCCGTGCATGCTCTTCTGTGATGTGTTGTGCTTTTTCGCTTTAGTACTGTGTTGTTTGTTTTGTGGTTTCTGACATGTTGGCACTCGTTTATCGTTGGTGATTGCGCAGATGCCGGGAGCGTGAGGGCGGCCTTCGGTTGTTGGTCGGGGTGGGGCATGATCTGGTCGACCCGCCCGACCAGACAAGGTGGCACCTATCAGGGAGGTATGTGCTAGGCGGGCTATGCCATCACCAGTGACGCTTTCGGTCACACAGAAGGAGGCCTTTCTCGTCGAGGAGAGGGTCCTCGCTCCTATCGACGGGCGAACCGCTGTGGCGATCATGATGGATTTTTAGCGACTGAACTAGCTGAACCCACCTCGGTTCAGTGGCAATCATGATGGATTTTCAACGGCTGGCTCAGAGGAGTCACGCGCGTCCTGGACGCTCTCTTCGTCGAGGATGACCGGATCCGGGTCACCCTCGCGGCGTTTCAGTTCGACGGAGACGCCCTTGATTGGTGGTGCACCGCTCTTCACATCAGTGATGGAGTCGAACCACTGTGAGAGGAGTGCAGGGCGATGTTCTTGGACGTGCACTTTTAAGAGAGTACACGTGACACCCTGACCCGTGAGTACCAGTCCCTTTTGCAGGGTACTCGCTCTGTTAAGCAGTCTGCCACCCGGTTCACACATCGGGTCTATTTTGCGGGGGCAGTGGCAGCAGATCCGACAGGCAGGGCATGACAGTTCGAGTGGGGACTTCGACCAGAGCTCAGGTGGCATATCAGCTCCCACAACTTCCAGATGTACGTAGCAGTTCTGAACTACGCCCTAGCAGCAGAGGCATAGTTGCAGGACGAGAGGTGCCGGGTTGTTCCACCGGCATTCTCTGTCAGCACACCGCAGAGATCCCAGGTTAGAGGGGGATTTGGCAGAGGCCAGCAGTGGCGTCCGTGACACTTCGAGTAGCAGTCGCGGTGCCCTCAGCAATTTCAACCGCAGTTGCCGAGTCCAGTAGGGCAGTTTCTCCTGACGGCCGGGCCGTCTGGGCAGGCTCCGTCAGGGGAGGCCAGGGTCAGCAGCCTGATGGCGCGTCAGTCATGTGCTTCCAGTGCGGACAGCTGGGACACTTCCGTAGAGACTGTCACCTGCGAGGACCGCGGGGCACTATTCCGCAGGGCAGTAGAAGCGGAGGGTCCAGTGCTTGGCAGAGGAGCAGTGGTGGGCACGGATTAGGGGCTAGACCGAGTCGCGCCAGAGGTGGAGGCGGCTAGCGAGGACGTGTGTTTGCCCTCCCAGCGCATGAGTAGCCAAACACTATTTATGTTGCGCCCCGGCCCAGAAAACCCATCCGGACCGGGACACGAGGGGGGTTTCCTACATCTACTAATAGCAACCGGTGGAAATAGTTACGACAAGCAGTCAGAGGACAGAAGTAAATCTAACAACTCCTATTATTACAAAACGGTACATAAAACAGAGTTACATTAAGATTTACATAAACAGTCCTTAAGTACAAAAGATGTATAAAACTCAAAAAGTTACATCATCAGTAGTCTCCTGAAAAGCACAGCAGAAACCATCCTGGCTCTCAAACATGCCCTGACGTCGACGCGCCACCATAGGACGAGCAATTGGGACCCACCGAAGGAGAGCTGGTACCTGCACTTGCAAACGCCGCCTGGGTAGGTGTGAGCACTAAGCTCAGTAGGGTTCTACTTTACGACATATACAAGAAAGGGGAAAACTGCAACTGAACTAGCTCCGTGCCAAGTACTGAGGCCTGCCAAGGACCCCATAAATCCCGTCAATAACCCGAAGAGATCGATCTTCTTCACCAGAAGGATCAATCTTCTTCGTGACATGGAAGAAAACTTGTCCCTGTCAACTGAAAGAGATCGATCTTCTTCACCAAAAGGATCGATCTTCTTCGTGACATGGAACCTGCCATACCAGTCTAGGCAAGGATCGATCTTCTCCAACAGAAGGATCGATCCTGCTCGAGCTGGGTATGATGCACCACAAGGGATCAATCTTCCCTCAAGGGAGATCGATCTGAATGGGTTCTCCGGCGACCGGACGGCGAGAAATACCACCGGAAGACACAACCAAACCCCCCAAAACTCTGGGATCTGGTAGAGTAAGGGACCACGAGTCCAAAACCGTTGAGATCAGGGAAAACAAACATGTATGCTAACAGATCTAAGCAAAAGATCACAATCAAACAGGAAAAACTCCAAAAACCTGGAAGATTGTAGGTAGGATTCCTACCTATGCAATAGTAGCTTCAATCCAAGCTACTAGGCATTGGATCGTCCTCAAACTCCTTCAAAATCCACAGATCTGAGCTCAAAATCCCCGGATTTCAAAAGGATTTAAAGAAACCCATTGCGTTCGCTTTATAGGCGGACGAACCGACCTATGAGGGATCGATCTTTCCTCAAGAGAAGATCGATCTCTCATGACGATCACAGCTTGACTTTCTGGCACATGGAGATAGATCTCTTAGCAAAAGAAGATCGATCTTATTTGTGTAGAAAGCTAAACTTGGGCAAGAACTCAAGCCCAAGCCCGGATCTTTCGATCCCGGGTCCCACTAACCATTCTAGCCAAACATTACCACAAACATGGTCAGTGTGTGCACACGCGGGTGTGAAACAAGCCGACAAGGCGCAATTCACCAAATTGCCCTTGAGGCTTACAACGAGCCACAGGAGTAGAGGGACGGGTCCTCACATGCAGCCTGCGGGTACTGCTGATACTACGGTGGCGACTGGTACAGCTAAATTGTGAGGACCTGTTCCTATATTCCTGTAGCTCGTTGTTGACCACAAGGGCAATTTGGTAAATTACACCTTGTTGGTTTGTTTCTCACCCGCGTGCGCGCACAGCCTCTGATGGATGGTTGTGTTTGACTAGATCTGTTTAGGAGGTTTTTGACCTGTGGTTCGATCCAAGCTAGTGTTGGATCGATCCAACCAGTCTTGGATCGATCGGACTCGGGGTGGGATCGATCGGACTCGGGGTGGGATTGATCGGACACTGTAGCTTGTCGGTGGAGTTGCGAGGATGGCTGTCGTGGCCGTCACTCTCCACTGTCAGGGGAGACGAGACTTTCTCTCCTCTGCTCCCCCTTTTCCCCGGCCTTCCCGCCTTTCCCCGGCCTTTTCTTCCTCTTCTCTTCCTTCTTCCTCCTTTCTTCTTCTTCCACGGCTCTGCTTCCTCTGCTCTTCCCGGCAGCCAACTTCTTCTCCACCGTTTTTCCTCCTCCGGCCACCATTTTGGGTGTTCCAAAGCTCGTTGGATCCGTAGCGGCGTAAGGAAGATCCCTGGCGTGGTTTACTTGCTTGGTTAGCAGCCGTTTAGCGGGGAATCAGCCGAGGATTAGCGTTTCCAGTAGGTGTTCTACCTACGTGACTTGTTTAATGGGTTTCACTTAATCTAGCCACTAGATCTTGCTGTATTTGTGTTGTTGGATGTATGTTGCTTAGTATAATTTATGGTTTAAGTTTCAGGAACTTTGGTTGAGATTTTAGTAGGATTTATACACGTTTAATCTCGGATTTTCCGGTTTCTGTTGTTCTTGAAGAACAGCTAGTTTGCAGCGCGTTTTCCGACCAGTACGTGCATGTTCTTGGGTTGTAATGAACATAAGAGTTGTAGATCCTTGAATCTACTTTTCAACCCAATTGATTTCATAACTTTTTGATTTTCCTACGATTTGTTATGAATTTATTACTGGAGGGCTGCGTTGCAGCAAGTACTTGGTAAGTTAGTTTGATTAGCGGTTTAGATTAGTGTTTTCCCGTTAATCTAGCCGTTGGATGTTTTTGGATTTTGGATATGTTGATCCCGGCATATAGATCTACTGGAGGCTAGATTGGATCTCGAATCTGAGATCGGTTGGATGTCAGATCGATGAATCAACTAGCTGCTATGTGGATAATGGTTTCTTTTCTTGGGCTTTCCGAGTTCGATCGATCCAAGGACAAGTTGGATCGATCGAACTGCAAGTAGGATCGATCCATGCTAGTTGGATCGATCGGACTACAAGTGGGATCGATCCATGCAAGTTGGATCGATCGGACTGCAAGTGGGATCGATCCATGCAAGTTGGATCGATCGGACTGCAAGTAGGATCGATCTCTTTCGGTTGACAGGGACCAGTTTTCTCCCAAGCACTAAGAAGATCGATCTTCCCAGGAAGAAAGATCGATCTCTTAATAGCTGAGGGGTGTTTTTCAAATGGCTTTTGCCCGCATGGCTTTGTATGACGGTTTTTCCTTACCGCCTTATACCTGGTACATATGTTTAAGCATGTTAGGCCTATAATAGGGGCAGTGGTGAACCGGGGGAGTGATGACTCCCGGGATGTTTAGAATAAACGGGCGGGTAGCCCTACAGCTTTCCTTAGCCTCGCATGCCGGCGTGCGCCGAGGGCTTTATCTGTGATATCTGTGAGCTGTTGTTTGCGGGGCTGCTTCCCAATGCAGGTGTTGTGGTGGACTGTTGATAGTTGGTGGTGGTACCACTGTAGCAGGTCCTAAACCTTACTTACCTGTTCACCACCCCGGGCCGGCAGGGTGCCGTGCCCAGACTTTGTTTGATATACCATCACATACGATTGCATGCTTATTTGTATTATCCTGCGTGTGTTCATAGCATGCATTGTTTTGTGCATTAGTTGCATCTGTGTAGGACGTTGGCGATGGGTTGATCGCCGATCCGGGCTTTCGGGTAGTCCGGATCTAGCTCTAGGACCGTTGCGGGTAGCTCGGTTCAGGACTCGATTTGTAGTATTCAGTCGTTTTCGATGATAGGGTTAGATGACCTGAATACTTGTGGTTTGATGTTTAGAGGTCATGTCGACTCCAAGTTGAGTCTGAGGTGTAGCTTGTGTCCGGTGTTCTTGACTCTTGGGTGGAGGAGTGCCCACCCAGCAGTGTCCTTGGCCGCCAAATAGTGTCCTGTGTCCTGTTGAGAGTCTGCAGTGTTTGGGCCTGCTTTCACGGATTCCCGGTGGATTATGGGACCCTCGTATACACCTAGGTTCGACTTGGGGGTGGTACTGTTGTGTTCCCTCCCTTGTGAGTGTCGTAGTGTAGTGTCCCTGTTGAGCTTAGTGCTCACTCCTACCCGTGCTGCGTTTTGTAGGTGCTGGCGATAGCTCTTCTTCGGTCGCCCCTACCGGGCAGGCGTTTGGTGACGTGGCGGCGTCTGGCGGTGCTTGAGGAGTGGTGATCATTCTACTTACACCTTTTTGCTTAGTTAGCCTCCTACGGGAAAGAACTGTATAACTTTTACCTTGTTGAGGATATGTAATATATTCAGTTTCAGTTTTTGAGGTTTGTGATTGATTGTTTAATACAGGATGATTATGAATTGCTAGGGAGACCACAATGATTAGAGGGAAACCTCGCCAAAATTTCCGCAGTAGGTTAGGTTCCGGTTCGCGTCGCCCGGCCCGGATGGGCCTACGCCGGTCGGGGCGCGACAACTTGGTATCAGAGCATAGGCTGTAGATCCTAGGGAGTAGGATCAGGTTTCGGTTGAGATTGAGCGTGGGCTGGGATAGTTCTATGTCTAGAACATCCGTGCATGCTCTCTTTGTGTTGTGTATGTCTTCCGCTTTATTGCTGTGTTGTTTGTTTTGCCGTTTTCTGACGAGTGAAAGGTCGTTTGCTGTTGGTGATCATGCAGATGTCGGGAGCTCGTGGCCGACCTTCGGTTGCCGGTCGGGGTGGGGCATGACCTGGTCGACCCGCCCGACCGGACAGGACTGCTCCTGTCAGGGTGGTATGGGCTAGACGGACTGCACCATCACCAGCGGCGGTTTCGGTCGTGCAGGCGGAGGTCTTCCTCGCCGAGGAGGAGGCCCCTGTTCCTGTCGACGGGCGGGCCTCGGTGGCTATCACGATGGCTTTCTAGCAACTGAACCCTCCTAGGTTCAGCGGTAGGTCTGGAGATCTGACCGCAGTGGACGACTGGCTCGACGGAGTCTCGCGCGTCCTGGATGCTCTCTTCGTCGAGGACGACGGGGTTTGGGTCACCCTCACGGCGTTCCAGCTCGATGGAGATGCTCGTGACTGGTGGCGCACCGCCCAGCACACCAGTGACGGAGAGGTGCCACTGTGGGAGGAGTTCAGGGCGATGTTCTTGGATGTGCACTTCCCGGCGAGTGCACGTGACGCCCTGACCCACGAGTACCAGTCCCTCTTGCAGGGTACTTGTTCCGTTCAGCAGTATGCCTCCAGGTTCACGCACCTTGTTCGGTTTGCGGGGGTAGTTGTAGCAGATCAGACAGCCATGGTGCGGCAGTTCGAGTGGGGACTTCGGCCAAAGATCCGGCGGCAGACCAGCTCACACTGCTTCCAGTCGTACTCAGCGATCCTGAACTGCGCCTTGGTAGTTGAGGCTCAGTTGCGGGACGACAGGTGCCGGGCAGTTCCACCGGCACCCTCCACCAGCACGCAGTAGCGACCCAGGGCAGAGGGGGGTTCGGTAGAGGGCATCAGCGGCGTCAGCGACCCTTTCAGCAGCAGCCACCGCGTGCACTACAGTACCGGCTGCCTCTACCGAGTTCACCAGCCCCGTTTCTACTGACGGCCGGGCCATCTGGGCAGGCTTCTTCAGGGGGAGCCCAGGGTCAGCAGCCGGGCAGCGCGTCGACCACATGTTTCCAGTGCGGGCATCGGGGGCACTACCGTAGAGACTGTCCTTTGCGAGGAGCGCGGGGCGCTATGCCGCAAGGCAGTAGAGGCGGAGGGTCCGGTGCTTGGCAGGGGAGCGGGGGTGGGCGCGGACCGGGGTGCCCCAGAGGTGGAGGCAGCCAGCGGGGGCAGGTGTTTGCCCTCCCACTTCCCGAAGATGGCTTTTCGGACTCGGTACGGCCTGTATGAATTCGTTGTGATGGCGTTTGGGCTGACGAACGCATCAGCATCATTCATGGATATGATACAGAGGATCTTCCGGCTGTTTCTAGACCGGTTCGTGGTGGTGTTCGTCGATGACATTATGATCTACTCTCGGTCAGAGGAGGAGCACGGGTGACAGTGTTGCAGCTACTTCGGGCGTATCGGTTATATGCCAAGGCTTTCAAGTGCGAGTTCTGGCTTTCACAGCTGAGATTCCTTGGACACGTAGTGTCGGCAGCAGGGATCTCAGTCGACCCCGCTAAGGTCGAGGTAGTGGTGCATTGGCAGAGATCGAGGATAGTGTTCGAGGTCCACAGTTTCTGAGGCCTGACGGTATACTACAAGCGGTTCATGCGGGACTTCTCTAGAGTTGCCGGACCGATGACTAGACTGACACACAATGCCGTTCCGTTCGTGTGGGATGATGCTTGTGAGCGAGCCTTTGTGGAGCTGAGGACAAGGTTGACCAGTGCGCCGGTGAATGATGAATAAATTTTATATCTCACAAGTATATGAATCAGTGTGATCAGTATAGCAGCAAGACGAGTATCGTACCCAAAGAGATTTGTAGAGATTATTAGAGTAAAATGCTAAATAACATAGAAGAAAGAAAATAAGAAAGGAAAAGTAAGAAATATGAAGTATCGAAACTAGAAGATCTAATAACGAAATAAGAAAACGATGAAAATATAATGGATGAATACTAAGGTTCCGATTTCACCATAACATCCTCATTCTATGCATTGAATCAACAAAATCTCAATTTAATTTCAAGGGCTCGTTCTTCCAGTATGATGATCCGTTCGATCGCGGTCTTCACCAAGTACCCTCAATTAACCCTAGCTAATGAACCCATAACTATGTGTTAATCAAGAATCCATTAAGCTCTGAAGAACAATTATGAACCAAGAGTTGTCTTAGCTCGAACCCGGCCTCGACATAAACTCATTCATTCATAGATCCTGCAAGATTAGGGAATGAACTCTCGCCCAATCTCACATAAAACAATCTATAGTACTTCTATTGGCCAGATAAAGGTATTTAAGATCTCAGTTATAATAATGAATGAAACAAGAAAAACAAACTGATTAAAACATTAATTCAATAACATAGAATGATTGAGTTAGGGCTACATCGGTTCCTTAGCAAAGGGATTAGCCACTCATGTTCATAAAAACAACCAAGATATTCATAAGAAAGATAATAAAGAAAAACCCTAGATCTTCGTGCGGTCTTCTCCCCTCTTTCCGGCCTTCAAAACTCCTCCAATAGTGTTCGCCGACCCCCCTTTATGTCTTGGACGATTTCCTTAAATATGGGTAAAAAAGCCTAACTTTACTTCAGCCTTTGGATTAAATTTGGTTCGTTCGTTTTCAGGTCGTCTGATGATGATGCATAATATTATATTTTTATCCCTTAATACTTAGGCTTCTGTGCTTATTTGGTACCTAAATACACTCATTATTCTTATATTTTGATTTATGATGCAATTGAAGTCCTTAAGTTCGAAAAGGAGCTGAAAAGAGTATATGGATCAAATTTAAAGATTAAAAAATACCTATTAATGAAGAACCAGATGATGTGCCATATCTGGTTGGAAAGATCTTGAAGTCTAGTTTCTGGAGAATTTTACGGTTCGTGATTCCGAGTTTCCTAGAGGAAGTTACATCAATTTTAGTACCAATGGCGCAGTCTGGATGGCAAAATAGTAAATACTCAGTAAAGAAAGATCGATCCGTCTCCCTAGTAGGCTCGATCCATCTACAGACAGACCTGACAAAACACATACTTTTCAGATGATCTCAGTAGGATCGATCTTACTATCCATCCTACTGAGCAGGATCAATCCTACACCCCTAGAAGGATCGATCCGACTCGGACGTAGCCAGAAATTGAAGATTTGGATGCAAAGGATCGATCTTACACCCGTGGAAGGATCGATCCTACTTTCTTAGTGGAGAAAATCAACGGTTCAGATCTAATTCGAGGATGGAGACACTTAAGGCTATAAATAGGACTCTTTCTAGGGTTTGAGGGAGGAATTTCTAGATACTTTTGGCTGCTATTTTCGACTCTTTTATATTTTTCCTAGGTTTTCTCTAACTTTATGGAATCTTTTGGAGGATTGTTCTTGATGGCCTTGCATAACTAAATCTTGATTCTTGGTCAAGGAAACTGAAACCTCGGAATCAATGAAACTGTGAGATCTAATCTATTTTTATTGTTCAGTTTATATTTGAGTATTGAATGTTATTCTGTGATTATATGCATGCTTGTCTTGTTTAATTGCTAGGAGGAATACTAGTTTATTATTCATCACAATCTACTGCTAGGTTGGATATCAAATCCGTAATTGTTTGATCCCTCTAATCTGCGAGGCAACTAGGGTTTAATGATTTACTGCATTTCAGAGATTGTTAGATCTTAGGAAGAACATTCGACTAAATTAAATGCAACCGCTTGTGCTTGTGTTGTTTAGCTTCATCGATCTGTCTATTCTTAAGGCTGTTACTAGATTAAATCTACAGCGCGTGTCTTAGGTTGTTTAGTAGTTAGGGTTGATTAGATCGCTTGTTTCTAATTAATTATGATTGAGGAGAGATTCGAATTTAATTCGAACGGTGAATATTCATGGTATGAATTGATATATATTTGCATCGATGATCAGTTATAAGGATTCCGATGGTGGATGTTGACTTAGACCAAGATTTGTTCTCTTGATTCAATCCATTTCTTCAATTTAGATTGTTTCTTTATTGTTTTCATTTTACTCAAAACCCCCGTCTTTGTTCACATAACACAAAAACTTAGATTAGACACTCCTCGTGGGATCGACTCGTACTCGCACTACTACATTCATTTTAACGAGTATTGGTTTTATTTTTGAGTGCCTACGATAGCACATCAAATTTTGGTGCCGTTGTCGGGGAGTGATTCTAGTTGATTTTTGTGCTTATTGTGATTTTTATTTCGTAAAAAAAAAAGTTTACTTCGTTTATCAGTGATTTTTATTTATCTTCATTACCCTAGACCTTTTTTTAATTTATTTTTCTCGGTTCACCGGAATCTTCTTGATTGTTTATGAGTATAGCTCGATCTTTTAATCAAGGTGATTTACAGTACGATCCAGAGATAGAAAGAACATTACACAGGTTAAGGAGGGAAGCTCGGATAAATTCTGAGGAGGACGATTTGGCTCTTGACCACCTATTTGGTAGCGATTCCGAATTAGAGGAGGAAGTCATGGCCGGAAATCGGACTTTGAAAGAACTTGCAGCCCCAGATTTGAATGAACCACCCTTATGCATTACATTCCCTACTTTGGATGTTGCTACTACTTTTGAATTGAAATCTGAACTAATACATCTCTTACCCACTTTTCATGGACTTTCAGGTGAGGATCCTCACAAGCATTTAAAAGAGCTTCATGTTGTGTGCACAAGTATGAAACCCATGGGGGTGACTGAAGATCAGATCAAATTGAGAGCCTTCCCGTTTTCTTTGAAGGATTCGGCTAAGGATTGGCTTTATTATTTACCCTCTAGGAGTATTATCACATGGAACAAGATGAAGAGGTTGTTTTTGGAGAAATATTTCCCAGCTTCAAGAGCGGCCAACATTCGGAAAGAGATTTGTGGTGTAAGGTAGCATAACGGAGAGTCTCTACACGAGTATTGGGAACGTTTCAAGAAATTATGTGCAAGCTGTCCCCATCATCAAATTAGTGAGCAATTACTTATCTAATATTTTTATGAGGGCTTACTAACCACTGACAGGAGTATGATTGATGCCGCTAGTGGAGGAGCTTTGGTTGATAAAACTCCTGAAGCCGCAAGGAACTTGATTGCAAATATGGCGACTAATTCTCAACAATTCAACACTAGACTTGATTTTTATTCAAAACATGTTAATGAGGTAAATGTCTCATCCCTTGAACAACAGATTGCGAGTCTAACTTCTCTTGTTCGTTAATTGGTTGTAGGTAATATCCAAACAGCGAAGGTTTGTGGGATTTGTTCGGTGGCAGGACATCCAACCGATATGTGCCCAACTCTTCAAGAGGAACCCAGTGAACAAGTGAATCCAATATATTATTGGATTATTCAAACACGTATAATCCGGGATGGAGGGATCACCCCAATCTCAACTATGGGAATCCACAAGTAAATCAGCCCACAACTCAATTCCGTCCAAGTGGCCAGCAATACCAACAATATAGATCGCCATACCCCCCGAGACCACAATCAAACCCAACTCTTAATTCTGGTATGTCTTTAGAAGATATTATTAAATCCCTTGCTACTAATACTTTGCAATTTCAACAGGAGACAAAACAATTTAAACAAGAGGCAAAGGCTAGTATTCAAGGTTTGGAACATCAGGTGGGCCAAATAGCGACAATAATTAGTAAGCTGGAGGCGCAAAATTCGAAAAAATTACCCTCTCAAACGGTAATCAATCCAAGAGAAAATGCAAGTGCAATTGTTTTGATAAGTGGTAAAGAAGTTGAGATTCCAGCAAAGGAAGTCACTGCATCGTCACCGCAA
The DNA here is from genome assembly GCA_963920575.1 of Narthecium ossifragum. Classification (NCBI taxonomy): domain Eukaryota; kingdom Viridiplantae; phylum Streptophyta; class Magnoliopsida; order Dioscoreales; family Nartheciaceae; genus Narthecium; species Narthecium ossifragum. The sequence continues at coordinate 17,808,647 of OY986970.1, read as the reverse complement.
GGAAAAGAGCAAAATATTGTTGCGAACAAAGACTTTCCTGATGACGATGACGTACCTAAACGTAAGTTTCCACCTCTTTCTGATTATAAACCAGTGCCTCCTTTTCCTCAGGCTTTAACAGAATCAAGAAGATATGAGAAGAATTCAGATCTATATGAGACTTTTCGCCGATGCGAGGTAAATATTCCATTCTTAGATGCTATTAAACAAGTAACTCGTTATACTAAATTCTTGAAAGAATTGTTCACAATTAAGAGGAAACAGAAACTTAAAGGATGTGAGAAGGTGAGAGTAGATGAAAATGTTTGTGCAATTCTTCAAAGAAAAATTCCTGCAAAGTGTAAAGATCCATGTATGTTTACTATCCCATGTACAATTGGTAACACTAAATTTGAGAAGGCCATGTTAGATTTAGGAGCTTCTATCAATGTTATGCCATATTCTATATATGCTTCTGTAAAACTTGGACCTTTGAATGAAACTGGTGTTGTGATTCAATTGGCTGACAGATCTAACGCCTATCCTAAAGGTGTAGTTGAAGATATTCTTGTGCAAGTCAATGATTTAGTTTTCCCTGCTGATTTTTATGTGCTTGATATGGAGAATGATGATCATACTACTCCTATTTTGTTGGAAGACCATTCTTAAAGACATCCAATACTAAGATAGATATGCGTAGTGGTACACTTACCATGAAATTTGATGGTGAAATTGTTAAATTTGAAATATATGATGCCAAGAAGTATCCTACTAATGATTGTCATGTTTATTCTATTGATGTGAGGAAATTGAAAGCTACAGTTAGAGATGCTTTGGGGAAGTGTCTAGAGAAGGCAGATGAAGAAGCAGTCTAGTCTTGGCCAGACAATTGTGAGGAAGATTTGGTCGACTGCAGAGAATACCAGGAGCATTTATCCGACGAACGTCCTTCGACTGAAGTTGAAAGCATTCCTATTCCGTCGCGAGGTATATTTCCTGTGACTATTTCATCTTTATTAGTGGTTAAAAAGTAGATGACCTTAGTAGATATTTTCATATCTCGACGGATTTATTTTCGATCATGTGATCTTGACATCCTTGACAATGCGAGTGACGACGTTATTAATAGGTCAATGGATGATTCAATTATAGTTGAGCATAATATTGACTCCTTCTTCCTGATCACCAAGATGACATGTATTTCTGTTTGAGAGATCTAGCTATCTTGTTTACTGGTGCTAGTATGGAAAAGCTAGTTCTGATTTTTGAAATATGCCACTTGGATTTTTATGCTAAATTAACCTTGGTGACACTACTGAGGTTAAATATTCAGAATTTATCACCCAGTGATTTTTCATCCCATCGTGCTATAAAACGTCCACCGAGGGCACAATTTAAAATTCTCTATATTGTATAGAGTGGTTTAGTTTGTTTTATTTGCTTTATTGTGTGCTTAAGCATGCTTGAATTATTTTTAGGTTGTGTGCTTGCATGTTTGCTTTTGTTTTTGCTTTGCTTTGCTTTTGTTTTTAGGTGATCAAGCATCCCCTATCCTACCTGAAGAATTCGCCCCAACTATGGTTGTTATGGAAATTCGACCACCCTGAGGAGCCTTGGGTAGGATTTCAGCTATTCTGTCAATTGAAATTCGAAGTTGGCAACTCCCATAGGATTGAAGAAGAACGCATGAAGTCGAGCCAATGACAATAAACAAAGGCGCTGCTTGGGAGGCAACCCAAGGGGAGTTCGTTCCATTCTTTCTCTTTTTATTTTCGCATTTCCATTTTAGTTATATTTACCTTTTCTTTGCATTCCACCTTACATTGGGGACAATGTCAGTTTCAAGTGTGGGAGAGGAGATCTAGGTTGCATATGCCACGTGCAAGAATTAAAGAAGCTCAACATATTCATAACATGATTGAATGAGTAAGCTTGCGACTTAGAATTAATTAGTTGAGTTATTTTCTTTGAGATGGTAGTGACTAAATTTAGTAGACAAAAGCTGGTGAGATTTTGAGCCTATAGACTGACACATTCATATCAGTCTCACTATTTCCTGTCATGAGAGATATTCTTCCATGGATTTGTTTCTCTAGAACTTGCTTTGACTCTATTCGAGGTCACATTGACACATGTATGCATGAACATGATTAAGGCCCTCTTTGTTATAAGCTACATAAGCCAAATAGCTTACCTTGCAATAATTTTTTCCTTTTGCTAAACCCCTTTGAGCTTTATTGACTTCATTGGTAACCCACATTACAAGCTTTAAACCGGAAAAATAATGTCGATACCCAAGCCATAGGACTAGTAGAGCATTGATCATCATTATGACATGTATGGGTGTGCAAGTTTCAAGTGTGGTGGTGTTTGAATTTGTGGTATGGCTATGATTGGTCCAAAAGGTTTCAATTTTTCTAGATATTATGATTATTATTAGAGGAAAATATAGGAAAAATATAATCAGAGAAAAATCCTAAAAATTAAAGAAAATTCTAAAAAGCTAAGGAAAAATCATAAAACTGGGTTGCTGATGAGTCACTAAATATTCATAATTAAACCCCTTAATTTACCTTTGTTAGGTTTAGAGTGTTTGTATTTGATAGTTTGTTAGTTGATTTCAGGTTTAATGAAGATTCAAGTTAGAAAGTACAAAAAAGGCTTAATATGCTGAAATAAACTGCTCTGTCAACTGTTAGCATAATATTCACTAGAAATTATTCTTAGGTCCAAATATTCTAAAAATTGGGTGACATCTAGAAGACATCAAGATATACAACTTCCATGTTGAACACTTTCATAGATTCCTGATGGATTGATAGCAGTTTTGAAGAAGATGAAGATATTTAGCTGCTGGAAGACTGGTCCGTCGACGCCCAGGAGAATATTCGCCAAATATTCCAGATAAGTCCAAATATTGTAAAATCTTCAGCAGATGACAGAAAACTTCCAAATCTACATCTTTTATGTTGAACTCATTCTCCACTTCTGGACCGGTTGAACCCAGTCACGACCGGAAGTAGCTGTCAGGATCGAACCAGGAAATCTGAGTTGGGCATGAGGTCCAACCCAACCCAAAACCCTAATTCCGGGAATTAAGATATAAAAAGGGTTTGTTGGCTGAAAATTGAGAATGCCTCCATAGAGAGAAAAAGAGGGATTCAGATTGGAGAAGAAGACGGAGATGCGGTGTGGATCCCTAACCTTTTTCATCGAATACATGGATCTCATCCAAAAGATGAGTGACTAAACTCTTTACTTAGGGATCTCATGAAGCTTTAGTGTAGCTTCTTTGTATTTTTCTAGTTTGATTCTTGTTGTCTTTTCAAAGACATGATCCTATGAATATGGTTTTAATTTTATAAAGAGTTGAGGGAACAGAGTTCCTCGACGTACATTCAGACCTACTTGATTGTTGTGCTTGATGGTAGAGATTCGTAGGATGGTTTTTATGTTGCTTTTGTGTATGCCTTTGAGATAATCTATGCTAGATGAAGATAGGTTGTACTCAGATTAAGTTCGAAGACAATCTATGCTAAATTTGGATAGGTTATGCCTTAGGGAAACAATCGCATTATTTTAGGGATTCATGCGAGCTTAAGAAGCCGTGATTCCATAATGTCGAGATAAGAAACAAAAGGATAATTAGAGAATACAGGAAGTGAAACTAAAGTGGATTGAGTAATCCCTAGGTTTTCTCTCATTGATTTATCCCAACCTTTTCATTGCTTTTTCAGTAGTTTAATTCCTTAGATAACAAAACCATTGAAACTCCTTTTCTTCGCCTTAGGACTTGAGTTTAGAGATTTAATTTGATTTCTTCTTTTGTTAAACAAGTTTTCCCTGTGGTTCGACTCCGAATCTCACCACTATTCTACGTTTGTAGAGTAGTATTGATTGAAGGATTATAAATTCTAAATTGCGTTTTGCATACGTTTTAATGACGACGTTTGTGAGCGATCAATTTTTGGCGCCGTTGCCGGGGAAAATCTTTTGATTTACAACGGAGTATTGATTTAATCTTCTCTTAACTCTTTTTCTGAGCGTAGTTAGATTTTTATTGTTATTTACGTTATTTTATATTTTTAGGATTTTTCTGATAATTTTCTGAAATTTTGCAGCGCTGGAACGATCTTACATTGAAGACTACTGACTGTCGACCGCGACATCGACCGCCGGATCGACCGTCGCCCTCTACGATAGCCACGGTGGACAGCGACATCGACCGTGACATCGACCGTAGCTCTCTGTCACAAAAACAGCCTCTCACGGTCGATACGAGGATCGACAGTCGCGTCTTCAAATAAGGTTGCATAGTTCCACGGTCGACCGCGGGCCATCCACGGTCGACTGTGAGCAATCCACGGTCGACCGCGAGATCGACCGTGAGCGTAGTCAGGTTAGTTTTATTGTTTTAAGTTTCTTTCCTTTCAATCTTTGGTTTCCGGATTTCGTCCTCTCCTTCGAATATTCTGTTTTCTTTTTCTCTTTTTGGTGTGATCTTGCATGCAAGGTAGGCAATCCCTAAATAACTCGTTGGAACCTTTGGATCTAGAAATAGAGACCACACTTCGAGCAGCTAGAACCTTAGCACAAAAATCTCTAAGTAACTACCAGGAAGCCATAAGCACCTTGCAATCATTAATGGCTGAACACGAGGAACATGTCATTGACCCTAATGATAATATGGGTAGGGGTGGAAATGATCACAATAATAGAGAAGTCCCAATTAGGAATCACTTCTTACCTGGACCTTATACCTATGCTTCTTGTATCAACCCACGTACCATTGATGCTACACATTATGAGATTAAGCCTAACTGGATTACAACCTTACCTTCTTTCTATGGGCGTGAGAATGAGGATCCCTATGGACACATTGCTAGCTTTCTTGAAATCCTTTCCATGTTCAAACTTCAGCATTTTAATGATGATGCCTGTAGACTCAAACTCTTCCCTTTTTCTTTGAAAGACAAGGCTAAACATTGGCTCCAAACCTTAGCTCCAAATTCGATTTCAACATGGGACCAACTTCAGGATGCTTTCCTTAAGAAATATTTTCCGATTATTAAAACTCAAAATTATCGAACCATGATTATCTCTTTTAAGCAAAATGAAGATGAGATGTTTCATGAAGCTTGGGAAAGGTTTAAGGATCTTCTTAGAGAGTGTCCCCTTCATGAGGTACCTGAGTGGCAGTTAGCCCATTCATTCTATAATGGTCTTAATGATCGTTATAGGACAATGGTTGAAGCCTGCTGCGGGGGTGTTGTTCTTAGAAAGCCATGGACCGCCCTTTGGGAAATGTATGATAATCTTACTGAAAATTCACAACACAATGCCTCAGTCTCTAGGAGTCGGTCTACTACTGTTTGTAATTCTCGGGGAGTTCATGAAATTTCTGAATTCCAAAGTCTCTCCGCACAAGTAGCCCTCCTAACTAAAGATTTAAACCAATTGAAAACAGGCCAATCTCTTGCTCAACGACTGCCTAACATTTCTCTTGAAACCTATGCCCTTTGTCTTAACTCTGGTCATCATATCACTGATTGTCATCTGGCCCCCAATTTCCCTGACTTTGTTCAGGAACAAGCTAACGCAACTTATGGTTTTTCCAACCCTCAAAATAATGCTTATTCGAATACCTACAATCCAGGTTGAAGAAATCATCTTAATTTTAGTTGGAAGCCACAACCGTCAAGTAACATTCAAGGGCAAAACAATCCAGCTAATACATCTACTTTCAAGTACCCACCTAAACCTTCTGCAAATCCAAACCCTGGGTACTTTTCACATTATCCACAGAATACCTCTCAACCTCCTCCTCCTGAATCATCAACTGAGCCGACTTTAAATTCAATCATGAGTACACTTTTAGAGATGAGAGGTGATTTCAATAGGGACATGTCGTCCATGAAGGTCGAAATTTCAACTGTCAAAAGTGATGTCTCCTTGTTGACAAACAATTTATCTTCAACAATTCAATCCGTTTCAAATTTAGAAAAACAAGTTGGTCAACTTTCTAACACCTTGTCTAAAAGAGAGGATGGGCATTTGCCAAGTCAATCTGTCACCAACCCAAGAGGCCAGCACTATGTAGAAAGCCAAAACTTTGAGAGTGCTAAAGCCGTTGTGACCCTTAGAAGTGGTAAAACAGTTGATAATCAAATAGGTGAACCTGTCAGTACAGACGATCGATCGGCCTACCAGCCGATCCATCGTCCAACTCGAGATGACTCTTTCATTTCACCTGATGCTAGCCCATCTTATTCTAGAGAGCCTGATCCAGCTAAATATATTCCTAAAGTGCCTTTTCCTGCAGCCCTCAAGGACCCGTACCCAACCATCAAAGCCCGAAGAGCTACTGAGGAAATCCTTGAAACTTTCAAACAGGTCAACATCAACATACCCTTGCTTCAGGCCATTCATCAGATTCCTTCATATGCCAAATTTCTAAAGGACCTGTGCACTCATAAACGCCAGACAAAACCCAAAGGGGACAAGAAAGTTCTTTTACCTGAACAAGTCAGTTCAATTTTGAAACATGACACGCCACCCAAATTAAAGGACCCTGGTACTCCTACCATACCCTGTTGCATAGGAGACTACTAGATTGATGGTGCCCTTCTTGACCTTGGAGCCAGTGTTAACATTTTGCCCTACTACCTTTATAAAGAATTTGGGATGAAAGAACTTAAACAGACATCAGTGATCTTGCAATTAGCTGATAGGTCCATTAAGACACCTAGAGGTATAGTAGAAGATGTTTTCGTTAAAGTGGATAATTTTTTCTTTCCGGTTGATTTTGTTGTCTTAGATATGGAGCCTGTTGTCCACTGCAAAAAGATTGTACCCATTATTCTAGGACGTCCGTTTTTGGCCACTGCTAATGCCTGCATCAATTGTCGAACTGGTGTGATGGATGTTTCTTTTGGTAATATGCATGTTAAATTGAATATCTTTAAGATTGCATGTTTGCCTGAGCATGAGAATGAATGCTTCTGTGTTGATTGTTTGGCTGACTTCTTTCATGATAAATCTCATGATATGATAGGTGATGCATTATCTGATATTGTGAGGGTTTATGATTTTGATAGTGATACTGAGGTTGACGGTGAGGATGATATATTGCCTACAATTTGGGATGAGTATGATTCTGAAGATGATGATTATGATTTTAAACTGCATGATGATAGATTGCCTACAGTTTGGGATGAGTATGATTCTGATGATGATGATTTTGATGTTGAACTGCATGATGATAGATTGCCTATAATTTGAGATGAGTATGATTCTGAGGATGATGATGTTGAATTAAAGAATGACATTCTGTCTGACGTTTTTGAATGCCTTTGCTTCTGACTCTGATGATGTTAATCGGGACACTGCACAATCGAAAGATGAAATCAAACCACACATTGTGCCCGACCAATCACTCGATCAACACACTGCAGAGACAAAAACTATTTCTTGGGTGGTTGAGCCCCTTCCACCGTTATCTTTTACTCCTGCACCTGACTTAGATCTTGGACAAGTTCTTGCTTATTATGTTGACACACACTTTTGCATAGATGTGTCAGTATATTCTAAACCTGAGCCACCACCTCCTCCTTTACCTATATTTACACCATCGTCATTGCCTACACCCATTCTGAGATTGAAATCCACTCCAAGTTCACTTTCGGGTCCCAATATTATGAGGGACACATACCATAGACTGGGTTGCAAGATAAAACATGACGATAGGTTGCCATGCATAGAGGGTGGAGCCTCTATTTCACATGTGGGGAGAAAAGAACTGATTGGCCTGCATCATCAAATACTGAACTTACTGTGGGGCTGGGTTTGGTTTCAAGCATTATATGGAGGAAATTATTCTAAGTTGGGTGATTGATGTCGTCAAATTGACAGATCCATGCTTTAATTGCACCTTCTAGGGAAGTCTAGCGATAGACATAAAATTTCACGCTTTCTGGGAGGCAACTCAATTTTATGATTTTTCCTTAGCTTTTTAGAATTGTTTTGATTTTTAGGAATTTTTCCATGATTTGTCCGATTTTTCCTTGATTTTCAATGATTTTTCTTTAAGAATAATCATAATATCTAGAAAATCGAAGTTCCTGGAGGACGGTCGACCGTCCCATTGACCGCCAGAGCGTCCATGAGGCTCTGTTAAAAATAAACCTTCTCAGGGTCGATGGAAGGATCGACCGTCAGCTCCTCAAACAAGTAACGTGGGCTACGGTCGATCGAGCGATGGACCGTCCGTTTATTTTTTCCAAATTGCTTGGTTGACGGTCGATCGATCGATTGACCGTCTGATTTTGTTCTCAAATCACCCGCGCCCACGGTCGATCCGTCTTCATCTTCTTCCTTCCTCGTCACCGTCCGCCGTCCGTCGCCACCGCTCCAGCCGCTCCCGGCCCTCCAACCCACCTCCAACACGTCGCAATCCTCTCCTCTACCTCCTCCCGGCCTCTTCTTCCCCCAATTTCGTCTCTTCCGATGCCGGCGAACATCCCCTGTTCCTACCGCCATCTCCGATCACCTCTTCCACTGCTTCCCACCGTCCCTTACCACCTCCAGCACCTTCCTCTGGCCGTCACAACTCTTTTGCAACCTTCAAAACTCAAGCTTGTAGCTCGGTTGGCCGGATTCCACCTCCGACGATCCACCACTATGCCGGTCATCTTCTATCAGCCTCTTGGCCCTCCGATTCTACAATTAAATCACCTAGGTGCGTTCTCAGGCCTTCTGCGATGCTTCCTTGCTCCTTACCCACCTCGATTGAAGCTCCGGCCGTCGGATTCTAACTCCGACCATCTTCCTCCGCGCCGTCCCCCGTCGTTCCGCCGCCTGGAGACCACCATTCACAGATCAGACGGCATGGACGGACTCCTTGGCCTCCCACGATTCCATCCCTACTGGTCCCATCCTCCGGTGACGACGTTTCATCGTTGATCGTCGCCGGCGAGCTCTCAGCCATCCGTTGGCTGATGGACGAGATCCATACGCTTTGCAGCCCGGTTTTCTGATCAGACAGTGTAGATCTTCAACCAGGATAATTTTATGGACACTGATTATTTCGGTGCTGTGTATGGATCATTTAATGTATTTTATTGCTTTAATGTCTTTATTTTTAATTTTTGTGGATTGAATGCTTGTATAAGGCTGATATATCATGATAATACAAAGGAGACTTTGCCGAAATTGTTAATGATTTTTATGTCTTTCTATAATTTTTTATACATTTTCCATTCTATTATATTTGATCTTTTGGAAAGGAATCTTTTATGGCAGGTGGCCTTTGGCACTAATTGAGCGGCGACTTATGACATTCTTATATAGTTCGATCAGGGGGTTATTTTTCAAGTCTTTACATATGTCTCTAACGTTTTATGGTGATTTCTATGGTTTTATTCTTTTAATCTATTCTAGAGACATGAATTCATTCAAGGATGACGTATTCTTCTTTTGGGCGGTGTGGTGATCGTCTCTTATGCGAGCCAACTACTTATAGTGCAATATCTACGGTGATCTCTACCCTTTTTCCTTGCTTTATTTTTATGACTTAGTGTAATTGGGGACAATTACATTCAAGTTGGGTGGTAGATTCTAGGAATTTAATTTGAATAATTTGCATATTAGTGGTACTCCTTGTTGCATTTTGCAACATGGTGCCACTAACGCTGTTCATTGCACATAAATGACACTATTTCAGATTCGGACCAAATTACCCTTGACCTTGGCTGAATCAGTTCTGCCATCGCACTTGTTGCGCTAATCAATCAACTTCTTGCACAAGTTCTTTCGCTTTTTTGCGCAAACTAAAGAACTTCTTACGCATGTTCTTTCACTTTTTATGCAAACATAAAGTTGCGCAAGAAGTCGTTTAATTGGTACAAAAAGCGGAAGAACATGCGTAAGAAGTTGTTTAGTTTGCGCAAAAAAGCGAAAGGACTTGCGCAAGAAGTTGAGTAATTAGCCCAACAAGTGCGATGGCAGGACAGAGTCAGCTAAGGTGAGGGGTAACTTGGTCCAGATCTGAAATAGTGTCATTTATGTGCAATGAACAGCGTTAGTGGCACCATATTGCAAAATGCAACAAGGAGTACCACTAATATGCAAATTATTCATTTAATTTTTATTTTTATACATCCCTTGAAATATGTCAAAAGGATGAAATTATGATATGATTTGACAAAGGTTTATGTTTTAGAAATTTATTTTATGGATTATTCTGAGACGTGTATGTCATATAAGAAATAGTAAATTTTTGACATCAAATAAAGAACGTGCGAAGTCAAAGGAGCAAAGATGGGCCATCTTTGACATCAAAATTGTATTTTCTCATAAAGAACCAGATAATGTGTCATATATGGTTTGAAAGCTTTGGAAGTCTAGTTTCTGGAAGATTTTAGGGCTCATGATTCCGAGTTTTCTAGAAGAAGTTACGACATTTTTAGTACCAATGGTGCAATCTGAATGGCAAAAGATAAATTACGCAGAACAAATGATGGATCATCTTCCCCTATAATGATCGATCATTGTACTGTAGCAAAGATGACAGAGAGTCATGTTTTGAATGATCTATCATTTCCTTTGAAATGATCGAAAATTTTCAGGCGGAGTCAGTTTTTTGGGATCAAATGATCGATCATTTGATAGCAGTTAGGCAAAATCAAACGCCTAGATCTAATCCGAGTTAAGGGGATACCTAAGCCATAAATAGGCATCTTTTAGGAGTTTTGGGGGCTCTCTAAACTCTCTCTTGGCTGCTTGGAGGCCAAGGAGAAGGAGCACTCTTTTTTAGTTTATTTTTCCTCTTTTTAACTTTTCTTTTTAGAATCTTTTGGGAGGAAATCCATGGCGGAAGAGCTTCATCAACCTTCATCCACGGATCAAACCCTAAAGATGAGTAGCTAAACATTTTACCATGGGATTTTTATGATGTAACTAGGGTTTCTATTAGGGATTTCTAAGATTTAGGGCTTGTATACCTCTTTGAATGGTTTGTATGGATTGATCTTAATTTTTTTATGAACTTGGTGTAATTTTTTTTATGAACTTGGATGAATGATTTGTTTCTTTATGCCCTAGATCTAGGTCTTGAGAATGTTAGGGCTTGAGATTAGAGATTCTCATCAAAACATTCATGCTAGAGCCATGAATGTGAGGATTCTCTTATCGAGATTAAGAGTCTTGTGATCTTAGAACCATTACACGTAATGCTAGAACCATTATAACCAACTCTTAATCCGTTATTCATCTTAATTCAAAATTAGGAATTTCGTAGTGCTAGAACCACTACGCTAGTGCTAGAACCACTAGGGTAACTTCTAATCCTTGAAACATTCTATTTGGCGATCTCAAGGTGCTAGAGCCATCTTGATCTTACACCTAAATCCATATTATACTATTTTCTTGCGATGAATTCATCCAAATCAGAGGATTCATTAGCAGTGATCCTAACTAATCATTAGGTCACTAACATTTAGATAACTACTCTCACCGACAAGGGATCCTAATCGGAACTTATTGAGTGATAGGGAGAACTAGACATTCACCTATCAACCATTAGAAAAACCATTCAGTTTGGTTAGCTCGTTCTAATCCCAGGAAGACCTGGTAGAATTTTAGTTATTGATTAAGAATTCCCTGGTACCTTTTCTCATATTTATCAATATTTTTAGTGTAAAGTTAGTTTAATTTCAATTCTGAATCATTTCTCAACTTATTGGTAGAAATACTTAGATTGAGTTTAGTAGTTTAATTATTTTCCTACGCATTCCCTGTGGATTCGACTCGGATTCACTGCTATGTCGCGCCCCAACCCGCGAAAGCCCAACCGGGCCGGGCGACGCGAACCGGAACCAAACTAAATGCGGAAAAAAAGGCGAGGGGTTCCCCAACTTACTGATTTCACTAAACAATTCATAAGCACCCCTGAATATTACAACAAATTTAAAACCTCAGCAGATATGATATAATAATCCAAAACCTCAAAGGGGTTACAACAGTTTATACATCATACTCCCGTAGAAGACTAACTATAACAAAAGTGTAGAATGTGATCACCGATCCTCAGACCCCGCCAGACGCCGCCGCGCCACCAAACACCTGCCCGGTAGGGGCTACTGAAGAAGAGCTGGCGCTTGCACCTGCAAAACGCAGCTCGGGTAGGAGTGAGCATAAAGCTCAGTAGGGTTCTACACTACGTTACACAGAAGGAAGGGGAACACAACAGTGTCGCCCTCAAGTAAGATCTGGGTGTACACAGGGGCTCCATAACCCCACCGCGTGTCCCTGAGGCCCACGATCATGGTCTTCCAGCCGAGATGGTCACATGTCTGGTCACACTCAGTAACAGGAAACAACACTGCTGGCCCACAAGCAGGGAACGACACTGCAGGCGGGAAACGACACCGCTGTGGTTGCAACCCCTCTACTCAAGGGTCAACACAGTGGGACACCGGCTACACCTTAGCATCCGACTCAAGGCCGACACGACCTCTATAATCATCAAGCAACATGTGTACTAGTCATCTAAGCCTATCATCAAGTTTGACTGGACACCACAATTCGAACCCAGACCAAACTACCCAACCCCGGTCCTAGGGCTAAATCCGAGCTTCCAGCCTCGGGATGGCGATCCACAAATCACCCACGCCCTAACCATGCAACTAATACACATCAGAGAATGCATGCTATGAACATACACAAGCAAGAGGAATAGGCATGCAACAGTATGACAAGGCAGCATACAAGTCCAACCGGATCGCTGCAGCGGTACTACCAACCGCTGCTAGCATATCCGCAGCGGGTCCTGGCATTACGACGGTACCACGACCGTCAACCGCGGACTCCTGCAACGGAAAACAACCCTGAAAACTTCGATGAACAGTAAAAATATAATATTATAATCCGAGCTTATAATATTATATTCAAAACACCAAAACATTCTCGACAAGAAGCTAGTTGACCCCATCGATCCGATGTCCAAACGATGTCGGATTCAAGATCTAACTTAGAATCCAGTAGATCTATATTCCAAGATCAACATATCCAAAATCCATAAACATTCAACGGCTGGATTAACGGAAAAACACTAATCAAAACCGCTAATCAAAACTAACTTACCAATGCTTGCTGCAACGCAGCCCACCCGTGCGAAAACCATAACAAATCGTAGGAAAATCAGACAATTATGAAATCAATTGGGTTTGAGAGTAGATTCAAAGATCTACAACTCTTATGCTCATCACAACGCAAGATCATATATGTACCGATCGAAAAATCCGCTGCAAGCCAGCTGTTCTTCAAGAACAGCAAAAACCGGAAAATCCGAGATTAATCATGCATAAATCCTACTAAAAAATCAACCAAAGATCATGAAACTAAATCCAAAAATTATACTAAGCAAGAGGAAGCTAACAACACAAAGAACTACAAGATCTACCAGCTAGATTTAGAGAAACCCATTAAACACTCTCGTAGGTAGAAAAACCTACCGAACTGCGCTAATCCTCGGCTGATTCCCCGCTAATCAGTCACCAACAAGGTTCCAAATCACTTCAGGGATCTTCCTCTCGTGGCCACGGATTCTATGAGCTTTAGAACACCCAAAACGGTGGCTGGAGGAGGGAGAACGGAGGAGAAGAAGATGGGCTGTCGGAAGAAAACAGAGCAAGCGGAGCTTGCGGGAAGAAGAAAGAAAGAAGGAAGAAGAAGAGAAGGAAGAAGAGAAGGAGAAGAGAAGGAGAAGGAAGGGGAAGGCCGGGGAAGGAGGGGGATGGTGAAGGAGAAGGTGAAGGAGAGGTCCTCTCCTCTGACAATGGAGAGCGACGGCCATGTCGGCCGTCCTCGCCGCTCAACTGCTCTGCTACAAGCTCAACTGCCCTGCTACAGTACCCGTATCGATCCAAGGCCAAAATGGATCGATCCAAGACTAAGAGGATCGATCCAAGCCAAGAGGGATCGATCCAAGACACCAACCTGATCGATCCCACACACCAAGTCGGATCGATCCGAGACAGGCTGGATCGATCCAAAAGACTTGGATCGATCCGAACGGGTCAAAAACCCACCGACTCGCTCACGAGTCCGATCGATCGCTCAAGGGCCATAAGTTGCCCAAAAGCAAGCTTCAGCGCGCCCGAGCTGGGATCTTCCGATCCTGGTTTCACCTAACCATTCTAATCAAGCACTAACACAAACAAGGTCAGTGTGTGCACACGCGGGTGTGAAACAAACCAACAAGGAGCAATTTACCAAATTGCCCTTGCGGCCTACAACGAGCGACAGGGGTAGAGGGACAGGTCCTCACATGCTATCTACCCCAAAAGTAGTTAGTTTGAAGTTCAAATATCAATTTGTAATTGTGATCGTGCGCGTTAAGCTGCGACACTTTTCAAGCGCTATGATCGGTCGGTTTCCGTTCCGATCGGTCGCTCTAGGCCGCAGGCTCCTTCACTCGAAGTCCAATTCAACGTAGATGGCGCAGTCCGACCGATCGGATTCATGTCCGACTGGTCACTCAAGGTGGCTGGCGAGTTGTTTTTCTTCAAGGAAAATGTGTTCCAATGCTGCAAAAATTCCAGACAATTCTCAAAAAATTCCTAAAAAGAGTGAAATAAAGAAAAGGAAAAATAAGAACGATAATAACTTAACTAAGCAAAGAAAAGTAGTTAAGAGAAAATCAATTAGTTAACCGTCGAATTCCCCGGCATCGGTCCCAAAAATTGATCGCTCGCAAACGTCGTCATTAAACGTTGCTAACCTCAATCAAATCTTAAATTTATATCCTTATTCAATCACTAATACTACTAAGTAGACTAGTGGTGAAATCCGGAGTCGAACCACAGGGAATTACTAGGAAAAATCAAAATCAGTTATCAAAACTCTAGATCTAAGCTAACAAATTCAATGATAGATTGATTTAACTGAAACTATCTAAAAAAGCAAAAAAAAATATTATAGTTTTAATCAAATGAAAAAGATGTCTTAGGAAATACACAATCCACCCTAGTTTCACCCTTAATCTTCCCTACTTACCATCTTGATCACTTCTCTAAGCATTATGGATCGTATGGCTACAAGCTCACACGAATTCCTAAAAGAAGGTTTTATATTTTCTACGGCATAATCTATCTTTGTTTGGCATAAATCATCTTCGGTTCTACAATTACCTTAAGTTATTCTACTCCTAATGACCTTAGTATGACTTATCTTCACGTAGCATAGATTATCTCAAAGGCAAATGACAAATCACATGAAAACTATCTTATGAATCTCTATAATCAAGTACAACCATCATGCAGGACTAAGAATACATCAACGAAACTCTGTTCCTTCAACTCTATAATCATTAAAATCATATTCATTAGATTTTACATAAAGAAGTTCACAAAAATCCAACTAAGAAAGATCAAAAGTTACACTAGGGTTTCATGGTATTCCTAAGAACAATAAATCTAGCCACTCATCTCTTGGAAATCATCAATCGGTGTAGAAGATGAAGCCATTGATCCCCGTGGAAAGATCACCGTCTTCAAAACCCTAACCTTCTCCTCCAAAAGTGGTCCAAAAGATCCTTATTTTCTGCCGGAAGAACCCCCTTATGTATTAGAAACCCTTCATCCCGAAATTTGGAGTTTTAATTGAACTTAAACTCTAATTTCCCTAAATTCCGGGTTGATGACGTCATCCGAGCGACCGATCGGACTCAAAACTGATCCATCGCTCCATTCGGTTTGACTGGGTCTTCACTGTCACGTCATTAATCAATTCCAGCCTTTCTCAAATTTCAGCTTTTATAGATCCAACTTTGCTTCAAACCGGACGCCAATCTATAGTGAATCTCACAAAGTGTTCAACATGAATGTTGTAGAACTGGAGGTCTTCTTTGATATCCCAGAATTTCTGAATATTTGGAGTTCTGTAGAATATCTGGTGATTTATTTCAAAACAGTCAATGAAGCAGTCTTTTTGCAGAATTTACTGATTTTTGGCCGAATTTCTTGTATTTCTTCTTAAATCCTACTTAAACCTGAAATCAAACAATAACATATCAAATACACCCACTCTTAGTCTAACAAAGGTAATTTAAGGGGTTTAATTATGCATAATTAGTGACTCATCAGAAGGTCTAGGTAGAGCACCAGCGAACTCCAGGGTTACTTCAGCCCCTTCCACTGGCTGAGTGGAAGTGGGAGCACATCACGATGGACTTCGTGACCGGGCTACCGAGATCTCCTAGGGGGAATAACGTGATTTGGGTCATCGTTGATCGATTGACCAAGTCGACGCACTTCTTCCCTATGTGGATGACAGACTCAACAGACAGGTTGGGCAGTTTGTATGTCAAAGAGGTGGTCAGACTACACGGGGTTTCAGTGTCCATAGTGTCAGACCGTGACCCCAGGTTCACTAGCAGGTTCTAGCGAGGCTTTCAGGAGGTAGTTGGCACACTCATGATGTGAGGACCTGCCCCTCTACTCCTGTGGCTCGTTGTAGACCGCAAGGGCAATTTGGTAAATTGCGCCTTGTTGGTTTGTTTCATACCCGCGTGTGCACACACTGGCTTTGTATGTGTTAGTGTTTGTTTAGAATGGCTAGGTGGACCCGGGATCGAAAGATCCGGACTTGGGCTTGAGTTCTTGCGCAAGTTTAGCTTTCAGCACACAAAGGATCGATCCTCTCTGGCTAAGGGATCGATCCTCTTCGTGCCAGGAAGCCTTGTGAGAGCGTCATGAAGGATCAATCCTTCCTTGAGGAAGGATCGATCATTTATGAGTCGGTGGCTTTTTCTGCTTCGCGAGGACGGCCGCCGTTGGCCGTCGCTCTCCTCTGTCAGAGATGGAAAACTTCCCCTCCCCTCCCCTCACTTTTCCCCCTCTTTCCCGGCTGTCCCCTCCCCCTTTTCCCTCCTTTTCTTCCCCTCTCTTCCTCCTCCTCCTTTCTTCTTCTTCTCTTCTCTTCTCCCCCGAAGCTCTGCTCTTCCCCTGTTTTTCCGGCAGCCACCTTCCCCTCTTCCGTTCTCCCTCCTCCGACCATCAAATTGGGTGTTCTTTGGCTCATTGGATTCGTGACAACGAGAGGAAGATCCTTGAAGTGGTTTGGAGGCTTGTTGGTGATCAAATCGCGGGGAATCAGCCGAGGAAAGCGCAGCTAGGTAGGGTTATACCTACTGTGTTCTTTTCGGGATTTCTTGAGATCTAGCCGTTGGATCTTGTTAGTCCTTGCTTTGTTGGATTCCTTATACCTGTTAGAATAATTTATTTAAGTTTCATGTTAATCAGTTGAGATTTGAGTAGGTTTTATGTATGATTAGTCTCGGATTTCTGGTTTTCTGCTGTTCTTGAGAAACAGCCGGCTTGCGGAGAGTTTTCCGGCCGGCGTATACATGGTCTTGGCTTTTCATAAAGATAAGAGTTGTAGAACTATTCGTTAGATTTCCATTCCATCTTGTGTCGTAATTGTCCGATTTTTCTACGATTTCTTATGAATTGTTTACCGGAGGGCTGCGTTGCAGCAATTAATGGGTAAGTTAGTTTGATTAACGATTTTGGTTAGCGTTTTCCCGTTAATCCAACCGTTGGATGATTATGAATTTTGGATATGTTGATCATGCTATATACACCTACTAGTGGGTAAGTTGGATCTTGAATCCGACGTCGTTTGGATGTCGGATTGACGGGATCAATTAGCCCCTAAGTAGAGGCTTTGAGGATTTTTGATTATAATATTATATTTCGGAATATAATATTATATTGTTACTATTCATCATTGGTTTTCGGGGTTGCTTCCCGTTGCAGGAGTCCGCGGTTGACGGTCGCGGTACCGTCGTAATGCCGGGACCCGCTGCGGATCGGCTGGCAGCGGTTGGTAGTACCGCTGCAGCGATCCAGTAGACTTATATGATGCTTGACATACTGTTGCATGCCTTTCCTATTATCTGTGTATGTCATAGCATGCATTGTTGTTGTGTGCATTAGTTGCATTGGTTAGGGCGTGGGTGATCTTTGGGTCGCCGTCCCGAGGCTGGAAGCTCGGACTTAGCCCTAGGACCGGGGTTGGGTGGCTTGGACCCGGTTTGAATTGTAGTGTCCAGTCGATTTGATGATAGGCTTAGATGACTGGAGCACTTATGGATTGATGATTGTAGAGGTCGTGTCGGCCTCGAGTCGGAGGCTGAGGTGTAGCCGGTGTTCCACTGTGTAGACTCTTGAGTGGTGGAAACGGCCCCCTCAGCAGTGCCATTTCCCGCCTGCAGTGTCGGGTTCCTGCATGTGAGTCAGCAGTGTTTGTTGAGCTTATTGTGTGCTGCTCCTGGGCACCAGGGACACGCGGTGGGGTTATGGGACCCCTGTATACACCCAGATCCAACTTGAGGGCGACACTGTTGCGTTTCCCTCTTCCTTCTGTGTGTCGTAGTGGAGATCCCTATTGAACTTAGTGCTCACTCCTACCCGGGCTGCGTTTTGCAGGTGCAGGCGGCAGTACCTCTTCTGTGGCCCCTACCGGGCAGTTGGTTGGCGGTACGGCGGCGCCTGGTGGCTCTTGAGAGGTGGCGATATTTACAGCTTTTATCCTATGTTAGTTAGTCTCCTACGGGAGTGATGTTGTACTTTGAATCTTCCCCTCTCCGAGGTTTTGTATATTAAATCACTTTAAGTTTTAAATCTGTGGTTCGAGGTTTTGCTAATTATTATATCTTTAATTGAGGGTGCTTTTGGTGATTTGTTAGAGGGAACCCTCGCCAGCTTTGTTTTCCGTGTTTTGTAGGTTCCGGTTCGCGTCGCCCGGCCCGGTTGGGCTTTCGCGGGTCGGGGCGCGACACCTGACTTTCAGCAGGACATTTCATCCGCAGACAGACGGGCAGCCAGAGCGGACGATCCAGATCTTAGAGGACATGCTGAGAGCATGTGTCCTCGATGCTGGAGGCAATTGGGAGGGGCATGTTCCTTTGGTGGGGTTCGCCTACAACAACAGCTACCAGTTCTATCTTGGAGTAGCAACTTTTGAGCCTTTCTATGGTAGGCCGTGTCATTCCCCATTGTGCTGGACAGAGGTTGGAGAGGCACCACTCAACAGTCCAGACATCATCAGGCGGTCGTCAAAGAGACTAGTGTAGATCAGGCAGAGACTTTTGACAGCTCAGAGCCAATAGAAGAGTTATGCAGATCAGAGACGACTACCGTTAGAGTTTGTAGTCGGCGATAGAGTGTTCCTGCGAGCATCGCCGTACAGAGGGTCCGTCATGTTTAGCAGAGGTGGCAAGTTGGCGCCGAGGTTCGTCGGGCCGTTTGAGATTGTAGAGAGGATTGGTGATGTAGCTTACCGCCTGGATCTTCCTCAGCACATGTGCATCCGACTTTCCACGTGTCGATGCTGAGAAAGTATCACCTTGACCCATCTCATGTCATCAGGGTGGATGACATCAAGCTTGAGGCGGACGCGACGTTCATTGAGCAGCCAGTTCAGGTACTTGACCACAGGGATCAGGTCTTGTAGGGAAAGAAATTCCCTTGTTCAAGGTACTGTGGAGGCATAGAGGCATCGAGGAAGTGACCTGGGAGTGCGAGGCGCACATGCGGCAGGAGTATTCGCATTTGTTTCCTTCTAGAGGTAGTTCTTGTCGTGTTTTCTAGTGTAGCTGTTTTGTTGTTTCCGAGTGATATCGCTCAAATGTGTCTCACACAGCGATCGCGGCATAGTTCAACATAAGAGAGGTCGAACCCCACAGAGAGACAAGGAGAATGGATCCAGAAACACATATAACAATGTATCGAAAACAATCAAGTACGTAAAAGTTAAGAAAATTCGATCAAAGATTTAGTAGTAAAGTAACGTTAACGAAAGAAATCAGAATTTGGATGAGGCTAGGCTTTAGGAATCCTTCACTCGGACTTGGGTTCTTCTCTTATCAATGGTTCATGCAAAACTCAGTCGAGGGAATCACATCCCAATCACCTCGACTGGAAGATATAGAATTATGAGTCTAATAAAATATAAATGTCTGTTTCTATATTTGGTTCTTCTCGTTGTAACCCTAACTCCGTGCTACCAGAACCTAAGAATACACGATACCGACTGTCACTATAGACAACATACAGCAAAAGTTTCTTGGGACAAAGCTCTAACCTTGTCTTACCATATTCCTAAGAATATACAATACCAGCTGTCACTACGGGCAATGCATAGCAAAGATTTCAGGAGACTAGGTAGGAGAATGAAGAGAGATAGCTTTGGGATCATAATATCATAAAAGAAGTATGACTGGATTTATAATAATGTTCAATCACAAAGCAATCTGTAAAGATCAACTACATATATAGAGTTTAAACAATAAAGATCAAAACATGAACCATCGATGAGGAAGAAAAACCCTCATCCTGGCTCAGTTATCCATCCGCTATGCCTGAAGATTACTCGTCCATGGATGGTGGATTGGTCTCCTTCTTCCTCCAGAAAAGTCCAGAAAGAGTCTCCAAAAACGTCCAAGAACTCCCCTTGAATAACCCTAAGTTTCCTATTTATAAGCTTCAAAAGTTTGGAAACTCGGGTTAGGTTTAAACCCGTTATACGCTCGCGGTCGATGCCACCGTCGACCGTCAACTGTGCATATTATTTGAAAAAGCGGTGGTCGATCATCGCATCGACACTGAGTAGTGTTTTTATTGATAGAGGCTGACGGTCAATGCCACGGTCGATGCGACAGTCGATCTCGCGAATGATGCGACGGTCAACCATCACTATTCATTCAGCACTGCATTGGTACAAAAAATGTTGTAACTTTCTCTAGGAAACTCGGAATCATGAACCGTAAACTTTTCTAGAAACTAGACTTCAAGGGTTTTCATACTATATATGGAACATCATCTAGTTCTTCATAACCAGGTACAGTGAAATCTTTCAAGTTGACCCATGTAATCTTTTCTGCTTCTTTTAGCTCCAATTTTTTGCATTTTCCAAACAACTATGTGAAGCACATATAAGTATAAAAATAGTACTAAAGTGGTTGATTAAGGGTGGCAATCTAGCAATTGAGATGGTTATAAAGTTGTTCAGAGTGCACTTTCATGCACTCATCACCGAGCCCTGCCTTTATCGAATCTCGGGACGAGATTTCCTTTAAGGGTATTAGGATGTGAGGACCGTCTAGGTCGAGCCCATGGCTCGTTGCGGACCGCAAGGGAAATTTGGTAAATTTTGTCTTGTCGGTTTTTTTCACACCCGTGTGTGCACACATTGCCCTATGTTTGATTTATGTGCTTGTTAAAACCATACGCGGACTTTGGATCAAAAGATCCAAGCTTGGGCGCGTAAAAGCTTGTCTTTAGGACAGTTGACTGGGAGCTTTCGATCGGACATGTGCCAGTTGTCTGGATAAGGATGCGGCTGACGTGTCCGGATAAGGACGCGAACCGACCGATCGGTATTAGGACCGATCAATCGGACTCGAGCCTGTAAGTAACCCGAGACTCCTCTGTTTTTTTGGTTTTTATTATCCTCTCCTTGTACCTTGGAAATTCTCGTTTGGAGCTTGATCTAGTGGCTTGGGACGCTTGCTAGGAGCTAAAGGAAGAATCAAACGTGTATTAGCGTGGTTTCGTAGGTTTCTTCATTAAACCTTAGATTAGGTGTTTGTGTGTTGTTTAATTGATTGTTCTTCCATTAAACTATACTAGCTGATGCTTGATAGCTTGTTTATCACCTGAGTAAACTTTGGTAGGATTTGGTTTGGATTTGATGTGGATTTAAGCAAGATTTTATTATGTTATTTTCGGGTTTTCTGGTTTAATTAAAACAGTGGTGTTCTAGCATGATTTCCGTTCTGGACATGCATCATATGAGTTTGTGTTCTGAATTATCCATGAGTTATCTTTTATTTCCAACTGGTTTCATGATTTTTGAAGCTATATAAAGTTTATGGTTAATTCAATGGACTGTCTGTGCTGAAACAGGACAGTTAGCTTGATTAGTGTAATTAAGTGGTTTTGAATTATTTAATTAAGATGATTATTGGCTGCGATGATCTTGATGATTTTTGGAAGAGATCTACAAAGTTTAGTCTTAATCCACGTTATTTTCAATAGGATTTTGATTGATTTATCCAATCTAGATTTTTACCGAAATTGTAAGTTTTGATCAACTTTCGTTTATCCGATTGATCTGATTTTTGGATATGTGATTTGAGGTATGCCTTTTAGTGGGAATATCAAGTTTTGCATCAATCGGACGGTTAAATTGATAATTATGATTTTCCAAAGTTATTAGAGCATTTTCTCTAATTGGATAAATTGAGTTGTTTGTTATCGATTTATAATAATGTGATTATATCTATGTAGGCCCTGTGCTTGGCATGTGGTTGAATAAAGGAGGTCATGCCCCTTGGGATGTGCAGAATAAAATATGCATTTTATCTAGACCCTTGCGATGTTCACCCTTGGCGAGTTATGTGTTGTGCATGACCTGTGTAATAATTATCATATTGTTGCATGCCTGAATTGTTATCTATGTGTATGATCATACATGGATTTGTTTGCATTAGATGCATAAGGATAGGGCATGGACGATGGATTGATCATCGATCCGAGGCTTTCAGGTAGCTCGGATTTAGCCTTAGGGCCGTGGCTGGGTAGCGTGGTCCAGGTTTGAATGGTACTATTCTGTCGACCTTGATGATAGGCTTAGATGACTTGAATACATGTTGATTGATGATTTAGAATTCGTGTCAGCCTCGAGCCGGTTCTGAGATGTAGCCGGTGTCCGGTGTTCTATGACTCTTGTGTGGAGGGTGTACCTACTCAATGGTGTTGTTTCCCGCATAGCAGTGTCGGTTTCCTACTTCTAAGTCTGCAGTGTTGGTTTCCTGCGTTCATGGACATGCGATGGAGTTATGGGGCCCCTGTGTACACACAGGCTTGCTTGAGTGCGATACTGTTGTGTTCCCTCCTTCTTGTGTGAGTCGTAGTGTAGTTTTCCTCCTGAACTTAGTTGCTCACTCCTACCTAGGCTATGTTCTGTAGGTGCAGGCGTAAGCTATTCTTAAGTGGCCCCTACCGGGCAGGTTTTTGGTGGTGCTGCGGCTTCTAGCGATGCTTAAGAAGCGGTGATCGGCTGTTTACTATTTTGTTAAATAGTCTTCTACGGGAGTATGATGCATAAATGTTAACCCTTTTGAGGTTTTGAATCATATCTTTATTATATCATTTGAGGTTTTTGATAATCATTTTAATAAGGGTGCTTATGAATTGTTTAGGGTGACTAATACATTAGAGGGAACCATCGTTAAAACTTTTCCAAATTTAGTTAGGTTCCGGTTCACGTCGCCCGACCCGGTTGCGCCTTCGGGGGTCGGGGCGCGATACGAATCCTCAGCTAGTGCAGTCGATGCGAAGGCCAAACTTTGAAGTGGTTGATGAATCTCTCAGCTGCGTCACTGATATACTTTAGCGGACACATACTCTTTGCTGCAACACTGCTCAGCTCCCTGGAATCTACATACATACGGAAGAAACTATTTGCAAAGAGAACCGGAACACTCCGAAGTAATACGCTGAGGCGGAAGAAGTCTCGAACTATCGGTTCGGCCATCTGAATCCTTGATTCTCTCTATATTCTATTAGCATCGAAGCGTAAGCTGGAAACCATCAAGAACGCTCGAAAGAACCACGATCTCAAATTCGGTATCCCGCAAAGGTGATAAACCAGGAACCTCTCAGAAGGACAGCTGCACAAACAACAACAACACGAGGGAAAAGCAGCTCTCCTGAGCATTGATGAGTCATGAATTATGTCACGTCCCGACCTAGAAAACTCATCCAAATCGAGGTGTGAGCCACCTAAAGCTGTTTACAACATCAATAGACGCACAAGTATATAACTGCTACGAATTTAAATAATTTAGTCCTCAAGTTCATAAAAATTTTGGCAGAATCTTCTTTATAATTATAGCATAAGAAACTTGTACATTGTATAATTTTACAATTTGAACTTCGTCACATTCCTCAACATCCACATTAAAGAATATTACAATATTTCTCAAATACAACTTAATTAATAATCATACAATTTTGTTCTTGGATACATCAGATTATACATCATTGATTAAAACTGTAAATTAACTGCAGAAGAACTTCTTGAAGCTCCATGTCCTCGATCACCTCGAAATATAGCGCCATCTTCTATAAGAACACCTGAAAGAAGGAACTGCATTGACCTGCATAGCCGATGCAGCCCAAGTAGGGTGAGCAATAATGCCCAGTAAGGTTCTACTCTACGTCGCATAGAAAGAAAGGGAAACTGCAACTGTGTCGTTCTCCGCCTAAGCCTAAGGTATGCCGAGGGGCCCCATAACCCCGTCGATTCCCGAGGGCTCCTATCCAGGTTCCACCCTCACCCAAGAACAAACGAGAGGAGACAACCATTCTTAGCGCTTGGCCTTGGAGATCAGACACGACCTCTACACCTCAAGTACAAGAATATCAAACATAGTCGACTATAACAACAACCTCAAAATGTTAGTAAATATGACCATTTGATGACAATCACGTCCTAGTCCTCAACTACTCCAAACCCCCGTCCTAGGGCTAGATCCAGGCCACTCGAGAACCCCGGATCGGCGATCGAATCCATCGCCTACCACCTAGCCCTAATGTTTCTAATGCATACAACATGCATGAGCCTATTCAAGCAACTAGGTTTAGGTGTCTTTATAGGTCAAATCACCAATCAATTGTCCAATAAGGTGAGATAGCAAGCTAACAAGATGAGGAAGAAGCATATATGCATAAGCTAGGAACGAGGGATCAATTAGAGGCCACAATCACTCAACCCTCCACAAGGTGCAAACCAACACATGGTCACCATAGATACATCAAAACATCCAGCAATTAGATTTACACTCTACTTGTATAATTATCCAAACCATGTGTTACATGTATATATTATCTTATCTTGTTCCTGTGGTATAGCATACCATATATGTATATGAACTATTTATATCTTGATCAATACACAAAGATACAGATTTCCACTCCTCTATCATGGTATCAGACGTCCGGGGTCTTTCTATCTCTTAGATCCAGCGCCGGCGCCGGCGGCGTGCTCTACCCCTCCCCATCACGTCGTCGTCGCAGCCTCTCCCTCGGTCCACTGCGCCATCTACGGTCATCTCCCTCAACCCCGACCAACCTCCACGGAGTCTCCTCTGGTGAAGCCGCAGTATCTCCAGCGCCTCCTCTCCATCCCGTCGCCATCTCCTATCTTCCTCTCTCCCGAGGTCACCAGAAAGCCTTCCTCCTCGCCGATCGACGAGCTTTGCCGGCCACCTCGCGTCATCCCCTCACCGACGGCCGTTCCCTTCTCTCTCGTGGCTGCTAGTCCCCCCTCTTCTTCCTCTTCCTGTTGCGCGTGGATGGAGGCGTCGGACGATTCCCGGCGGCCTCTTTCCTTCTCCCCCGTGCCCGCACGCGACCCATCTCCTCACCCCCGCTCGTGACCGTGCCGGCCAACCCCTCCCTCCCCTTTTCTCCGGAGCTTCTTCGCCACCATCGCCGGTCTTCGCGTCCTCTCCAGCTCCGCCTCCTCTCTATGCTTCCTCTCTTCTCCGGCAACCTTTCCATCGCCTTCCCTCCCCTGTGCATCTCTCCCTGCGTGGTTGCTTGGCTGCATGCCAAGTGTTCGACGCTGGGCTGCACTGACTTGTGTGCCCAGCCAGTGCCCAGCGCGTGCGCAGTACCGCGCCCAGTGACCAGCGCACGCGCCTCACGCCTCTAACGCACATAGAGCAGCCCTCCTCCACCGCACATGGCTGCTCCTTCGTCTACCACCATGGCGAAGGACCTCCTTCCACATTCCACCGACTTCTTGCTCATATCTTCCAGCGATTGGCCTACTTGGTCTGCGACTGTTCGGATTGAGCTTCGTGGTCGCGGCCTCCTAGCTCATCTTGAAGGACCTCCTCAGCCATCCACTACTCCGACACCCTCAGCGGCCTCCATTACATCTGCGGCGCCCACTGCACCTGCTACTCCATCACTTTATCAGATTTGGTCTGAGCGTGACTTGCGGGTCTGTGCCTATCTCAGTAGTTCTGTGGATTGCTCCCTCCGTCCTGCTCTTGCTGAGCTTCCTACAGCTACAGCTATCTGGTCACGTCTCACTCGCCAGTTTGTTCAGTCGAGTAGTGCTCATGAGTATCAGTTGTACTCTCAGTTACATTCCGTGCGGCAGGGCGATCGGACGGTGCAACAATTTTATTATCTCATGAGTGATTTCTGGCGTGCATTGGATGCTCTTGATCCTCCACCAGACTCTACTGTCCCCCAAAGCTATCTTGCTACCATTCATGTTGTTCGTGAGCGTCGTAGGATCTTTCAGTTTCTGATGGCTCTTCGTTCAGAGTTTGCCTCTGTCGCTGGTCAGTTGACTCATCGTGATCCGATGCCTAGTTTTGAGTCTGTCATTGCTGAGCTCACTGCTGAGGAGACTCGATTGTTGATGGTTGCTGCTCATCAGTCACCTCCTTCCTTGGGATTCGAGGGTGTTCTTGCTGCTACCTCCTCATCGCGCCCCTCGATCAGTCGTCCTCGACACATCTGTTCTCATTGCCATAAGATGGGTCACCTAAAGGATTCCTGTTGGGTTCTCTATCCTGAGAAATGACAAGGTCCTCCAGGCCGAGGGCGACCAGTTCGCGCTACAGCAGCTGCGATTCCATCGGAGAGTGCTCTTCCTTCTCTTACACAGACGTCTCTACAGAGTCTCCAGCAGCAGATCGACCGACTCCTTCAGCAGTCATCCTCTTCTGCTTCC
Source organism: Narthecium ossifragum (assembly GCA_963920575.1). Lineage (NCBI taxonomy): Eukaryota > Viridiplantae > Streptophyta > Magnoliopsida > Dioscoreales > Nartheciaceae > Narthecium > Narthecium ossifragum. Next base: position 17,781,845 of record OY986970.1, on the reverse strand, counting down.
TCTACTTCTGCCGACTCTGCTGCTTTGGCTGCTACCCCTGGTATTCTCGATCATATATGGGTTCTTGACTCTGGTGCTTATTCTCATATGACATATGATATTTCTATTCTATCTTCATGTGTTCTTGCTGAGCATACTCCTACCATACACACTGCCGACGGCCACCGTTTAGATGTTTTACACTCTGGCACTCTCTCTAGTGGTCCCATTATCCTCCCTCATGTTCTTCATGTTCCTATGTTGCATATGAATCTTGCTTCCGTTAGTCGTATTTATGATCTTGGCTACACTGTTACTTTTTCCTCTTCTTCTTGTCGTGTGCAGGATCCACTTACAGGCCTAGAGATTGGATCTGGTCGTAGGGTTGGTAGCCTTTACCATTTGCAGCGACTCTCACTACCTATCTCACCCCCTGCTTCCTCATCGCTTACCGCCCTCACTGCCTCTTCGCTTTCTTCTGCTAATCTCTGGCATCGTCGGCTTGGTCATCTGTCAGAGGAGCGCCTTCATAGACTTTTTCGGTCAGGTCTTTTGGGTTCTAGTACCTGTACCTCTCTCTCCTTTTGTCCTGGCTGCAAACTTGCTAAATTTGTAGCTCAGCCCTTTCCTCTGCGTACTACTCAATCTTGTACTCCTTTGGCTTTAGTACATTCTGATATTTGGGGCCCAGCTCCTGTCTCTTCTATGTGTGGCTATCTTTATTATATCAACTTTATAGATGATTATTCTCGTTTCACCTGGGTTTACCTTATGCGTCACCGCTCTGAGCTTCCTCAGATTTATCAGCACTTCATTGCTATGGTTCAAACCCAGTTTCACCAGCGTATTCAGGTTTCCCGCTCTAACTGTGCTCGTGAGTACACCTCTTCTCAGATCCGATCTATCTTCCAGTCTCATGGGACGGTTTTCCAACAGTCTTGTCCCTACACCCATGAGCAAAATGGCATAGCTGAGCGTAAGCATCGACATATACTGGAGACTACTCGAGCCCTTCTCCTCTCTTCTCAGGTTCCCCGTATTTTCTGGGCTGAGGCACTTCTTACTTCCGTTCATCTTATTAATCTCATGCCCTCTCCTCTTCTTTCGGGTGTCTCTCCTTATGAGCGTCTTTATTCCAGTCCCCCCGACTACCGTCCCCTCCGAGTCTTTGGTTGTACGTGCTTTGTGTTGGTTCCTCCTCACGAGCGGACCAAATTATCTGCCCGGTCGGTCCGTTGTGTTTTACTAGGCCTTAGCTCTGAACACAAGGGATATCGTTGTTATGATCCTGTGACACAGCGTCTTCGCATTTCTCGCCATGTATTTTTTCTTGAGGATGTTCCTTGTTATTCCTCTTCCTTGCAGGATCTCACTTTTCTTCAGCCTTTATCTGTCTCGCCTTCATCATCTACCTCCACTCCCCATCCTTCCTTATCTCCCTATCCAATTCCATCCTATCCGTTAGTCCCATTGACCCCTACCCCCCCTCCCTACGACCAGTGACACTTCCTCTGCTGTGGATCACCTGCCCTCTCCACTGTTTGCTTCTTCTCCGTCGTCTACTACCGTCTCTACACCTCCTCCTCGGTATCCTCGGCGAGTTCACCACCCTCCCAGCAGATATGGTTGGTCATCTGTTGTCTCATATTCTCCTGAGTTCCATGCCTTTCTATCCGCCATTCATCTTGATCAGGAGCCCAGATCTTATCAGGAGGCAGCCCAGCTTCCACAATGGCAGGAGGCTATGGCAGAGGAGCTCAGCGCTTTCGCTCAGACTCGCACCTGGGATCTTATTCCTCTTCCTCCTGGGATTGAGCCTGTTAGCTGCAAATGGGTCTTCAAGGTCAAGCGGCGACCTGATGGCTCCATTGAGCGGCATAAGGCCCGATTAATTGCTCGTGGTTTTACTCAGGAGTATGGCATTGGTTATGAGGAGACCTTTGCTCATGTTGCTCAGATGACCACTGTTCGTACTCTCCTTGCAGTTGCTGCCGCTCGACACTGGCCTCTTCTTCAGATGGATGTGAAGAATGCATTTCTTCACGGAGATCTCTCAGAGGTTGTTTACATGCATCCACCTCCTGGTCTCTCTGCTCCTATTGGTCATACTTGTCGTCTTCGCCGTGCCATCTATGGACTCAAACAGGCTCCTCGTGCATGGTTTGAACGTTTCCGCAGTTCTGTCACAGAGGCCAGTTTTGTTCAGAGTCCTCAAGACCATTCTCTGTTTGTGCGGTCCTCATCGCAGGGGCGAGCGATTCTCCTCCTTTATGTTGATGATATGATTATCACTGGAGATGACTCTGCTGCTATTACCTCTCTTCAGGCTCACCTTCGGAGTCAGTTTCAGATGAAGTATTTAGGTCCTCTATGCTACTTTTTGGGACTGGAGATTGCTCAGGGCAAACGTGGGATCTTACTTTCTCAGCAGCGCTACATATCTGACATCCTTAGTCGAGCAGCTATCTCGGATGATCGCATTGTAGACATTCCTCTGGAGCTCCATGTACGCCTCCGTCCCACTGATGGTGAGCCTCTTTCGGATCCCACGCGCTACAGACAGCTAGTTGGGCAGCTTGTTTACCGGTGTATCACCAGACCAGATATCTCTCATGCCGTTAGCATTGTGAGTCAGTTTGTCGCCGCACCACGCTCTACTCACTATGCTGCTCTTCTTCGGATACTTCGTTATGTTCGTGGTACCACCACTCGGTCTCTTCTTATGCCCTCCAGCTCTGATCTCATACTTCATGCTTATTCTGATGCGAATTGGGCCGGTGATCCTACGACTAGACGCTCGACTACTGGCTTTTGTATCTTTCTTGGAGACGCTCTTGTTTCTTGGTGGAGTAAGAAACAAGATGTTGTCTCTCTTTGCAGTACTGAGGCTGAGTATCGTGCCATGTCTACCACTATAAAGGAGATCGTTCATCTTCGGTGACTCCTTTGTGACCTTGGTATCTCTTCCTCAGGACCTACTTCCCTATACTGCGATAACCGCAGTGCTATGCAGATTGCCAGCAATCCTGTATTTCATGAGCGGACGAAGCATATAGAGCTCGATTGTCACTTTGTTCGTCAGCATCTTCAGACTGGCACCATTCTCCTCGCCCATGTGTCTTCTGCCGGACAGATTGCCGACTTCTTTACGAAATCCCATCCTACTCCTAGATTTAGACATCTTGTAGGCAAACTCTCGGTGTTTGATCCACCTTGAGTTTGAGGGGGGGTGTTACATGTATATATTATCTTATCTTGTTCCTGTGGTATAGCATACCATATATGTATATGAACTATTCATATCTTGATCAATACACAGAGATACAGATTTCCACTCCTCTATCACCATGCAAAATATCTTTCAACAAACAAGGGTACACCTTCGGCCCATTTAATTATCTAAACATCCCAAGGGCATTACTTCCTTGGTTAACCCACAAATAAATAAAACGGGCACACAGCCGGCCCCTAAGCTTAAGCATCATATACGAGTACATAATCAAAATGAATAACTTAAAGTCATAATAATTAAATAGGCAACAAATGGCATTCAACTAAGCTTTTAAGCTAATGCCAACATGAAACCAATTGAGGAGAGGAAGAAGGGGGAAATAGGGAGGTTAAGCATCGGAGGAAAACACAGTTGTCGATTAAACCAAAACCTCCGTCAAAACTCAATCGGTCTAGTTGAAGGACACCGAAGAAAACTTCAAACGAAAGTTAAACTCCACCATTAGCATTTCATTCAATTATTGATTCAAAGAGTCAGAAGGATATTAAGACTCAATCGACTAGGCTGAACACCCAATCTGCATAACCCAGCTAAAACCATAGCAACACATAAGTAAACTGGCAAACACCTCGCAAGCACATCCGCAGCTAACCAGTCATCAAGAATTTATGCCGGCAGGTGCCAGTTTTTCTCAATGTCCATCCTATCCACTGGCTTAGGAAAAGGACAGAGGAAGGGAACAACCAGGAGAAACCCATCGGGTAGGCAACATAAAACCATAGAGGAGGAAAGGAATCTGGGGGGTGGCTCCAGCCCCCGGCAACTCAGGAACAGAGGGAGAAATCCAAGGAGAAAACTAAAGAGAAATCCCATGAGAAATCCAAAGAGAAATCCAAAGAGGAAGAGAGAACTCACCAAAATACATCAATGTCTGGAAGGATCAAACCGTCCATCACAAAACACCAGGGGAAGGTCGAGACAGGGGGTTGGAGGAAAACCTCTGGCATCCGGCCAAGCAAGAATAGAGGAGAAGGAGAAGAAAACCACAGAGACCCATCGATCAAAACCATTTCAACAGAGGAAAAGAAGAGGTAGCATCACAGTAACCTTAGGCTAACAAACATCGACGGAACAACAAGGAGAGCTAGCATGCATCGACATCATCGTACGCAAGGAAACTCCCAAGGCAGCCAAACAAATCCAAGAAGACAGCATCAAAATCCGTCAAATCAGAGCAAATGAAGAAAACCTCATCGGAAGCCAAGAAATCCAAGGGGACGGCCAGATCCTTGCCTAAAAAGCATCAAAGTAAACCTGATTCTAGTCTAGTAGAGCCTAATCAAAGGATTAGATCAGAAACCCTTCCTACGGATCATGTGAAATGTCACAACCCGACCCAAAAAACCCATCCAGGGAGGGGCGTGAGGGTTCCTGTGAGGATCTGTCCCTCCATTCCTAGGTCGACCGTCTGGGTCGGGCCCATGGCTCGTTGTGGACCACAAGGGCAATTTTTTGTAAATTGCGCCTTGTCGGTTTGTTTCACACCCGCGTGTGCACACACGACCTCTGATTGATGATTGTGTTTGACTAGATCCGTTTAGGGTTTTTTTTGGCTTGTGGATCGATCCAAACTAGTGTTGGATCGATCTAGCCAAGTCTTGGATCGATCCCTCTTGGCTTGGATCGATCCCTCTTAGTCTTGGTGATGAGTGCATGAAAGTACACTCTGAACAGTCTTATAACCATCTCAATTACGAGATTATTATCCTTAATCCATATTTTTATTACTATTTTTACATCTATATGTTGCTTCACATGATTGTTTGGAAAATGCAGGAAATTGGGGTTAAAAGAAGCTGAAAAGAGTATATGGATCAACTTCAAAAATTAATCTGTACCTGCTCATGAAGAACCAGATGATGTGCCACATATGGTTAGAAAGCTCTTGAAGTCTAGATTCTGGAGAATTTTATGGTTCGTGATTCCGAGTTTCCTAGAGGAAGTTACGGCAATTTTAGTACCGATGGCGCAGTCTGAAGGGCAGAACAGAAAATAAGCTGGAAGTCCGATCGATCCGACACCCAGAGTCCGATCGATCGGACTACGCAGAAACGTGACAGAACCTATATTTTTCAGCCATAGGGGATCCGATCGATCCCTCCATCCCTCCTACGGGGTCCGATCGATCCGACACCCATAGTTTGATCGATCGGACTCGGGAATAGCCAAAAACAGCGGATTTTTACGCAACTGATCGATCCAACACCCATAGTCCGATCGATCGGACTTGGGAATTAAAAGTTGACATAACGTATGCTTTCTAGAGGAACACAGTTCGATCGATCCATCCATCGATCGGACTCGGGAATAGCCAGAGACGGAGGATTTTTACGAAACCGATCGATCCGACACCCTGGGAGGGATCGATCCGACGTTTCCAGTGAAGAAAACCTATGGTTCAGATCTAATCCGTGGATGGAGAGATTTGGGGGCTATAAATTGGATACTTAGGGTTAATCAAGGGGGACTTCTTGGACGTTTTTTGAGGCTCTTTCTGGACGTTTTCCAAGGGAAGAAGATGAAGACATCTCCATCCATGGCCGAGTAATCCGCGGGCATGGCGGACGGATGACCTAGCGAGGATTAGGGTTTCTTCTCCAACAATAGTTCATAGTTTTTAATCTTCATTGTTAAATTCTTTTTTATGTATTGGATCTTCAAATATTATTTTCAGATTATAGATTTCTATCTGGATGATTAATATTATGAATCCAGTCATGCTTCTTTCATGATCTTATAATCCCATAGTCTTCTCTTTTGATTCTCCTACCGAGTCTTGCGAGACCTTTGTTATGCATTGCCCGTAGTGACAACTGGTATTGTGTATTCTTAGGGATCTGGTAAGACAAGGTTGGGGCTCTATCCCGAGGAATCTTTGCTATGCATTGCCGATTGTGAGAGTTGGTATTGTGTATTCTTAGAGATCCGGTTAGATAGAGTTACGGCTTTGTCCCGATGAACTTTTGCTACGCGTTGCCTGTACTGACAGCCGGTATCGTGTATTCTTAGATTTGGTTGGATGAAGTTAGAACTATAAAAAAGAAGAACCAATCATAGGAAGAGACATTTATATTTTATCAGATTCATAATTCTATATCTTCCGGTTAAGGCGATTGGGATGTGAATCCCTTAACTGAGTATATATGAACCATTGAGAAGAGAAGAACCTAAATCCGAGTGAAGTGATTCCTGAAGCCTAGCCTCATTCAAATCTTGATTTCTTTCGTTAACTTTATCTTACCATTACATCTTCGATCTATTTTCTTAACTTTTATCGCTCTTGATTGTTTTCAATTCATTGTTATTTGTATTTCTGGATCTTTCCTGCTTGTCTCTCTGTGGGATTCGACCTTTCTTATGTTGTACTGCACCGCGACCGCTGTGCGTGACAGATTTGAGCGACATCAAAAATTGGTACCGTTGCCGGGGAGACGGTTCAGAAAAGCGCCAGAATCAGATTGCAGTGATTGTAGACATAAAAAAAAGCGGTAACTTCGTTCATTTTCTTTAGTCTTTATTTCTTTATTTTGGTTTTGATTTTTCTTCTCTATTAGGATTGTTTTCTTTTATTCGGTTTTAGTTAGTAAGCTTAGTTTCAATTATTGATTTTGCTTATTTTCTTTAGTTGGTTTGCATCTTTTGGATTGCGTGTTTGTTGGTGTATGCCTCGATATAGAGACGAACTAGGCAGATTTGCTAAACGTCCCGAGGGTGATTCTGAAACTTCTGATAGGGAGACATATATTGCTGATCTCTTTGACGCACAGTCACAAACTTCACATCATACTTTCATTATAGCTGAGCACGAGGAAGAACAACCTCCTAGGAGTTTGCAAGAATACTTGCATCCTACTCGCACTGCTACACCTTCATGCATCATGTTTCCACCTAATGCAGCACATGTTGACTTTAAACCTGGCATGATTCAGTTGCTTCCTACCTTTCATGGGATGGAAAATGAAAATCCATATGTGCATATTAGAGAGTTTGAGGAAGTAGTAGCGACCTTCCATAGCCAACCAGGTGCAATAGATATGATCCGATAGAGCAAAGAGTTGAAGGATAGAGCAAAGAGTTGGTTATATTCCTTGAGGCCACGATATATAGGATCTTGGGCTGAAATGACAGATATTTTTCAACAAGTATTTCCCACAGCACAAAACCAATGCACTTAAGAGACAGATTTCGATCTTCACACAAAAGGATAGTAAAACTTTGTATCAGGCGTGGGAACGATTTAAAGACATGTTGAATTTATATTCTCATCATGGATATGAAAGTTGGCGTCTTGTTAGTTATTTCTATGATGGTTTAACTGTTAGAGAACGTCAATTTGTTGAGATGATGTGCAATGGTGAATTTTTGCAAAAAGATCCTGATGCAGCAATTGAATACTTGACTGAGCTTACTGAGAAAGCTCATACATGGACTGGATCGAATGCAACAGAAAGTACAAACAGGGCCAGACCACCACCGCAGCAACCAAGTGGAGGAATTTATCAGTTGCGGGAGGAGGATGCACTCAAGGCTAAAGTGGAGAGTCTAACAAGGGAGCTGGAGCTATTAAAGACCAAAGATATGATGGCTGCTCGAACCTCTCCATACAATGAACCTACAAGGCCGGCTGGGCCGTGTGCGATCTGTCAAGGCGTGGACCACCAGATTGATGATTGCCCCACCTATGCTGAGATGAGAGGTGTGTATGACGAACATTGCAACGCTGTAGGCGGATTCAGGAGGCCGTACACTCCCTATTCAGAGACGTATAATCCAGGATGGCGAGAGCATCCGAACTTCAGCTGGAAGTCGAACGCTCCACAGAGCAACGAGCATCATCAACCGCCACCTAATAAGCCTTTTTCTAACCCTCCTTATAATACATCTGGTTTTCCTAGGCCTACATTTAATGATAATTTACAGGAACTGAAATCTATGATTGTGCAGGAATCTAAGGAAAGGAAGGAGGATATTCAAGAGATCAAGAGCCAGATCACGAAGCTGATCAACTCTTTGAGCGTGCATGAACGAGAGAAGTTCCCAGCTCAACCTAAACAAACGCAGGTATCTAGTGCTGAGCAAAATAATGTGAAGGAGATGAATGCCGTAACTACAAGAAGCGGGAAAACAATAAAAAGCCCTTCACAAGAGCCCACCGAAGCTCCTATTGTTGTTGAAGAAGAGGACCGGATTGATGAGAACCATGTAGAGACCGATCATTCTGATGGCCCTATACCAGGTGACTTTCAGGTACGTGTCCCTTTCCCTCAGGCATTGAAATCCACTAAATTCACTATGGAGCCCACAGCGAGATTTTGGAGCATCTTCGGCAGGTTAAGGTAAACCTTCCTCTTTTGCATGTTATTAAGCAAATTCCTACATATGCTAAAGTGATTAAAGATTTATGCACTATGAAGAGACGACATCATGTAAAGAAAACTGCATTTTTAACAGAGCAGGTTAGTGCACTGCTTCAGCACAGGATTCCTCCTAAATATAAGGATCCTGGCTGTCCTACTGTATCTTGTTTCATTGGAGAGCATGAAGTAGGACAAGCTTTATTAGATCTTGGTGCGAGTGTTAATTTGATGCCATATTCTGTTTACTTGCAACTTGGTTTAGGACAGATTAAATCGACATCTGTGGTTTTGCAATTGGCAGATAGATCCACGAAGACTCCACGAGGAGTAGTTGAGGATGTGCCTGTTCAAATAGATAAACTTTATTACCCTGTTGATTTCTTAGTCTTGGATACTCAGGCTGTAGTAACTGCTGATTCTAGAATTCCTATTATTTTAGGTAGACCGTTTCTTGCTACTGCTAATGCTATAATTAATTACAGGAATGGCTTAATGAAGTTAACTTTTGGGAATATGACATTAGAGATTAATGTTTTTATTGTTGCTAAGCAGCCTGATGAGGATGATGAATGCCAGCAGGTGATGCGGGAAATATTTCCACATATCTTCTTAAGATTGATTGTCAGATTCAAGTGTTTTACATCATTCCTTGCTCTTTTATCAAGAATTTTAGGTGACTTCTGCATTTACTTAATTCTTGGGAATTTTTGGATAATTGCAGGTATTTAGATATTGAATCATTTGAACTTTGGCTGATGGGAAGAAGCAGAATTCGGGCTAGGCCTGGATGCAATTGAAGACCTAAAGTGCAAAACGAAGCTAATTGAGCAATTCTAGACATTCTGGATAGCAGTTAGTAATTTGAACATAACTTCTTCATACAAACTCTGATTGGGATGATCCAGGATGTGTTGGAAAGCTAAGGAAGAGCGCTACAATTTTGATGTTTGGAGTTTTTGTTGATTCAGGCTGAATAAAGACAGAAAAATTGATGAAGCCATCAGACTCGGAATTGCTGCACCTGCACTTGGGTTGGACGAGATTCATTTTTTGGAGTCTAGATTTGATTCATGAAGATCCCAGCTGGGAGCACCACATTTCCTAGTTATATTAGGAGTTTATTTGATCTTTCCTTGATTAGTGGGATTGACATATGGTTAACGGAAGAAAGGGTGGACACTTTAGGAAAAATGGCTGGAGGGAGAGGAGGGAGAGCAGAGAACGGCTGGAGGAATAGGAGAGAGAGCAGAGAACGGCTGGAGGAATAGAGGAGAAAGCAGAGAACGGCTGGAGAGAAAGAAGCAGAGAGAAAGAAGCAAAAAAGGAGCAGAATTGATACTATTCTATTCTATTCTATTCTCTTCATCCTAGTTCTGATTGACGATGTGTATTTATGAAACATTGGTTTTCTTTCTTTCAACCATGAATACCTAGTTTTCTTATTCTAGGGTTTGGATGAAGTCATTGAGTTTCTGATTTGAATTGAGTTGGGTTGTTGAGAATATTCTTGTTAGTTGTAATTTGATGAAATCGTTTCTTTTTCTTGCAAGTTACTGGCCATGACTTGTATGTTTCAGATGTTGAACGAAGTAACGAAAGTTGAAGTTTAACATTAGTTCGTGGTTTCATCAAACCTTGGTAGTATATGTTAGAAATAAATATATGACAAGGTGATTTTTGTTTAAGGATTCCTAAGAGCCCAATGAATCTAAATTAATTCCTGTGATCACGAAAGTAGACATAGAATTAATTTAGGTATTTGAGTTATACCTTGAAAGAGGATTTCACATAAAAAAAAAGGGAATTCAGTCATGATAATTGACAAGGTTCTATTTTCAGCAATCAGATTAAAATTCATTAAAGAGATTCAATCGATGAAATCCAAATCCTAGAAACCTTTCATACTCTTCTATTTAATATTTATTTGCTTTCAGTTCAGATTTGTCAGTGTTATATCTCATTTGGATTGCTTAGATAATATAAGAAATTGGATACATTGGTACTTGAATCATCCTCCTTGTGGAAACGATACTCTTTTTGCCCTATTCTACTTGTCACGAACCATGCACTTGTGGTAGAGTCTAGGGGACATCAGCAGGCTTACCGGATTGATTTGCTCACTGAAGAGGAGTTTGCTAACACTGAAATTAATTTTCTTGAATTAGATTTGGATGAAAATGATGTTGATGGTATGTGTGCAAATTTGGAACATTGTTCTTTTGCAGGTCCATGGAATCCAAAGTTTGAAGAATTGCCAGAAAGAGGACAGCCACCAACACCATCATCCGTAGAGCTGCCCAAGCTGGACTTGAAGCCGCTTCCTCAAGGATTGAAGCATGCCTATCTTGGTCCAGGTGATACATACCCAGTTATTATTTCTTCAGCATTAACTGCAGAGCAAGGTGAGCAATTAGTTAGCGTTTTAAATGAGCATAAATCAGCTATTGGATGGAGTATAGCAGATCTGAAAGGTATTATTCCCTTGATATGTTCTCATATGATTAATCTTGAACAAGGGGCTGTACCTCATAGGGATCCTCAGCGTAGGTTGAACCCTACAATAAAAGAGGTAGTAAAAACCGAAGTGTTGAAATTATTAGATGCAGGGATCATCTACCCTATTACTGATAGCAAATGGGTATGTCCTACACAGGATGTGCCTAAAAAATCTGGTGTCACTGTTGTTGAAAATGAAAGTGGAGACTTTGTCCCCACTAAATTGGTGACAGGATGGCGTATGTGTATAGATTATAGAAAATTGAATGCTGCCACCCGTAAGGATCATTTTCCATTATCTTTTCTAGACCAGATTTTAGAGAGAGTAGCTGGACATCCTTTTTATTGTTTTCTTGATGGTTATTCTGGATATTATCAGATTGAGATTGCTTTAGACGATCAGGAAAAAACTACGTTTACATGTCCTTTTGGTACTTATGCTTTCCGTAGAATGCCATTTGGATTATGTAATGCTCCTGCTACTTTTCAGCGTTGTATGATGAGTATGTTTGCTGATATGATCGAGGAATGTATGGAAGTATATATGGATGATTTGACTGTATTTGGTAATACTTTTGAAGCATGCTTGCAAAACTTAAAGAGAGTCTTGGTCAGGTGTGAAGAGAAGCAACTTGTGCTTAATTGGGAAAAGTGTCACTTCATGGTGCCCTCAGGCATTGTATTGGGCCATATTGTCTCTTCCAAAGGCATTGAGGTAGATCGATCAAAAATCAATCTCATCTCAAAGCTTCATGTGCCAAAGACTGTTAAAGATGGTAGATCCTTTCTAGGGCATGCTGGTTTTTACAGGAGATTCATTCAGAATTTTTCTGCTATTGCTCGTCCCTTGTGTAATCTTTTGATAAAGGATACCTCTTTTGAGTGAACTATTGCTTGTCAATAGGCTTTTCAAGCCCTGATTGATAAATTGACTTCCGCACCTATCGTGCAACTACCCGATTGGAGCCTTCCTTTTGAATTGATGTGTGATGCAAGTGATTTTGTTGTAGGAGCTGTTTTAGGACAGCGAAAAGATGGTAAACTTCATGTTATTCATTATGCTAGCCGAACCTTGAATAATGCACAGATGAATTATTCTACCACTGAGAAAGAACTGTTGGCTATAGTCTTTGCATTAGACAAGTTTCGTGCTTATTTGATTGGTTCCCCTATCACTATTTTCACTGATCATGCCGCGCTTAAGTACCTTCTCACCAAGAAGGATGCTAAGGCACGCCTAATTCGTTGGATATTAATCTTACAGGAATTCGATATCTCCATCAAAGATAAAAAGGGCGTGGAGAACGTTGTCGCTGATCACCTATCAAGGTTAATGGTGGAAGTAGCGGAAAATGAGCCACCAATTATGGATGACTTTCCTGATGAGCAACTCTTTTAAGTTGCACGGCTGCCCTGGTATGCGCACATTGTTAATTACTTAGCGACAGGTGAGATCCCTTCCTTTTGGAGTGCGCAGGATAAACGTAGATTTTTTGTTGAGGTAAAGAAATTTTATTGGGATGATCCTTGTCTGTTTAATTATTGTCCTGACCAGATTATGCGCCGTTGTGTCCCTGATTATGAAATAGAAAGCATTATTACATTCTGTCACTCTCATGCATGCGGAGGCCATTTTTCGATGAAAAAGACTGCTGCTAAAATTCTTCAATGTGGTTTTTACTGGCCTACTATGTTTCGTGATGTTAATATTTTCTGCAAATCCTGTGATAGATGCCTAACACTAGGAGCTTTATCTAGGTGACATATGATGCATTTGAACCCAATTCAAGCTGTAGAGATTTTTGATTGTTGGGGTATAGACTTTATGGGACCCTTTCCTTCTTCTTTTGGCTATTTATATATATTGTTGGCTGTGGAAGAAGATGAAGACATCTCCATCCATAGCCGACTAATCTGCGGGCATGGCGGACGGATGACCTAGCGAGGATTAGGGTTTCTTCTCCAACAATGGTTCATAGTTTTTAATTTTCATTGTTAAACTCTTTTCTATGTATTGGATCTTCAAATATTATTTTTAGATTATAGATTTCTATGTGGATGATTAATATTATGAATCCAGTCATGCTTCTTTCATGATCTTATAATCCCATAGTCTTGTCTTTTGATTCTCCTACCGAGTCTTGCGAGACCTTTGCTATGCATTGCCCGTAGTGACAACTGGTATTGTGTATTCTTAGGGATCTGGTAAGACAAGGTTGGGGCTCTATCCCGAGGAAACTTTGCTATGCATTGCCGATTGTGAGAGTTGGTATTGTATATTCTTAGAGATCCGGTTAGATAGAGTTAGGGCTTTGTCCCGATGAACTTTTGCTACGCGTTGCCTGTAGTGACAGCCGGTATCGTGTATTCTTAGGTTTGGTTGGATGAAGTTAGAACTATAAAAAGGAAGAACCAATCATAGGAAGAGACATTTATATTTTATCAGATTCATAATTCTATATCTTCCGGTTAAGGCGATTGGGATGTGAATCCCTTAACTGAGTATTATATGAACCATTGAGAAGAGAAGAACCTAAATCCGAGTGAAGTGATTCCTGAAGCCTAGCCTCATTCAAATCTTGATTTCTTTCGTTAACTTTATCTTACCATTACATCTTCGATCTATTTTCTTAACTTTTATCGCACTTGATTGTTTTCAATTCATTGTTATTTGTATTTCTGGATCTTTCCTGCTTGTCTCTCTGTGCGATTCGACCTCTCTTATGCTATACTGCACCACGACCGCTGTGCGTGACACATTTGAGCGACATCACTTGGATCGATCCATTTTGGCCTTGGATCGATCCGGGTACTGTAGCAGGGCAGTTGAGCTTGCGAGGATGGACGTCGTGGCCGTCGCTCTCCATTGTCAGAGGAGAGACGACTTCCTCTCCTCTCCTTCCCTTTTTCCCCACCTTCCCCGGCCTTCCCCCCTCACTCTTCTCCCTCTTCTCTTCCTCTTCTCTTTCCCCTCTTTCTTCCTTCCTTCTTCTTCTTCCCGCGGGCTCTGTTTCCCCTGTTCTGGCAGCCCCTTCTTCTCCTCTTTTCTCCCTCCGCCGGACACCGTTTTGGGAGCTTGAAGGCTCGTTGGATCCGTGGCGGCGTGAGGAAGATCTCTGGCATGGTTTGGAGCTGGGTTGGTGACTGTTTAGTGGGGAATCAACCGAGGAGTGTGTTTCCGGTAGGTGTTCTACCTACGAGAGTGGTTTAAGAGTGTTCTCTTAGTCTAGCCGTTAGATCTTGCTGTGATTGTGTTGTTGGATGCATGTTGCTTAGTATAATCTCTGGTTTAAGTTTCATGAACTTTGGTTAAGATTTTAATAGGATTTATGCATGTTTTATCTCAGATTTTCCGGTTTCTGCTGTTCTTGAAGAACATCCGGTTTGCGGCGCGTTTTTCGATTGGTACGTGTAATATCTTGGGTTCTGATGAGCATAAGAGTTGTAGATATCTGCGTTATCTTTCCATTCCAATTTATTTCGTATTTTTCTGATTTTTCAACAAATTGTGGTGATTTTTCTCGTGGCCTACGACGAGACTGATCTGAAGCTAGTTAGATCGATCCAAACATTCCGGATCGATCCAATATTTTTTGGATTGATCCAAATGTTCCGAATCGATCTCAAGGCTGTTTGATGGGGTTTTGTGGTCTATTTTTAGTGGTTTTGATTAGTGTTTTGCCGATAATCGAACCGTTGGATGTTTCCCGATTTTGGATATGTTGATCCCAGCATGTAGATCTACTAGAGTCTAAGTTGGATCATGAATCCGACGTCGTTTGGACATCGGATCGACGGGGTCAACTAGCTGCTTTGTAGAGAATGATTTGGTGTTTTAATATAGTATTATATGTTTGGATTATAATATTATATTTTACTGTTCATCGGTTTTCGGGGTTGCTTCCCGTTGCAGGAGTTCGCGGTTGACGGTCGTGGTACCGTCGTATTGCCGGGACCCGCTGTGGATCGGCTGGCAGCGGTTTGTAGTACGGCTGCAGCGATCCTGTTGGACTTGTATGCTGCCTTGACATACTGTTGCATGCCTACTTCTCTTACTTGTGTTTGTTCATAGCATGCATTCTCTGTTGTGCATTAGTTGTATGGTTAGGGCATGGGTGATTTGTGGATCGCCGTCCCGAGGCTAGATGCTCGGATTTAGCCCTAGGACCGGGGTTGGGTAGTTTGGTCCAGGTTCGAATTGTGGTGTCCAGTCAAACTTGATGATAGGCTTAGATGACTGGTACACATGTTGCTTGATGATTATAGAGGTCGTATCGGCCTTGAGTCGGATGCTGAGGTGTAGCCCGTGTTCCACTGTGTTGACCCTTGAGTAGAGAGGTTGACTACTTAGCGGTGCTATTTCTCGCCTGCAGTGCCGTTTCCTGCTTGTGGGCCAGCAGTGTTGTTTCCTGCTACTGAGTGTGACCAGACATGTGACCAGCTCGGCTGGAAGATCATTATCGTGGGCCTCAAGGACATGCGGTGGGGCTATGGGGCCCCTGTGTACACCCAGGTCTTACTTGAGGGCGACACTCTTGTGTTCCCCTTCCTTCTGTGTGGTGTAGTGTAGAACCCTACTGAGCTTTATGCTCACTCCTATCTAGGCTGAGTTTTGTAGGTGCAGGCACCAGCTCTTCTTCAGTAGCCCCTACCGGTCAGGTGTTTGGTGGCGCGATGGCGTCTGGCGGGGTCTGAGGATCGGTGATCACTTTCTACACCTTTTGTTATAGTTAGTCTCCTACGGGAGTATGATGTATAAACTGTTGTAACCCCTTTGAGGTTTTGGAATATTATATTATATTTGTTGAGGTTTGAAATTATTGTATTATTCATGGGTGCTTATGAACTGTTTAATGAAACCAGTAAGTTAGAGGGAACACCTCGCCATTATTTCCGCATCTAGTTAGGTTCCGGTTCGCCTTGCCCGGCTCGGTTGGGATTTCGCAGGTCGGGTCGCGACAGCTTGGTATCAGAGTATAGGTTGTAGATCCCAGGGTTAGGATCAGGATACGGTTGAGATTGAGTGTGGAATGGGTTAGTTCTATGTCTAGAACATCAGTGCATGCTCCTTGTGATGTGTTATGCTTTTTCGTTTTCTGTTTGAACTGCTTGTTTTCGGTTTCAGACGAGTGGACGCTCGTTTGTCGTTGGTGATTGCGAAGATGTTGGGAGCTCGAGGCCGACCTTCGTCTGTTGGTCGGGGTGGGGCACGACTTGGTTGACCTGCCCGACCAGACAGGGTAGCACCTGTCAGGGAGGTCAGAGCTAGACGGGCTGAGCCATCACCAGCGACGGTTTCGGTCGCACGGGAGGAGACCCTTCTCACCGAGGAGAGGGTTCTCGCTCCAGTCGACGGGTGGGCCGTGGCAGCGGTCATGATGGACTTCCAGCGGCTGAACCCGCCTAGGTTCAGCGGTGAGACTGGAGATCCGACCACGGCAGACGGCTGGATTCGAGGAGTCACGCGCGTTCTCGACGCTCTCTTCGTCGAGGATGACCGGATCCGGGTCACCCTCGCAGCGTTCCAGTTTGATGGAGACACTCTTGATTGGTGGTGCACCACCCAACACACCAGTGGCGGAGAGGAGCCGACGTGGGAGGAGTTCAGAGCGTTGTTCTTGGACGGGTACTTCCCGGAGAGTACGCGTGACGCTCTGTCTCGTGAGTACCAGTCCCTTCTGCAGGGTACTCGCACGGTGCAGCAGTATGTCACCCGGTTCACGCACTTGGTCCGTTTTGCGGGGGCAGTGGCAGCAGATCCAGTAGCCAAAGCTCGGCAGTTTGAGTAGGGTCTTCGTCCAGAGATCAAGCGCCAGACGTGTTCCCACCGCTTCCAGACGCACTCAGCAGTTCTGAACTGCGCCTTAGTTGTGGAGGCGCAGTTGCAGGACGAGAGACGCCGAGCAGTTCCACCAGCTCACAGCAGCAGAGGCCCCAGTTTAGAGGGGGATTCGACAGAGGCCAGCAGCGGCGTCAGCGACACTTCCAGCAGCAGTCGCAGTGCCCACAGCAGTTCCAGCCACAGTTGCCGAGTGCAGCAGGCCAGTTTCTCCTGACGGCCGGGCCGTCTGGGCAGGCTCCGTCAGGGGGAGGCCAGGGTCAGCAGCCTGGTGGCGCGCCAGTCACGTGTTTCCAGTGCGGGCAGCTGGGACACTTCCGTAGAGACTGTCACCTGCGAGGAGCGCGGGGCGCTGTGCCGCAGGGCAGTAGAGGCGGAGGGTCCAGTACTTGCAGGGGAGCAGTGGTGGGCGCGGATCAGGTGCTGGACCGAGCCGCTCCAGAGGTGGAGGTGGCCAGCGAGGGCGTGTGTTTGCCCTTCCGGAGCGTGAGCAGCCGGACACCGTTCAGTTGTACCAGCCGCCAGCGCAGTACAAGCAGACAGCGGGAGAGCCATCCGTACTCAGAGGTATCTTTCAGCTTTCTAGTTCCTTAGTAGAGGTGCTGGTAGACTCTGGGGCGTCTCATTCCTATGTTGCTAGCATGTGTGTGGCATCGCTAGGATTAGAGACGAGTCGGCTAGAGGTGGCACAGTCTGTAGACTCACCGATGGGCGGAGTGGTCAGGGTGGATTGGGTCTGCCGATCTTGTTCCTTGGAGGTTGGAGGCCTCTGTGTCTGTCTAGACCTGTGGGTACTAGACATGACAGGCTTCGATGTGATACTCGGTATGGACTGGATGGCAGCATACTAAGCTATCATCGACTGTGGTCGCCGGAGGGTGGTCGCTTGGACACCCGACGGGACACAGTTTGTGCTGTTAGGGGATCGGTTCTCAGCTGATTCTTTTGCTTGTGGTGTGGGGAGGCGCAATTTCTACAACGGGGGCACAACCCCGGCCACACAGATAATAATCAAACACGTTTGCAATATACATCAACTAGGGCACACCTACGGCCCACTTAATTATCTAAACATCCCAAGGGGCATGACTCCCTTGGTTCAACCACAAGACAAGCGTACATGTATACAATACGATGTAAAATAAGCATGACATGCAATTTATTGCTAATTGGACATGAATGATACAAAACTAACTAATCATGCCAAAAATCAAACCATTAAACATCTAAAGACCATCCATTAGAACATGCTTGTCACGTCCCGACCCAGAAAACCCATCCAGGCCGAGGCGTGAGGGTTCCTACTCTACTCAATCATCACTGGCGCATTTATAATAAAATAAAAACAACTAATCTACTAATTGATCTGGGGTCAATATAGAAATTCACTTATAATTCAAGATTCAGATACAATATTAAATCCTCAAAATCCTTATAAAAGGAAATTATACATTAAATAATTCATCAAGATTGAATGAACCCTAAGTCCTCGAACATCTCCAAAGACGACACGCCACCATGTGCCTGTCCAGTTGAGATCTACAGAAGAAGAGCTGACGTCTGCACCTGCAAAACGCAGCCCGGGTAGGAGTGAGCAATAAGCTGAGCAGGTTCTACACTACGACACACAAAAGGAAGAGGGAAACGCAATAGTGTCGCCCTCAAGTAGGACCTGGGTGAATACAGGGGTCCCATAACCCCACCGCGTGTCCCTGAGGCCCAGGAGCAGCGCTCAGTAGCAAGAACAACACTGGCGACACACAACTGCAGGGAACGGCACTACAGGCGGGAAAAAGGCACCGCTGGGTAGGCACCTCCTCTACCCCAGGGTTCGCACAGTGGGACACCGGCTACACCTCAGCATCCGACTTAAGGCCGACACGACCTCTACAATCATCAAGCAACAAGTATACCAGTCATCTAAGCCTATCATCGAATCGACTGGACACCACAATTCGAACCGGGTCCAAACTACCCAACCCCGGCCCTAGGGCTAAATCCGAGCTTCCAGCCTCGGGACGGCGACCCACAGATCACCCACGCCCTAACCATGCAACTAATGCACAATCAATGCCATGTATGATCATACACATAACAGCAGTTCAGGCATGCACCAATATGCCAAGCATTACACAGGACCAGGCGTAGCACACAGCCCGCCTAAGGGTATGCATAGCATCAGTCTAGAATAAAACAAATAAAAGGGCACTCAGGCCTACAACGGGAAGCAATCCCAGCTAAACTATCAACAGCTATGATAGCAATATAATAATATTATATTCAAAGCTTAGGGCGAACGTAAGGCCCATTTATTCTACACATCCCAAGGGAGCGCGCGGCTCCTCTGGTTCAACCACAAGCCACGCACGGGCTTAAACAGATATAATAATAATATATCTAAGATAATATCGTAAAACTAGATTTATCAATATTAAAGTAAATGATCTTGATTACTTTAGAAAATCATATCTTTCAATCCAACCGTCCGATTGATGTGAAACTTGAGACGCCTACTCAACGACATACCCCAAATTACATATCCGAAAACTGGATCAATCGGACAAACGAAAATAGATCAAAACATATAATTTCAGTTAAATCTCAGATTAGATAAACCCAATTAAAATCCCTTCAAAAATAAATTGGATTTAAACCAAACTTTCCAGATCACGCCTAAATATCACTAAGATCAACCCCTCTAAAAATCTGCTCAATTAAATATATAAAAACCACTTAAATCCTCACTTTAAACCAGCTGCCCTGTTTCAACACAGACAGACCATTTAAATCACCAGAAATTCTACGTTGCTTTAAAAATCATGAAACCAGTTGGCACTGAAAGCTAACGCATAGATCTACAACTTTCATTTAGAAATCTAACTCAGATCATGCACGTACAGTTCTACATCAAGGCTAGAACACCACTGTTCTGCTAGAACAGAAAATCCGGAAATCAAGAGATGAAAAACATGCTTAAATCCATATCAAATCAAATCCAATTCCTACCAAACTTCAATCTTCAATCAGGTGTTAATCAGTCCCATATACATCATCTAGTAAACTTATATGGAGAACAAATCAATTAAACATCAAACAAACACCCAAACAAACCGTAACATAGAAACCTACCTTAATATGCTTTTCCTTGGCTGAATCCTCGCTAATCAGCCACTAATCCAGCTCGAAACCAGTCCACAGGTCTTCCTCAAGCTTCCACGAATCCAACAAGCCTTCAACACTTGATTTGGTGGCCGGAGGAGGGAGAACGAAGCTAAGGAAGGGAAGGAGATGGCCACGGGAGCAGGGGAAGAGAAGAACAACCAGCGGAGAAGAAGAGGATAAGGGGGGCTGTTAAAGGTGTTACTGTAGCTACAGTAACCGCCTTGCTACAGTAGCCGGGCTGCTACAGTGGTCGCGATCCAATCGCCCGTCTCGATCCTCTCCGATCGAGCTCCGATCTTTCGATCGAGAACGCCTATGAGAAACTAATCAAACACAAATTACAATCAGAGGCCGTGTGTATACAACCCGGGTGTGGAACCAACCGTCAAGGCGCAATTTATCAAATTGCCCTTGGGGTCTTCGCGATCAACCCGATCGCGGAACAAGGCCAAACGGGCCAGACCCTCGACCTAACGCGGTCGGACCGGGTTGGAGGAGCAGGTCCTTACAATGCTAACCCTTGAGATCACTAGGGAAACTAATTGCATGCATCTCGAAGAGTTAAACACGGTAAAACACCGAAAATCCGCTAATTAGCCAAATCCCAGATTTCTACATTAAACCTAGTTAGAGGCGATGAAACCTTATCAATTCGACGTCCAAACAACGTCGAATTGGAAATTAAACTTGGGCAAATGTAGATTAGCATACTAGGAACATACAACCCAAGAATAGGATCTAATTGATGTCTAATTTGCACAGATTTTACTAATCAATTTCTTAATCTCTGTTTCACAGCAGTTTAGGAAACAATTCGTCAAAAATCGTAGGAAAATCCAAAAATCATGAAGTCAGCGGAAATCGAAAGATAACTCGATGATCTACAACTTTCATCTTGAAAGTTTCACGAGATCATGCTCACACAGCTCACAAATCGAGCTCGAACGTGACTGTTCATCGAAGAACAGGGAACCGACAAAAATCCGGGAATAAATACTTAGAAAACCCAATTAAATCACAATCAAATCCGAAGAACATCTACCAGATGAAGAACATGCATCATGGATCAATCTAGAAGAGAAGCAATCAAAGACCTAGGTGGAGACCCTACCTCACAGCTCGGAGAAGAAGAGGGAAGGTCGGATCGGATCTTCCCAACGTTGTTCCTGGCGCTGGAGCTTGCCGGCGGCGGAGAGGTGATGCGAGGTGGCCGGCGGAGTTCATCGATCGGCGAGGAAGAGGGTTTCCAGCAAGCTCGGGAGGGTAGAGGGTGTCGGATCTGAGAGGAGAAGGGGTTTCGCAGCTCGAGGAGGAGCGGCGGTGGACGACGTTGTAATGCCAGATTTTGATCTGTTGGATGTTTGTTATTATAGCTTTGCTAAATAGATCCTTATTGCTTGAACCCATGCTATGATTACCCTCCGGCAAGCATGATGTTTCGCCTAGCCCGTGTATGTTGTCTTGGCATATTGTTGCATGCTACTATTTCTGTATTCCTGTGCCTGAGCATTGCATGCATTTGATTGCATTCGAAGCATCAGGAGAGGTGGTAGGCGATGCATTCGATTGTCGATCCGGGGTTCTCGGGTAGCCCGGATCTAGCCCTAGGACCGGGGTTTGGGGTAGTCAAGGATTAGGACGTGATTGTCATCAATGATCATGTTTGATATCATTCGAGGATTATTAGGTAGTCGGACTGGAATATTATATTGTTTGAGGTTTAGAGGTCGTGTCGGTTCTCCAAACATTCCGGATCTATCCAATATTTTTTGGATCGATCCAAATGTTCCGGATCGATCCCAAGGCTGTTTGATGGGGTTTTGTGGACTATTTTTAGTGGTTTTGCTTAGTGTTTTCCCTGTAATTGAACCGTTGGATGTTTCCCGATTTTGGATATGTTGATCCCAGCATGTAGATCTACTAGAGTCTAAGTTGGATCTTGAATCCAACGTCGTTTGGACATCGGATCGACGGGGTCATCTAGCTGCTATGTAGAGAATGTTTTGGTGTTTTAATATAGTATTATATGTTTGAATTATAATATTATATTTTACTGTTCATTGGTTTTCGGGGTTGCTTCCCATTGCAGGAGTTCGCGGTTGACGGTCGTGGTACCGTCGTAATGCCGGGACCCGCTGCGGATCGGCTGGCAGCGGTTGGTAGTACCGCTGCAGCGATCCTGTTGGACTTGTGTGCTGCCTTGACATACTGTTGCATGCCTACTTCTCTTACTTGTGTATGTTCATAGCATGCATTCTCTGTTGTGCATTAGTTGCATGGTTAGGGCGTGGGTGATTTGTGGATCGCCGTCCCGAGGCTGGAAGCTCGGATTTAGCCCTAGGACCGGGGATGAGTAGTTTGGTCCAGGTTCGAATTGTGGTGTCCAGTCAAACTTGATGATAGGCTTAGATGACTGGTACACATGTTGTTTGATGATTATAAAGGTCGTGTCGGCCTTGAGTCGGATGCTGAGGTGTAGCCCGTATTCCATTGTCTTGACTCTTGAGTAGAGAGGTTGACTACTTAGCGGTGCTATTTCCCGCCTGCAGTGCCGTTCCCTGCTTGTGGGCCAGCAGTGTTGTTTTCTGCTACTGAGTGTGACCAGACATGTGACCAGCTCGGCTGGAAAATCATGATCGTGGGCCTCAGGGACACGCGGTGGGGCTATGGGGCCCCTGTGTACACCCAGGTATTACTTGAGGGCGACATTCTTGTGTTCCCCTTCCTTCTGTGTGGCGTAGTGTAGAACCCTTCTGAGCTTTATGCTCACTCCTACCTGGGCTGCGTTTTGCAGGTGCAGGCTCCAGCTCTTCTTTAGTAGCCCATACCGGGCAGGTGTTTGGTGGCGCGGCGGCGTCTGGCGGGGTCTGAGGATCGGTGATCACTTTCTACCCCTTTTGTTATAGTTAGTCTTCTACGGGAGTATGCTGTATAAACTGTTGTAACCCTATTGAGGTTTTGGAATATTATATTATATCTGTTGAGGTTTGAAATTATTTTATTAATCATGGGTGCTTATGAACTGTTTAATGAAACCAGAAAGTTAGAGGGAATACCTTGCCATTATTTCCGTATTTAGTTAGGTTCCGATTCGCGTTGCTCGGCCCGGTTGGGCTTTCGCGGGTCGGGACGTGACAGTTCCTATCACTATTCACATCCAACTGGCATGATACATTTGCGGGAAAGAAGAGATAAACTTAAACAATTTAAACTCCAGAGGTAAAGCTGTAATTCAATTCATGAACACATCAAGTTGTACTTTTTAAACATATGATACAATTCTCATCAAACTCCTCCAAGGGAAAGATATTATACATGTAGTCCAAAAAATCCTCGAAAAATGTTTATAATATACAAAACTATCAAAAGTACAACAATCGTCCTGCAGCAACCTCAAACTCCTCTGGAAGTAGTCGCGCCACCAAAAGTTGATCCCGCCGGCTCTACTAAGGAAGAACTGGCGCCTACACCAGCAAACACAGCCCGGGTAGGAGTGAGCGATAAGCTCAGTAGGGTTCTACTCTACGACACACTGAAAGGAGAAAAACAACACCAGTGAGGTCTCCCCGCTCAAGCCTAAGGAATGCCACGGGGTCCCACAACCTCTGTCGATGTCCCAAGTGTTCCTGCCATGAAACCTCTCTCCTGAACAAGTTACCAGGAGGCCACGGAACAGTAACATGCAGGGTCATCCATACCCAAGCAGGATTCCCATGCCTTGGGGACCCACATCGGGAACGCATCGAAATCCATCCGTAGCACTTAGCCTTGGGAAGACAACACAACCTCTAAACCTCAAAGCAAGTTCATAGCCAACTATAACACATCCTCGATAACATAAGATTCCAGTTATACAATCACGCCCTAATTCTTACTACCCAGCCACACTCCAAAGGCTAGATCCGAGCTACCCGAGAGTCTCGGATCGGAGATCAACCCATCGCCCGCCTAACCTGATATGCCTCTAATGCATACAGTGCATGAACCTATGCAAACATCTATCCTAGATGTCTCTATATGCCACAACATCAATTATAGGTTCAACAGTTATACAATAGCCCTCGGCACTCGCCGGCAACGGGCTAAGTTTCCACAATACCTCGTTAGCTAACAAACACTCATAGTTAGCTAACGGCTAAGGAAGCAATAAGCATTTAAACTACTAACCAACCAAGTATTTAAATGCGAGTAAAAACCGTAACTTCGTCAAAGAGGTTAAACTCCCGATCCAATTCCCAATCTCGATAGAAATCCATTAATATCCCGTGAAAACGACGTGTATGCTTCCTAACATGATTGGATATCTATCATGAATGAAAACCAATCGAAGCAAACCAGAAAACACTGCTCAGTGGCCCACGGTCGATGCGATGGTTTATCCGAAGGTCGACCGTGAGGCCACGGTCGATGCCCCGGTCGATCCGACCGTCGACTGTGGGGGCAAACGAGGGAAAAGCATAAGGGCCACGGTCGATCGGTACATCGACCGTGGGAGGCCTAAAATGAGACAGAGCCTGATGGTCGATTCGACGGTCGATCGTGAGGCAGAATGGAAAAAGGGAAGGATCCCGTGGTCGATCGGCACATCGACCGTGGGAGGTCCAAAACGCGACAGAGCCTGACGGTCGATGCGACGGTCGATCCGATGGTCGACCGTCAGGCCCAAAAGAATCGTATCAACGCTCGACGGTCGATCCGCCGATCGACCGTCGAGCCTAATGCACAGTTCCTCAGAACAGTGCCGGAAATCCAATTTCTTAGATTTGAATGATCAAATCTTGTTGGGAAACAATGAAACTTTGCAAACATACGTAATAAATGACGGGGAAGCTATTGGTACGAAGAAAACATGATTTTGATGGTTAAATCTCAAATCTAGGTCAAAACGGTCGAAAACCGACGAAACGGCGATAATACGAGAATCGTCCGATAAAGTATGGAAATCAAATGGTAGGAATACTCAAAGAAAGTTATAATACTCAAGCATTAAGCTACACAACATTCTTCCAAGTACTCCTACATCAAAATCACAATAAACCTATCCTAGGAAAATCGGATCACAAGATTGAGGTAGAAACACCTACTTGAACAGGCAGGGCAGCTCCGCCACGCATCCCCCAAGTCCGATCGCCAAGATCCGCTCCTCGAAGATCGCGATCCGAAACCCTAGCATAGCCGGTAGGAGAGAGGGAGAGAGAGAACGACAGGAGAAGGAAAAACCAAGGAAAGAGAGAGAAAAGAAAGGGTTAAATACAAAGCTGGAAACGATCGCAGCCGTCCGATTCGATCTCTCTCGATCGAGCTCCGATCTTCCGATCGAAAGCGCCTTTAAGGTTCTAATCAATCACATACATCAATCAAAGGCAGTGTGTGCAACGCGGGTGTGAAACTGACCACCAGGGAGCAAATTTACCAAAATACCCCTGGGTCAAAAACATCGATGCGATCAACCGATCGTATCCCAAGGCCAACCAGGCCAAACCACAAAACAAGACCCTCGACCTAACGCGGTCGGACCAGGTTGGAGGTACGGGTCCTCACACGAACCCTCCTTCTCCACTCGTCGACGCCGTCCCCGCCGGTCCCCTCTAATCATGGCCGCCATCTCTCTCTGGCGTCGTCGCCACGCTCCGTCTTCGCAGTCGATAGGAGGAACCTAACCTTCACTCTCTCCTCCAATTGCGGTTGCCATAGCCAGGATCTCCACCCATCGCCGCTTCACCCAGTCACCAGGCTCGTCATCGCTGAAGAAGGACGCCCAGCCAGCGTGATCGAGCTCCTATCCAGTCGCCTCTCCAACCGCGGTCACCGTCGTCGCCAAGTTCCTCTCCGGCCGCAGGACTCTCTCCCTCTCGATCGGGTTGCCGGCGAGTCCCTCTCCTCTCTCTTTCAAAGCGGATCGCGGCGGATGCTCTCACGAGAGAGAAGGGTTTAAGGGAGGGTTTTATATGATCAACTTAAGTTAAATCCTGTCCATCCGATCAGCCTAAGCTAA
This sequence comes from Narthecium ossifragum, assembly GCA_963920575.1. Lineage (NCBI taxonomy): Eukaryota > Viridiplantae > Streptophyta > Magnoliopsida > Dioscoreales > Nartheciaceae > Narthecium > Narthecium ossifragum. The sequence continues at coordinate 17,755,725 of OY986970.1, read as the reverse complement.
TCTCAGCTGCCCAAGTCCAGATCTTTACGATCTGACCCAGATCCTCCGATCTAGGGTACTCCTAATGATCTAATCAAGCACATACATCATCATAAGGCCATGTGTGCGCAACGCGTGTGTGAAATCAACTCCGCCAGGGGTAATTTACCAAATTACCCTCGAAGTCACAACGATCAAAGGAGATCGGGAAGCAAGGTCACCCGAGCCAAACCGGACCCTCGACCGACGCGGTCGGACCAGGTTGGAGGTCCGAGTCCTCACAAATTATGTAGAATTAAACCACATAAATTACCTTTGTTAGGCCTAGAGTTGTTGTATTTAATAGTTTGTTAGTTGATTTCAAGTTTAATCATGATTTGAGAAGCAATACAAGAAGTTCGGCTAAAAGGATGAATTTATGTAATAAAGACTGCCTTTGGAAATATTATGAAATATTCAATATATGATAGAGAACTTCCTAATCTACAACTTTTGTGTAGGACATGGTTTCAAAGTCCAGACTTATTGGACCCAGTTGCACTCGGAGAAGAGTTGCCAGAATTAATTTAGGAAATTTGAGTTGTAATTGAAGTCCAACTCAACTCAAACTCTAATTTCAGGAGTTCTCTAATAAATAAGATTATTCAATCCGAATTTCTCATCTTTTCAACTATCTTTGGAGATGGAATTATAGAGAAGATGGTGAGGATGCGGATGGTGACAGCTTTATATTCCAAGCCGATGACGTTCATCCAAAAGATGAGTTGCTGATTATTGTATTTAGTGTTATTCATGAAACCCTTCCTTAGTTTTCTATCTTTCTTTGGTTTGAATCTTGTAATCTTCTCAAGACATGATCGTATGAATATATTTTTCATTATTAATAGAGTTGAAGGAACAGAGTTCCCTTGACATACTTTTAGTTCTACATGATTTCTGTGATTGATTGTAGAGATTCATATGATGGTTTTCATGTGATTTGTGAATAACCGATGAGATATTTTATGCTTAGTAACGATAGGTTGTGCTAAGGTTATACCGAAGGCAAGCTATGCTAATCAAAGATAAAGTATGCCTTTGGAAAACACTTACTTTCTTTTAGGGATACATGTAAGCTTAAAAAGCTGTGAATCTATAATATCTAGACAACAAAATAAGAGGATAACTGGAGAATACAGGAAATGAAACTAAAGTGGATTGAGTAATCCCTAGGCTTTTTCATTGATCTATCTTAAATCCTTTTTACATTGCTTTCTTAGTTAGTTTTCATTAAAAAATTATAAAACAACCGGAATCAATCCTTCTTCGCTTTAGGATGAGAGTTTCGAGATTTTATTCTGATTTTTCCTTAATAGTCAAAGTTTTCCCTGAGAACCGACCACGTATTTCACCATTATCTTATCTTATTAATTTAGTGTTGAAAGAAAGGTTTATAAATTTCTAAATTGCGTTTTGCTTATGACTTAATGACATCGTTTGCAAGCGATCAATTGTTTGCGCCGTTGCCGGGGACTTTCAATGGATTCTTGATTGATTTTCTCTTTACACTTTTTTTGGCCTTAATTAGGTTTTTCTTTTACATATTTCTCCTTTTCTTTATTTTATAATTTTTAGGATTTTTTAGAAATTTATTTACTTATTTATTTAGTGGCTGCTGGAATTGGAATTTTCTCGGATGAAGGAATTTACCCAACCTGACAACTGATTGATCAGCCATACCATCGATCCATGGGTTACCTACCGATCGATCGCCCTCAGGACCGATGGATTGGCTACGCGACATAGCCAGGTAAGTTTTCGAACTTTGAAAAGTTTTCTTTTCAGTGGTCTTTTGAGACGTTTCTGCAAGTCGCAGTAACGCACAAATTAGCGACGGTCATCTCTTGGATCAACCCACTGTTTGTATTTCTTATCTTTTGTGTGATCCTTATTTTCGTGATTTTTAATATGCAACCAGGTGCCATGTCAAATGACGATTTTCCCTTTGGTTATGGACCCGCTTACAATAATGATCCATATGGTTTCTCAAATACAACATATAATTCACATTCATATCCTTATAATTTAGATTTTAGAGACTATACATACCATACTTGGCAATTTGAAGATTATCAACCTCCTAACGTTCAAGCATGGAATATAAAAACACCAGTTCAAAATTATGCACATAGTTTTGAATAGCAATATCCTCCACGTTATCCACAGAATACAACTTCAACCCCTCCAGCCCAAACTACATCTGAACTAACATTAAGTTCCATCCTTACAGCCATGACTACCATGGATGAAAATATTAGTGGAACAAGAAATCACCTGACAAGTGAAATGTCCAAAATTCAGAATTGTGTGTCGAGAATAGAGAACCAGTATAATTCTAATACACAATCCATTGCTAAACTGGAGACACAAATTGGACAATTAGCTTGTATGGTGGATTCATATGATGATTATGTTCCTCCTGTTTGTGATGACAATGCTTGTGATGCTTATCTTTCTAATGATGTTGTTGCATGCCATAATGCTTATGATGCTTCGCCAGTTCATGATACTATTGATAATGTTTTGCCGGCAGCTGAAAACAATATTGATGAATGTATACACAATGAAACTGGGCCTTATATGTATTTTGATCATGCTTTAGAAGCCCAACTTTTTGATATTGATGATTGTACATGATGAGTTGAATGATGATGTGGTGCATATTTGCGTTGATCATAATGAGGATGAGCATGTTAGTGAGATACCTTATCAAGAACCTGAAACAGAGCCTCTACACTCTGCAATAACTACATTAGTTGAACATTGTGAGGAGAAACCTAACATGAGTGAAGACTATACCAATTTCTAGAGTCCCTTCATCAAACATCGTATCAAACCTTTTTGCTCCGTGCACACTTTGTTTGTTATGGACATTTCTGTCTTCATTGATAAAGCATGTCTGTATAGCTTCACCATGATTCGGGCTATGTATTTTTTCACTTGGAACTATCGACATCCTAAATTTTGTCTCAGGAGCGTCTAGCGAAAGACGTAAACTTACACGTTTTCTGGGAGGTAACCCAGTTTTTAGGATTTTTCCTTACCCTTTTAGAATTGTATTTAATTTTTAGAATTTTCCCCTTATTTTTAGGATTTTCCCCATATTTTCCTGGAATTGTTCTCCACCTTTTTCCTATTTTTCCTTATTTTCCACCAGAGTTTCTCTCTCCTCTACCTCCTTACGGCCTCCTCGTACCCCAATTTCACCTCCTCCGATGCCGGTAAGCCCTCCCCCCCCCCCACATCACCGTCGTCTCCGTTCCCCTATTCCATGGCCTCCCATCTCCTTGAACACCCTCTCGAAGCTTCGCCTTGCCGCTACGATCCTTCCGCCACCATAAAAACCATTGTTTCCTGCCTGGATCACCGGACTCCAACTCCAGCTATCTTCCACTTTGCCGGCCATCACCATTCCACCATTCCATGACCTCTCGCAGCCCTGAACCACCTCTAAAAGCTTCCTTAGGCCACCACGACCCTTCCTTCACCATCCCCTACCTCAATTAGAGCTCGGATCATCGGATCCAATTCCAATGATCTCCACCTCACCATCGACCTCCAATTCGCCGTCTGGATGCTACTATTCTTCTATTAGACCACATAGACAGACTTCTTGGCCTCCCACGATAGTATCTCCACCATCCCTGTCCTCCGGCGATGAAGTTTCACCGTCGTTCCACCACCGGTTAGCCTTCAGCCGTCCGATTGCTACAAACCATGATCCATCTACTCCAAAGCTCCAATTTTCGATCCGACGATTTGGATCTTCGATCAAGTCCAAACCAAACTGAGATTATCCAGATCTACAATTCCGAACCCTAGCTTATTGTTTGCTATTTTCATCAAGTCTTAGGACTAGTAGTCTTTAGGAAACGCACATGGTCGAAGTTTATGAGTCGTGTGTGGTCTAGTGTTCCACAGCCTTGAGCCAGTTTGACCAGGCCAGAGCCACCTCTAGGGTTGATTTTTGCACTTACAGTAGTAGTTGACTCCATGACTTGTAGACTTATGGCAGAGGTTTGCCGTTGCTTTGCTAGGAAAGCGCAGTCGTTAGCCGGCCTACCCCTCTACTTCCGTTAGACTGCTTGATTTTAGGGATTCTAATGAAGATTAGCTAATGCTAGGGGAATCTTTGGATGTTTTGGTCTTTGTTTGTCCTTATTTGCTACTTGGTAATGTGTTGATGATGATGGTATCTCCTTTACTTTTGCATGTGCATTTTCTATTTTCTTTGTGGATGAATGCTCGTACAGGATTGATATATCATGAAAATACAAAGAAGACTCTGCGAAAATGTTTTATGAATTTAGTGCATTGTGTATTTTTCTGGTAAATGTTTTTGCTATTTTTCTTGATCTTTTGGAAATGTACTTCTTTTATTGGCAGGGGTAAATATATTTGGCTTTCAATCAAATGTGGGTGATGTGTACCTTTTTAGGGAAGTCTCCATTTATTATACCTCTTGTTTTCTTTGGTTTATAATTGAAATATTTATATGTGCTTTAGCCTTGAGGTACAGGTTATGATTGACATGATATAATTCATTGTTAGAGGTGGAGGATTGCTAAACTTAAATTGGAAGAGAGAGAGAAATCTATTTATAAGGCGTTCATTATGGTTATCTCTACCCTTTATTTCTTGATTTATTTTTTATAACTTAGTGTAATTGGGGATAATTACATTTAAGGGGGGAGGGTAGAATTCTAGGAATTAAATACTTATTGTTTAGAATAAAATATTATACATCCCTTGAATTATGTCAAAAGAATTAAATTATGATATGATTTGACAAAGATACTTGTTTTAGAAATTTATCTTCTGAATTCTCCTGAGACTTGTATGTTATATAAGGGAAAGTAAATATTTTGCTATGTATGACATTATTTCTATACTTTAACACTTTTATAATGATTTAAAGATAACTTCACATATCCTAATGCACATGTTCACTTTCACATGTTAAATAGTCGATATTAGATTCTAAACATGATACTATGATAGATTTACAATTTTATGTCATGTCACAGAAAATACATGAGCACATGCAATTATCTGAATATGCAAAATATATGTATAAAAAAAAGGGATTTTCAACTTAGTAACCAGGCAGTGTGGCTGGTCAGCGTGGTGTTCGTATAAAACGGTTGAATTTCTTGAAAAATATGACTAATTATGATTTGTAGCCTTCATGATTTGAGCATTAGAGTCTGAAGGGTGTTCTACACTTAGTACCCTAAAGCCATCTGGTTTGGGGTCATTGGCTTGAACCTCGTTATATGAACCATGAAGAAAGCTTAAGAAATCATAACATTACACATGTCATTAAATAATAATAATAATAATAATAATAAAAGAAAGAAAAAACCCAGAGATTGCTATGTGATAGTGGAAATTATGTGCTTGGATAGGATTGTAATATTGAATAATTGAAGTGTTTAGATATAATTGATACTCTGAAGCATGTGAAATCTTATTCACACACATGAGTGTTAAAGTTGTTTTTAGTCATGATTAAATATATTAAAGCGTTGGAAATATGTTATGACATGTTTTGATTTACTATATTCTTATGTGATTATGAGTTGAAGAGTGTATTCGTGGATATTATTTCTATTTCATGCAATAGAGTTAATGAGTATTATGATTGATTTCTAAATGGTATATTCAAGGAAATGCATAGATGTTTGTGGGTGTCATCCCTGAAAACCCTCAGGGGACGATAACTCATCCATTGGGGTAACCCATGAGTTTCAAGGCTTTTTGCATATGCTAAATGCAATCGTGAGACCTATGAAAGTGGTTAGTTAGATTTATTGCTTTCTTTTTATCTTTTCTTTGCCCGAGGACTAGCAAAGTGTAAGTTGGAGGGTGTGATGAATCATGAATTATGCATAATTAAACCCCTTAAATTACCTTTGTTAGGCCTAGAGTGGTTGTGTTTAATAATTTGTTAGTTGATTTCAAGTTTAATCATGTTTTGAGAAGAAATACAAGAAGTTTGGCTAAAAGGATGAATTTATGTGATTAAGACTGCTTCATCGCCCATCAGGAGAATATTCGCCCGAAATTCTGTAAATGTCAACATATTCTGAAAATTTAGTAAGCGATAGAAGACTGCAAGAGCTACAACTTTCATGTCTGACACTTTGCATGATTTCTGATAGATTGATACCAGTGTTGAAGAAGATAAAGATATAGATGTGTTGGAAAACTGGTCCGTCGACATTCAGAAGAATATTCGTCAAATATTCCAGATAAGTCCAAATATTATGAAATATTTGGGATATGATAGAGAACTTCCAATAGGGCTTGAAAAGTGTCATGGGTTAACAAGTCTACTCAAAATTATAAATTTATAATCAAACTACTAACTAACTACTTTAGGGGTAGCTAGCAGTGAGTCCGAGTCAATCCACAGGGAAATAGGATTGAGTTGAGATGTTTTGTATAGTTTCCTACTAATGAGTTGAGGAAAGGTTTGGAATTAAAATTAAACTAACTTGAAACTAAATGTTTTATAGATGCAAGAAAAGAGACGAAGGAATTCTTAATCCGTAAAAAGGGTTCTACCAGGTCTTCCTAAAATTACAACACACTAATCACATTGAATGACTTTCCTAATGGTTGATAGGTGAATGGCTAGTTCTCCCAATCACTCAACAAGTTCCGACTAGGATCCCTTGTCGGCGAGAGCAATTATCTAAAAATCAGTAACCTAATGGTTAGTTATGATCACCACTAATGAATCCCTTGATTAGGATGGAGTCATCGCGAGAAAATAAGTATTATATAGATTTAGGTGTAAGATCAAGATGGTCCTCACACTTTGATGGTCAAATCTAGAAAGATACGATAAATGGAGGATTAGGAATAGAATGTAGTGGTTCTAGCACTATTATAATGGTTCTAGCACTATACAATTCCTAATCATGAAGAAGAGTTCACCTGAGAAACCATGGGTCTAGCATGATCCTCCTATTAGATGAGTCGAATCGAAGCCCTAACATGCAATAACTCTAGATCTATCACACATTAGAACAATCCAAGCATCCCACAATAAATCAACACCATAATTATAAAAGAATTAAGATCAATCCATGTAAGCCATGCAAAAAGGTATACAAGCCCTGGATCTTAGAAATCCCTAGTAGAAACCCTAGTTACATCATAAGAATCCCTTGGTGAGGGGTTTAGCTACTCATCTTTAGGGGTTGATCCGTAGGTGAAGGTTGATGAAACTCTTCCGTCATGGATCTCCTCCAAAAGAATCTCCAAAGAAAAATCTCCAAGTGGAAAGAAAGCTGTTCTTCACTTCCAAGAGAGAAAACCCCCCAAAACCCTAGAAACTGCCTATTTATATCCTAGGAACATCCCTCCCACTGATTAGATCTGGGCCATTGATTTTCTTCACCGACAATCAAATGATCAATCCTTCCATGTAAGAAGATCGATCCTTTGTCTTCAATTGCTAGCCACGCCCATAAAGGATCGATCATTCACATAGGAGATGATCGATCCTTTCCTTGTGTGATTGATCACGCCCCGTGGATGATCGATCATTCAATGTAGGAAGATCGATCCTTTTAAACCTTGCTCTCTGTCACTGTTGTCGTGCATGAATGATCGATCATTCCACAAAGGAAGATCGATCCTTTGAATTGGTGATCTCTGTCATTTTAATGCACTTAAATGATCGATCCTCTCCTGATGTGATGATCGGTCATTCTTGCTGAAATTGCCCAAATGACCTCGTTTTGACTCCAAACTTGATCTATCATGTACAAGGGTATGTTGTATCTGAAATAGGATAAACATAGTCGGTGGAGCATTGCTCAGAAACTAACAAAGACAAATTATGAGGGTGATTTATGCACTTTCAAAGTCTTATCAACTTCCAAATCTACAACTTTTGTGTTGGACAAGGTTTCAGATTCCAGACTGATTGGACCCAGTTGCACTCGGTGTAGAGCTGCCAGAATTAATTCAGGAAATCTGAGTTGTAATTGAAGTCCAACTCAACTCAAACTATAATTTCGGGTGTTCTCTTATAAATAGGGTTATTCAATCTGAATTTCTCATCTTTTCGACTATCTTTCGAGAGGGAATTATAGAGAAGACGGTGAGGATGCGGATGGTGACACCTTCCTATTCTAAGCCGATGGCGTTCATCCAAAAGATGAGTTGCTAATTATTGTACTTATGATTATTCATTAAACCCTAGCTTAGTTTTCTATTTTTCTTTGGTTTAATCTTGTAATCTTCTCAAGACATGATCCTATGAATATATTTTAAATTTTTAATAGAGATGAAGGAGCAGAGTTCCCTTGACGTACTTTTAGTCCTACATGATTTCTGTGATTTATTATAGAGATTCTTAGGATGGTTTTGATGTGGTTTGTGAATAACCGATGAGATACTTTATGCTTAGTGACGATAGGTTGTGCTAAGTTAACCTGAAAACAAGTCATGCTAATCGAAGATAAAATATGTCTTTGGAAAACACTTACTTTGTTTTAGGGATACATGTAAGCTTAAGAAGTTGTGGATCCATAATGTGTAGAGAAGAGAACAAGAGGATAACTAGAGAAGATTGAAGGCGATACTAGGACAGAATGAGTAATTCCTAAGTCACATATCCATTGATTCGAATTGATCATCTTTAATTGCTTTCCTTAGATAGTTTTAGGTTAATTCAAACTTATCATTCCTTCTTTTTCTTAGTATAAGAATCTGCTACTCATATTGGGGTCGGAAACCATCGGGTTGGAATAGGAAGCTGTCACCATCCGCATCCTCGTTGTCTTCTCCTTCCTTCTCCAAAAATTGTCAAAAATATGAGAAATTCGGATTGAATGACCTTATTTTTAGAAGAACTTCCGAAATTAGAGTTTGAGTTGAGTTGGACTTCAATTACAACTCAGATTTACTGAATTACTTCTGGCAGTCTTACTCCGAACGCAATTGGGCCCAATCAGTTTGGAATCTGAAAACTTGTCCGACATAGGGGTTGTAGATTAGGAAGTCTTCTGTCATATCCCAAATATTTCATAATATTTGGACTTATTTGGAATATTTAGCAAATATTCTTCTGAACGTCCACAAACAAGTTTTCCAGCAGCTATATATTTTTATCTTCTTCAAAATTGGTATCAATCCATCAGCAATCTAGCAAAATGTCCAACACAAAAGTTGTAGGTCTTGACGTATTCTATCACATACTAAATTTTTACAATAGTTTGACTTATACAGAATTTCTGGCCAATATTCTTCTGATAGGCGATGAAACAGTCTTTTTCACATAAATTCATATTTTTAGCTGAATTTATTGTATTTCTTCTCAAATCATGATTAAGCCTAAAATCAACTAATAAGCTATTAAATACAACTACTCTAGGCCTAACAAAGGTAATTTAAGGGGTTTAATTACGAATAGTTAGTGACTGATGATTACCAAAATGTAGCGAAACAGTGACATGCACGATCATCCTTACCCAGCAGAATTCCCATGCATGGGAACCACGTCGGGAATGCATCGACAACCATCCTTAGCACTTGGCCTTGGAGAAACGACATGACCTCTAAACCTCTACACCAGTATCAAAGTAGCCAACTAGACAATAACCTCGATAACATAAGGATTCCAATAATAAAATCACGCCCTAGACCTTACTACCCAGCCTCGGTCTTACTGATAGATCCGAGCAGCCTGAGCCCTCGGATCAGCGATCAACCCATCGCCCACGCCTAACCTGAAATACCTCTAATGCATACAGTGCATGTACTTATACAAGCATCTATCCTAAATGTCACTATATGCCACATCAACATCAGAGCTCACAGGTTAAGCTAATACTATGATAAAGAATCCAACTTTATTCTTTAATAGCAATCAGCAACGCCGTTATACAATAGCCTTTGGTGCAGCGCTGCCACACAGCGGGCTAAGGTTTCACAGTTACCATGATACGAGCAGTCTACTCACAATCTCCTCGTATCATGTTTCTACTACTCCAATTGATCAGAATTGAGTCTGATCGGACTTGATTAGGTTTAATAGGTTGAAATTTGGCTAGCTGGGTCGAACCTGGGTTGAGCTTGATTGGAACAGATCTTGATTGGGTCAAGTCATTGGGTCAAGTGGCTGGGAGATAGGCTAAGGAAGATCAAAGGGCTGAGGCCTGCCGGAGGTGGATCATTGGCGAGGGGGGCTTGACGGCAATCGGGACCTAGGCAGGAAGGGTCATCAAAGGATGGGGATTCGATCCAATGGAGCAAATCGGTCGGAGGGATGTCGGATCGACGGGTTCTCGAGGTCGACGGTGGTGGGTTTAGATGTAATCAGTGTCGGGGACGACGACAAGGCTCGGGAGTGGCTGGGGAAGGTCGAAAGAGGGTTTAGGACAGTCGATGAGGTGCTTAGGTTGGTTTAGTGGGTGAGGTTGAGGTTTTGTGGATGACGACTAGATCGCCAGAGATGACAATCGACAGTGGCGATGGAGAAGGAAGGGTCATGGGGTTGCAGGGGGAAAGACGGTGGCCTTGGTTGGTGACGGCGACTGCCGGAGAGGAGTGGGGAGAATTGCCGGTGGTGATGCTAGGGCTTGGGCACGAGGGAGAAGAGAGGAGGAAGAAGATGGTGACGTGGCAGAGGGTGCTGACGTGGTGGAGAGACAGAAGATGAAGGTGAAGGTGAGGTAATTACTGATGGAGGCGAAGGCGGTGCCGGCTGTGGAGAAGATGACTGGCGGGGAAGAAGGTGGATCGGTGGACGTCGGTTGAAGAGAACACTTGGGGAAGTGATCTCAGCCCTTGAATAGTTTTCAATGGAGAACTAAGCCCTGGAATAATCCCAGCTAGAGGATTAAGCCTTCTTAATCCCTGATGAAAGATCAAGCCATGATAATTACTCTATGAGAAGCTACTCCTAAACTACTCTCTACTTTATTCATCTACTCAGTACTTTATTGTTCATGGATATATCATACCTAGCTACTTAGGTCCTTTTATAGAGGCCTCGACTATGTCCTAATCCAACTAGAAAACCCCCTTCCTTAATTAGCAAGTAATAAGGCTTCCATACTCAAACACAACTTACTAACTCAAATAGGACTTGTAATTAATTCCTAACAACTTGTAGTTAACTAGGAAATCAACTAACAACTAGGACACAATTAAATAAAAAAGACTAATAATAAATCCTAATTAAATAGCTCTAGTTTGAACTAGGGAAGTCCAAGTCAAATTAGAAAAGAGCCTAAACCCATTTGGGTCCTCTTCTGGGTGCGGGTCCAGTTAGTTGGGTCGGATCAACTCATATTATCCCCCTTCCCTTCAGAATTGGCCTTGTCCTCAAGGCCGGAGTCAAGTCAGGTAGGAGGGCTCTCTGTGGCTGGACCAAATCGACGTGCTTCGGTAGCTCTGGGCTCGGCGGGGAGAAACCGGGTCGATCCCTTGACTGGTCCAGGGGTAGCAGTACCAAGCATCTAGTGGGTCGTACTGAGGATTGAGCATCTGGGGGTCGATCTGATGGCTCAAATAGCTCCAAGAGTCGTGCTCTTACTGGTTCTCCTGGATCATCTTCGTCATGTCCCATGAGTAGTGTTGCCTATGAATATAGGACGGTATCTGAGTTCCTTGGTCTGATTAGATTTGCAGGGTCTTGGCTTGTAACTAAGTCAAGCTAACTTTGGTCCAATCTGAAGTGAAGTCGGTTGGGCCACACTTTCACTACACTATTCAGAGCTTGAAGTTGTTTTAACCAAGTTGAGTCTTCAGTGGCGCTGAGTCGTCCTCTGGTCCAAACCTGTCTGACGTGGTTGGGTCTTCCGGTCTCAATATGGACTTGAGTCATATTGAGAGGCACTGGTGGTACCACCATACATGGAGTTGATCAGCTTGATGGGAGGGTAGCTCCTTTGATGGCTTAGATCAACCTTCGGATGCTTGATCAATGGCAGAGGATGCTTTGTGATCACTCGGAGTTGATTTGGATGGTTTTGATCGCTTGGGACTCCTTGATTAGGTTCAGATCGAAGATCAGAAGCACTGTATCGAAGATCAGGCTGATCGGATGGCTGGATCAAGTTGCAGTCTTGATCGGACGGTTGAGAAGCTGCATGAGACGGATCAACGGCGAAACGAGGTTGTCGGAGTGTGGCAACGACAAAGGAAGTTTCGCATGGACATGGGGGTTCCATCCACACGGTCTGATCGCTGGATGGGGCTTTGAATAGGCCGGATCTGAAGTTGGCGGCGCGGTGGAGGTCATCGTCGGTGATCGCTGGTGAAGGAGTGCTCGTTGGTATCCCGGAATGAGTGGAAACGGTTCAGGAAGGTCTTGGGACCTTTCTAGTGAGGTTTGATCGTGAGATCATCCTCGGGAAGTGGTTGAGTGGAGGAGGTCGGAATTGGGAAGTTCGTCAAAGTTGAATCCCGGTGATCCAGGCCTCGATCGGGGTCGTGGTTGGCCACGATGGCTTCGGGGAAGGTTGCCGATGCTTCTTCAGTGGATGGGTGAAGAGGACGGTGTTGGAGGGCGACCTTGGGGTGGCGGCTCGGGGACGAGCCTGATGGAGCGGATGATGAGCTGGGACGAAGGGGTCCTGGCTTGGAGGTGAGCTGAGCCGCGGGTGAGCCTGATGGAGCGGATGATGAGCTGGGAAGAAATTTTCACCCAGGTCTGGCGGAGGTGGTTGCAACAGCAGGGTCTCCAGTTTGATCGGAGAGTCGGACGGTTGTTGCTCCTCGGTTTGAATCTGATTGCAGCAATGATTAGGACTATACCTCTCATCATAGTAGTAGCACAAGCCTCTGATCCTCATCTGTTCGAACTCATCTGGGGATAGCTTGCTGAATTTGGATTTTGCTGGCCTAGGTGGTTGTGCAGAAATCCTGCTTTTGAAGAAGTGTCTTGGTACCTTGGACAGCTTACATAATTCGTTTCTAAAATCTTCTTCTTCTGGTTATCCTTTACTGAATGCTGGCGTCTCAGTCAAAGTCAGACTCGAAATTACAACCGGAGTTGTAATTTGAGTCGTAACTGAAGTCGCACTCGGTGTTGCAATAGGAGTTGCAGTCGGAGTCCTAATCCGAGTTGGCTCCGGGTTAGGTTCTGCAATCCTAGTTACGCAAAAGTAGGGGTCTGCCTCAGAATCTGAGTCTTTGTAGGACTTGTCAGTGAGAACCCATTCCTCTGACCTAGCTCGATTGCGTAGGTCGGGGGCCCGTGCCCTATTGGCTTGTTTCCTCGTTGAGCACGATCTGATAGATCACATTGTTGCTTTTGGGAACCCAAGGGAAATTTGGTAAATTACGCCTTTGCGGTTGGTTTCACACCAGCATTGTGCACACACGGTCTTAGATTTATATGTGTGTTTGATTAGATCCTTGTAGGCGTTCTAGATCGGAAGATCGGAGCTTGATCGAAAAATATCAAGATGGACGGTCGAGATTAGATCTCGTAGCTTGCTGAGTCGCCTTGACCCAGTCACCCCGTTCCTGTAGCAAGTCAGTTGGGTACTGTAGAAGGTCGGTTCAGGACCGACTATAAATACCCCTCCACTGCCTTCTTTTCTTTTCTTTCCTTCTTCCTTCCTTCCTCTGCTTCCTGATGTGTTTCTTCTCATTTCTTCCGGTCGTGAGTGAAGCCTTTAGAGAGAGAGAGAGCTGTGACAGCTTCCCTGGTGAGCTTGGAGGTGCTCTAAGACGAGGAGGACGTCATCTGTAGCAAGGTTTGGTGACTGGTTTAGTGGCAGAGGTAGGATTCTTCTATTAGCTTGCGTTTAAGCTTGTTTTGATTTCCTGTGTTGATTAGATGCATAACTACTTGATTAAATCATGCTAGATGATGCGTTTTAGCTTTCTTAAGATCTTATTTATGTTTGGTTGGATTTTGTTTTGATTTAAGTTGGATTTAAGCAAGTTTTCCTTCAGATAATTCTGGATTTCTGTTCTTCATTGAAACTGCATGTTCGAGCCCTTTTCGTTGCACTTTACGTGCACAAACTTAGTTGACCTTCAACATGAAAGTTGCATATTTATAAGTCTACTTTCAGACCAACTTTATTTCACATTTTTCTGATTTTCTACAATTTTTGGTGAATTTTATTCCAAGGTGTGTTAGAACAGAGTTTCCCAGAATAACACCTCGCGGTCGATCCACGGATCAACCACCAGGCTCCACGGTCGACCGTTAGCCTTAAAATCTCAAGAATAACACCCCACGGTCGCTCCATTGATCTACCGCCAGCCTTTACATTTTCTAGGTCGACCGTGACATCGACCACCAGCTTTGAATAGGGATTTTTTCATGATAGATAGCCAATGATGTTAGGAAGCATGCATGTTATTATCAGTGGATTTTCGAGGGTTTTGGCGGGTGCTTAGGATATGATTTCATCGTACATATAGTTTGCGAAGTCCTGGTTTTTATATCAATAATTGTATGATATAAATAACTACGAGTCTATCTGTGTTGCTTTACTGTAACTTGTTTAACCGGGGTTGTATCCCGTTTGTAGAAATATTGGTTGTTAGTAGCTCGTGGTACCGCTGTAATGCTTATTTATGTATTTATACCCTTTTGGCGAGCTATAGGCTATGCCTAGACTTGTATATTATTTTTGATATACTTTTGCATGTCTGAATCTTATCTTTGTGTGTGTGAGCATTGCATGCATCTGATTGCATTAGAAGTATTAGAATAGGTCATGGGCGATGGGTTGATCGCCGATCCGGGGGTTCGGGCAGCTCGGATCTAGCTATAGGACTGAGGCTGGGTAGCAAGATCTAGCTTTGAATTGTTATGTTATCGAGGCTTTGTCTAGTTGACTACAATTACTCTGATTGAGGTGTAGAAGTCGTCCTAGGTTCCAGTCTTAGTCTCATTTTCAGTACAACGATGGGGAAAGTTACGTATACCTTGAGTCATACGCCCAGTTGTTTCAGCGCTGGAGTGCTTGGTTTGTGAGGGACGACCGATGACAGTGGATGTCATCAGAGTGCATGCCCTGGGGTAGACAGTGTTTGTAACGAGTGTTTTCCCCTAGAGATGAGATGGAACCCGAGCACTTATTGTTCCCTTCCTTTCAGTGTGACCTAGAATAGAATCATGCTGAGCTTAGTGCTCACTCCTACCTGGGCTGCGTTTTGCAGGTGCAGACGTCAGCTCTTCTTCCGTAGCATCCACTGGACAGGCTTTTGGTGGCGCGTCGACCTCTAGAGGTGTTTGAGGACTTAGGGTTCAATTATCTTGTTGGATTATTTTAAATGTATAATTTCCTTCTGTAAGGATTTTTGAAATTTTTAAGTATATGTCTTCTAAGGATTACTCTTTTATCAGAAACTTGAGTTATATAATATTTTAATGTTGACCCATATCAATTGTTAATTTAGCTGTCTTATTTTATTATAAATATGCCAGTGATGGATTGAATAGATTAGGAACGCTCACTCCCTGGATTGGATGGGTTTTCTGGGTCGGGTGTGACATTGTCTGAGCTATAGTTGACCACCTATGAAAGACTTGCTCTAACTTCCTGTTATCATGATCCATCATGGCTAACAGAGGGTCACATTGCCCTGTAAAATCTTGATTTGTTGTTCCCAACTCTCATGGGGTACTTCATACAAGATGGTGATGTTTCCGGAAGGTTCTGGGCGGCACAGTTGGCGAAGCGGAGCTCTGATACCAAGTTGATACGAGCGGTCTACTCACAATCCTCTCATATCGGGTTTCTACTACTCCAATTGATCAGAATTGAGTTTGATCGGACTTGATTGAGTTTAATTGGCTGAAATTTGGCTAGCTGGGTTGAACATGGGTTGAGCTTGATTGGAACAGGACTTGACTATGTCAAGTGGTTCGGAGAAGGGCTAAGGAAGATCCAAGGGCTGAGGGCCACCGGAGGTAGATCGGGACCTAGGCAGGAAGGGTCGTAGGAGAATGGGGATTAGATCCAACGGAGCGGATCGGCTGGATGGATGCTGGATAGATGGAATCTAGAGATCGACGACGGTGGGTTTAGAGGGGATCAGCGTCGGGGACGACAGCGAGGCTCGGGAGTAGCTGGGGAAGGTCGGAAGAGGGTATAGAATGGTCGGTGAGGAGCTTAGGTTGGTTTAGTGCGTGAGGTTGAGTTTTTGTGGACAACGGGTAGATCGTCGGAGATGACAATCGTCAGTGGAGATGGAGAAGGAATGGTCGTCGGGTTGCAAGGGGAAAGATGGTGGGCTCGGTTAGTGATGACGGCTGCCGGAGAGGAGTGGGGAGAATTTTCGGTGGTGATGCTTCGGCTCGAGCATGAGAGAGAAAAGAGAAGCAAGAAGATGGTGACGTGGCAGATGGCACTGACATGGCGGAGAGAGAAAAGGACATGGAGAGAAAGAAGATTAAGGTGAAGGTGAGGGAAATACCGATGGAGGGGGAGGCGCTGACGGCCGCGGAGAAGATGACCGACAGGGAAGAAGGTGGATCGGTGGATGTCGGTTGAAGAGAACTCTTGGGGAAGAGATCTCAGCCCTTGAATAGTCCTCAATGGAGAACTAAGGCCTGGAATAATCCTAGCTAGAGGATTAAGCCTTCTTAATCCCTGATGGAGGATCAAGCTATGATAAATACTCTATGAGAAGCTACTCCTAAACTAGTCTCTACTTTATTCATCTGCTCAATACTTCATTGTTCGTGGATACATCATACCTAGCTACGGAGATCCCTTTATAGAGGCCTCGACTAAGTCCTAATCCAACTAGAAAACTCTCTTGCTTAATTAGCAAGTAATAAGGCTTCCATACTCAAACTCAACTTGCTAACTCAAATATGACTCATAATTAATTTCTAACAACTTGTAGTTAACTAGAAAAACAAATAACAACTAGCACTCAATTAAATAGAAAAGACTAATAATAAATCCTAATTAAATAGCTCTAGTTTGAAGTAGAGAAGTCCAATTCAAATTATAAAAGAGGCTAAACCCATTTGAGTCCTCTTCTAGGCGCGGGCCCCGTTGGTCCTGTTGGATTGACTCGTATCATACCCCATGGGTAATTGGTCTACAAGTACAAAGATAGGACTACCAACCAAAAAGCAAAACAATCCAACCAGACGAATCAAGCTAACCAATCCAATCAACAATTCAATCAAAATATGTTAACGCCACCGGTATCAGTTGGGCTATCAATTAAAGCAATAGGGGACACCTTCGACCCATTTATTCAACACTTTCCCGAGGGTCATGACTCCCTCGGTTAACCACAAAGCAATAAAGGGCACACCTTCGGCACATTTACACTAAGCATGCAATTTAAGTGTTTAAATCCTACATCGGAAATCTTAACTTAAAGCCTCTCAACCGCGACGTCTGATAGACAACCTGCAAGAAAAAGAGTGGACCGACAACGGGTAGAATGCCTGGTCGAAAGTCCAGTACAGTAGGTAGCATGCGTCTTCATTTTGGTTGCGTGATTCTTTACGTCTTTCAAAGTCAGGTTAGTAGGCTCATCTTGTCAAAATCCGTGAAAAGCCAACGCGTGGTCCTAAGCATGGATCTGCAGGACATACTAAGGTATGGAGTTGATCGGAAGACAATTGATTGATGAAATCGAACAAATCAATTAAGATCGGTAATTGCGGTAAATTACCCTAAAGCACAGATTATGGCATATTTCGATGACAAATCCGTCAAATTCCAATTAAAATATCATACTAATCATCGGGAAAGACATTCGAGAAATCTGGGTTGAAAGGAAACCAAAATCGTTGAAATCGGAATCAATTTTAGCTATCAGCATATAAGAGATCGATCTTCTTACCCATGAAGATCAATCGTTGTACATGCACTCCGTCAGGACATGAGATCGATCTTCTTGGGTAGAAGATCGATCTGACCTTAATTTCTAGTTTCGTCGCAATCGCGTAGCAAATTCTCCATAAATCGTAGGAAAATTAGAAAATTATGAAATCAGTGGCATTGGAAACTAGATTCAAAGATTGACATCTTTCATTTTGAACGTGTCACGAGATCATGCACAAAAAGCTCAGAAATCAAGTTAGAACCTGGTTGTTTCAGTGAAAACAGAAAACCAACAAAATCTCCTTATCAGCATAGAAGAGATCGATCTTCTTCATACGAATGAGAGCATATGAAAACTAAAAGATCGATCTCCTACGAAAGATCGATCCATCATATGACGGTTACTATTCACATGAATAGTGTCGAAAATCCAATTTCTTGGATTTGATCTAGCAAAACTTCTCCAAATCAAATGAAACTTTGCAGGGTAGTAGAGGACACTACCAGGAACCTATCTATGGAAGAAATTTCAAGTTTCATCCGCAAAATATCAGACATGGCTTGTTTCAGCCGAAAAGCCGACAAAACCGATAAAACAATGATAGAAACCAAATCGATCGGTGGAGCGATCGGTCGGACCCCAAACCGACCATTCGGAACTGTGCAGTTAGGTAAGTCTTCTAACTTCAAAACTTTTTGTTTCAATCATTGTTTTTCGGGTTTTCTGCTCTCCTCCGAATCTTTTGTTTTTGTTTTCTTTTGGCATGTGATTTTGCATACATGGCCAAATATTATATGCCACCGGGTGATATATCGTGGGATTATCACACGCCCTCGACATATGCACCTGTTTATACTAATGCCACATATGGTTTCTCAAACCTGGCTTATGATTCATATTCCTATCCTTATAATCTTGATTTGAGAGACCATACATACCCTAATTGGCAATTCGAAGGTTATCAAACTCCTGATGTTCAACCATGAAACATAGGAACACCGGCCCAAAAATTTAAACCTTGTTTTGAACAACAATGTCCTTCACAAGCATCCTCTGACCTGACTTTGGACACGATCATGAGTACACTTGCAAATATGAATGCAAACATTAATGCTAACATGCCTGAACTCAAGACTGAGCTTAAGAGCGAAACTGCTTTGATAATAAATGACGTTAATTCTAATGCTCAATCAATTAAAAAATTAGAGACACAAATTGGACAACTAGCTTGGAAAATGGATTCATATGATGATGTAGTTGAGGATTATGCGAATGATTTTATTCCTCCAGTTTGCGATGACAATGCTTGTGATGCTTATGTTTTTAACGATAATAATGCATGTCATTTTGAGATGTGTTCTAACGCTTTGTCCAATTATACAACTAGTGATGATATTGTGTCGACCATGGATAATAATATTCCTGAATGTTATATTGATGAATGCATACCTAACGAAACTAAGGCTTATAAGAATTTCGATCATGCTTTGGAAGCCCAACGTTTTGATATTGATGATGAGGATTGTTGTGATGAGTTGCTGGTTGTACATGATGTGTTGAATGATGATGTGGTGCCTATTTCCATTGATGATAATGAGGAAAAGCAAGTTAGTGAGATCCTGTCACACCCCGACCCAAAAAACCCATCCGGGCTGCGGCGTGAGGATTCCTATTCAAGCACCTTTGGAAGTCGTCGCGCAACTAAAACCTGATCCCGCTGGCTCTACTGAAGAAGAACTGGCGCCTGCACCTGCAAACGCAGCCCGGGTAGGAGTGAGCGATAAGCTCAGTAGGGTTCTACTCTACGTCACACTAAAGGGAGGAAAACAACAACTGTGATGTCTCCCCGCTCAAGTCTAAGGAATACCACGGGGTCCCACAACCCCTATCGATGTCCCAACGGCTGCTGTCATGAAACCTCTCTCCTGAACAAGTTACCAGGAGGCTGCGGAACAGTAACATGCAGGATCACCCTTACCCAAGCTGGATTCCCATGCCTTGGGGACCCACGTCGGGAACGCAACGACATCCATTCTTAGCACTTGGCATTGGGAAGGCAACACGACCTCTAAACCTCAAAGTAATATGATAATAGCCAACTACATCATATCCTCGATAACATGAAGATTCTAATGATACAATCACGTTCTAAACCTTACTACCTAGCCGCGGTCCTAAGGCTAGATTTGAGCTACCCGAGTGCCTCAGATCGGCGATCAGCCCATCGCCCCGCCTAACCTAATATGCATCTAATGCATACAATGCATGACCCTATGTAAACATCTAACCTAGGTGTCTCTATTTGCCACAACATCAATTATAAGTTCAACAGTTATACAATAGCCCTCGACACTCGCCAGCAATGGACTAAGGTTCTACAATAGTCCAACTAGGTATTTAAATGCGAGCCAATCCACAAATTCGCCAAAAAGGGTAAACGAACGATTCAATTCTCAATCTCAATCACAATCAAAATCCATTGAAAACCCCGTGATAATAACGTGCATGCTTCCTAATATGGTTGGGTATCTATCATGAATAAAAACCCAATCAAAGGAAGCCCAGAAACACTATTCATGGCTCACCGTCGGTGCGACGGTCGACCGTGAGACCAAAAATGGGAAAGAGCACAAGGGCCAAGGTCGATCGGGATATCGACCCTGGGAAGCCAAAAAGGGAACAGAGCCTCACGATCGATGCGATGGTTGACCGTGAGATCAAGTGACAAAATGGTAAGAACCCATGGTCCATCGGAACATCGACCCTGGGAGACCCAAAATGAGATAGACTCACGATCGATGTGATGGTCGACCGTGAACCATGGTCGATGCGACGGTCGACCATGAGACCAAAAAAAGCGTGCCAACACCTGACCGTCGATCCGACCATCGACCGTCAGGCCTAGTGCACAGTTCCTACGAATAATGTTAGAAATCCAATTTCTTGGATTTGATCTATCAAGGCTTATCGGAAATCGATGAAACTTTGCAGGCACGCGTAACAAATGATAGGGACACTATTGATACGAAGAAAACACTATTTTGATGGTTAAATCTCAAATCTAGGTCCAAACGGCCAAAAAACAACAAACCGGTGATAATACGAGAATCGTCCGATAAAATACGAAAACCAAATGGTAGAGATACTCTAAGCAAGCTATAACACCCATGTATCAATCTACACAACATTCTACCATGTATTCCTACATCAAAAACACAAGAAACCTATCCTAGGAGAACCTAATCATACGATCGGGGTAGAAATACCTACTTGATCAAGTAGGGCAGCTCATCCATGTATTCCCCAAGCTCGATCATCAAGATCCGCTCCTCGACAATCGCGCCTCCAAACCCAAGCTCAGCCGGTAGGAGAGAGAGAGAGAGAGAGACAACGACAAGAGAGGGAAGAAAGAGAAAGGAAAGAGAGAAGTCAGGGTATTTATAGAGATCATGATTTGATCTCGCCCGTCCGATTCGATCTTTCCCGATCGAGCTCCAATCGAAGGAACCCTTAAGGTCCTAATCAATCACACTAATCCAAGGCTGTGTGTGCGTTACACGGGTCTGAAATTGACAACCAGGCGTAGTTTACCAAATTACCCCTGGGGTCACAAAAGCAATACGATCAACCTGATCGCACCCGACGCGAAACCAAATCAGCTGAAAACGGCCCTCGACCCACACGGTCGAGCTAGGTCAGAGGAATGGGTCATCACAGATCCCTTGTCAAGAACCTTAATTTGAGCCTTTGCAATCTGTATTAACCACATTAGTTGAGTGTTGTGAGGAGAGGAACCCTAACTTGAGTGAAGACCATGCCAATTTCTGTCATCCCTTCATCAAAGATCGTATCAAATCTTCTCGTCCTGTGTACACTTTATTTTTCATGGGCATTTTTGTCTTCTTTCATCAAACATGTATGCATATCTTCATCATTCTCTGGGCCATGTATTTTTTCACTTGGAATCATGGACTTCTTAAATTTGTTTTTGGATCGTCAACCGAAAGACGTAAAATTACATGCTTGCTGGGAGGCAACCACGTTTTTAGGAGTTTTCCCTCATTTTTAAAATTTTCCCCAATTTTTAGGAGTTTCCGATGATTTTTAGAAATTTTTAAGATTTTTAGGACTCTGTCTTTCAATTTTTAGATTTTTTTCCTCTCAAAAGAATTGCTCCCCCTCTCCACCAAGTTTGACCAAGCACCTACCCTCCTTTCAATATTTTTCCCCAATTTTTTCACTTTTGTTTCTCCCATTTTTTCCTGAATTTTCCTTATTTTCCCTTGATTTTTCTCTCTCCTCCATGCCCTGGCTCATACGTGGCTCACCATGAGTGGCGACTTCACTGTCCTGGCTCCACCCCAGCTCAATCGACTCACCCAGAGCCGACGACCACCACCGCCTCCCCTTCGCTGCTCGACCACCTCCGGCCATTGCCATCCCTCCAAACATTCACCTATTCCACCGTCGTCACTTCACCGATCATTTTCTTGGCTCCTTGTCCCTCGAATCTGTTTCCTCCGATGCCAGCGAAGCCTGTCAAGACCACCGCCGCCATCAAACTCCATCCCGGACATGTCTCTCCACAAAACCTCCATCGTCCATGATTCCCCTTCGTCCATCATCGACATCCCTTCTCCACTAAACTCACCACTGCCGACCTACCGATCTCCCAATCTATGGCCTCTCATCGCCTTGAACAAAATCCATCTACACCCATCTACACCCACTTTGAGGACCCGTACCTCCAACCTGGTCCGACAGCGTTAGGTCGAGGGTTTGATTTGGTTGTTTTGGCTCGGTTGGCCTTGTTTTGTGATCTATTGATCGCATCACGGCTTTTGGACCCATAGGGAAATTTGATAAATTGTGTCTTGGCCGTAGGTTATACACCCGCGTAAATGTACACACACGGCCTTGGATTGAGATATGTGATTTATTAGAACCTTAGGGGTACTTTCAATCGGAAAATCGGAGTTCGATCGGGAGATATCGAATTGGACGGCCGAGATAAGTTCAAATCTCTATAAATACTCCTTTCCTTCTCTCTTCTTTACTTTCTCTTTTTTCCCCTCTCTCTCTTCCATGGCTGCCAGTTGGACCTTTGGGCTGCGGATTTCGAGGAGCAAATTGCGGAAATCAGAGTTGGGGGATTGATAGATCGGCTGCTCATCTATACTTGTAGGTGTTTCTACCCTAATCACGTGATTAGGTTTGCCTAGGATTGCTGTTTGGATTTTTTTAATATAGAAATACAAGTTGGAATGTGTTGTACATGTGCACTCTCTGAAAAGTGCACGTCCAAGAACATCGCCCTGAACTCCTCCCACAGCGGCTCCCCTCTGTCATTGGTGTGCTGGGCGGAGCACCACCAGTCAAGGGCATCTCCATCGAACAGAAACCACGCAAGAGTGACCCTGATCCAGTAATCCTCGATGAAGAGAGCGTCGAGGACGCGCGTGACTCCTCTGAACCAACCGTCCGCTGTTGTTGGATCCCCAGTCTCACCACTGAACTTAGGAGGGTTCAGCCGCTGAAAATCCATCATGACCGCCGCAACGGTCCGCCCGTCGACAGGAGCGAGGACCCTCTACTCAGTGAGAAAGGTCCCGCATAGCTCGGACCATCCTGAGAAGAACCTCCCTGTCCGGTCGGGTGGGCCGAACGGGTCGTGCCCCATCCCGAGTGATCAGTGCATGAAATTCCACTCTGAAAATGACTAAGAGCAGCTTATTTGCTGAGTTTTCATAATTTACATAGATGATTTCGTCTGTATATGTTGATTCACAAAGTTATTTGTATTATGCAGGAAATTGAAGCAAAGATGGGTCTTTAACGCTAAAACTATTCCTTCTCGGAACGAACCAGATGATGTGTCATACATGATTGGAAAGCTCTGGAAGTATAGTTTTCGGGAGTTTTTATGGTTTGTGATTTCGAGTTTCATAGAGGAAGATATACTATTTTTAGTATGAGAGGTGCAAGAGCAAGCAGCTACGGAAGACGAAGATCGATCTGATCTCAAAGAAGAGCAATCTATTTTTGTGCTCAGACGCTGACAGAGAGTTGACAGAGGACCAATTATAAAAAGATCGATCTGAACCTGGGCGATCTAGAAGTGACCTAGTCTATGAAGAAAGAAGATCGATCATTTCCCAAAGAAGATCGATCTTAGTCGGGGCGACCCAGATTAAAAAGAGGAAAAATACAGTTTCGTCGACTCGTATGAAAATATTCAGAAACTATTCCTTGTAAGTCTAAATATTCTCTAATTTTATTATATTATAGAAGGCTCAGAGATCTACAACATTTCTGTTGGACGGTTTGTGAGATTCTGAATGGTGTGATAGTAGATTTGAAGAATAGATGAAGTTACACAAACTGGAAAACTGTTCTGTCGAAGCAAAGAAGAATATTCGTTACATATTCCCGATAACTCCGAATATTATGAAATCTTTGGGATCAGATATAAGACTTCCTAATATATAACTTTCGTGTTGAGCGAGTTTCCAAATGCCGGCTGGATTGGACCCAGTGGCGATCGGAATAGGCTGCCAGGATTAATTCAGGAAATCCGAGTTGCACCAGAAATCCAACTCAACTAAAACCCTAATTTCGGGAGTTCCCCTATATATATGATTATTTTAATCCAAAATTTGGCTGGTCCCAAGGGGGTTTTCTAAGGAGCTTTGGAGTGGAGAAAAACAAAAAAGAAGATGAAGAAATCTCCATCCATGGCCGAGTAAGCCGCGTGCATGGCGGACGGATTATCTAGCGAGGATTAGAGTTTCTTCTTCATCATGGTTCATAGTTTTAATCTTTATTGTTAAACTCTTTTCTTTGTATTGAATCTTCAAGGATTATATCTATTGTTTACCTACTTTATCTCGTGAAATCTTTGCCATGCATTGCCAATTGTGAGAGTTGATATTGTGTATTCTTAGAGATATGGTAAGATAGAGTTAAGGTTTTGTCCCGATGAACTTTTGCTACACGTTGCCTATAGTGACAGCCAGTATCATATATTCTTAGGTTTGGGTAGGATGAAGTTAGAACTATAATAAGGAAGAATCAATCGTAGGAAGAGACATTTATATATTTGGTTAGATTCATAATTCCATATCTTCCGGTTAAGGTGATTGGGATGTGAATCCCTTAACTGAGTATTGAATGAACCGTTGCTAGAAGAAGAACCTAAGTCCGAGTGAAGGGATTCCTGACGCCTAACCATCTTAACAAATTGATATCTCGAGTTAATCTTGAATTATCATTAAAGCCTTTGGATGTTTTCTGCTTATCTCTCTGTGGGTTCGACCTCTCTTATGTTATGTTACACCGCGACCACTGTGAGAGACACATTTGAGCGATATCACTGACCAACAACCGATGGTCGGCCTCGAGCTCCCGACATCTGCAACATCACCAACAACAACGAGCGTCCACTCGTCAGAAACCATAAAACAAGCAGCACAGATAAAAGCAAAAGCACAATGATAACTCTCTAAATATTCATACTTAAACCCCTTAAATTACCTTTGTTAGGTCTGGAGTAGTTTTATTTAATAGTTTGTTAGTTGATTTCAGGTTTAATCATGCTTTGAGAAGAAATGCAGGAAATTCGGCTAAAATGACTAAATAAACTGCTTCGTCGACCGTCCGTAATATATTCGGCAGATAGTTTACAAAAGTCCAAATATTCTGAAACTTTGGAATACTATAGAAGACTCAGAGATCTATAACTTTTTTGTTGGACACTTTGCGAGATTCCTGATGGTGTGATAGAAGATTTGAAGAATACATGAAGATACATAAGTTGGAAAGCTGCACCGTCGAAGCTCAAGAGAATATTCTCCCAATATTCTACATTAATCCGAATAATATGAAATAATCTGGAGATGAGAGAAGACTTCCAGGTCTATAACTTTTATGTTGAATACCAGTTTAGATTCCGTATTGAGTGGCCCCAGAATTGACTCCAATTCAGAGTTTGAGTAGAAGCTGAAGAATAAGGAAGTTGATAACATGGCAGAATCCAAGTCCAACTCATACGATGAATGGGCAGTCCGATGGATCGGTTTTAAGATTGATCCGTCGCTCCGCTGACGTGGCAAGTACGGAAAATAGAAAAATTAGAGTTTTAAGCTCAGTTTAATTCCAAAAATCGGGTATTAGGATTTGCCCTATAAATAGGGGTCTTGTGGCCGAAATTGGGGAGCCACCAAAGAGAAAAATTAGGTTTTCTGAGTTTTCGAAGATGGCGGACACGCGGCTTGGATCTCGGGATCTCTTCATCAACTATATGGTGTTCTTTAATCAGATGAGTGGCTGATTCTTCTTCTTAGGGATCTCATGAACCTTTAGTGTAGCTTTTATGTATTTTCTAATTTGATTATTGTTATCTTTTCAAAGACCTGATCATATGAATATGATTTTAACTTATAAAGAGTTAAAGGAACTGAGTTCCATTGACATATATTAAGACCTACTTGATTGCTGTGCTTGATGGTAGAGATTCATATGATGGTTTTTATGTTGCTTTTGTGTGTGCCTTTGAGATAGTTTATGCTAAGCAAAGATAGATTGTACTCAGGTTAAGTCCGAAGACAGTCTATGCTAAGCGAAGATAGACTATGCCGTAGGATAACATGAGCGTTCTTTTAGGAATTCATGCGAGCTTGAGAAGTCGTGATTCCATATGTCTAGATTTGAGAAGTAGAGGATACTAGAGAATACGGAAGGTGAAGTTAAAGTGGATTGAGTAAACCCTAGGAATTATCTCTCATTGACAACTTTTAAGTCTTTTATTTGCTTTCATAATTATTTTAATAAAAATCCATAAAATCCTTTTTCCCTTTAGAATTATAGTACCTGAGCTTTGATATTGATTCGTTTGCCCTAAAAGATACGATTTTCCCTGTGGTTCGACTTCGGATCTCACCACTGTTCTATGCCCTTAGAGTAGTGATTGATTGAAGGATTATATATTTATAAATTGTTTCAAGTTGTTCGATTTAACGACGTCGTGTGAACGAGATCAATTTTTGGCGTCGTTGCCGGGGAGGATTGATTTGTTTTTAGACAAATTTCAATTGATATATCTCTCTTACTCTTTTTCTAAGCATAGTTAGATTTCCTTTTATTTTATCTTTGTTATTATGTGTTTAGATCAAGGAATATTTCTTGCAAAACTTGAATTATTTGCAGCATTAAAACGGCTATTTTTGGAAGAAAAACCCTACTTTAGTCCGTAAGACCGACCGATCGCCCAGGATTCTGATCCATTGCTAAGCGACCGACCAATCACTAATAACACTGAACGATCGCTCAAAGCAGACTCAGGTATGTTTTTCTAAACTTAAGCTTTCGTTTCATGCTATGATAAATCCCGGTTTTCTCCTCTCCTCCGAAACATCTGTTTTCCTTTTCTTTTCTTTTTGGTGAGTGGTTGATATTATATGCAAGATAGGCGATCATTAAGTTTACCTTTGACACCTTTAGATCCTGAGATTGAAAACACTCTTAGATCCATCCGCCAAGAGCAATTTCATCAAAGAGCTTCACAACTTGATATCCCTGAACTACCTCTTGATTCTTTCTACACCATGATGCAAGGAAATAATAATGGAAATGGGGGGGACAATGAGAACAATAACCATAGAGAAGGCCCAATTAGGAATCATTTTCTGCCTGGACCTTTCACATATACTTCCTGTATTAATCCTCCTCCTATTAATGCTACCCATTATGAGATTAAGCCCAATTGGATTACAACTTTACCTTCTTTTTATGGGCATGAAAATGAGGATCCTTATGGTCATATTGTTAGCTTCCTTGAACTTCTATCCTTGTTTAAACTTCAGCACTTTAATGATGATGCCTTTAAACTTAAACTGTTTCCATTTTCCCTAAAAGATAAGGCTAAAAATTGGCTTCAAACCTTAGCTCCAAATTCAATTTCAACATGGGACCAACTTCAGGATGCATTCCTTAAAAAGTACTTCCCTATCATTAAAACTCAGAATTATCGTATGATGAATAAATTTTATATCTCGCAAGTATACGAATCGGTGCAATCAGTATAGTAGCAAGACGAGTATCGTACCCACAGAGATTTGTAGAGATTAATAGAGTAAAATGCTAAAGAACAGAAAAGAAAGAAAATATGGAAGAGAAAAGAAGAAATATGAAGTCTCGAAAATAGATGACCTAATAATGAAATAAGAAAACGATAGAAATATTATGGATGAATACTAAGGTTCCGATTTCACCATAACATCCTCATTCTATGCATTGAATCAATCAAGATCTCAGTTTAATTCCAAGGGCTCGTTCTTCCGGTATGATGATCCGTTCGGCCGCGGTCTTCACCAAGTACCCTCAATTAACCCTAGCTAATGAACCCATAACTAAGTGTTAACCAAGAATCCATTAAGCTCTGAAGAACAATTATGAACCAAGAATACTCTTAGCTTGAACCCGGCCTCGACATAAACTCATTCATTCATAGATCCTGCAAGATTAGGGAATGAACCCTCGCCCAATCTCACATAAAACAATCTATAATACTTTTATTTGTCAGATAAAGGTATTTAAGATCTCAGTTATAATAATGAATGAAACAAGGAAAATAAACTGATTAAATAAATATGATCCAATAACATAGAATGATTCAGTTCGGGTTACATCGGTACCTTAGAGAAGAAACTAGCCACTCATGTTCACCATGAGGGCAACAAAACTAATGGAGAAATAAAGAAGAAATAAGAAAAGAAAACCAAGCCTGGAACCCTTCTCCTCGCCTCCAAACGCTGCCAAAAAGTCCTCCAAAAGTCCCCCTTTGATAACCCTACGTATCCTATTTATAGGCCTAAACTCGGGTTAAATCAAAACTGTTGATTTAATTCACTGGAAACGTCCGATCGATCCTCCTCGGAATGTTGGATCGATCGGTCTCATTGAGATCTCCCACTTCTATTTACGCCCGAGCCCGATCGATCGGACTAAGGGAGTCGGATCGATCGACTTCGTAAAAATTCTTCATCTCTGGCTCTTCCCGAGTTCGATTGATGGTCCGATCGATCGAATTGTGTTCCTCTAAAAAGCATACGTTCTGTCACCCTTTAATTCCCAAGTCCGATCGATCGAATTATGAGTGTGGGATCGATCGGTTGAGTAAAAATCCGTTGTTTTTGACTTTTCCCGAGTCCGATCGATCGGACCATTGGTGTCGGATCGATCGGACTTCTTTGGAGTGATGGAGAGATCGATCGGACTTCATTCAGCCAAAAAAAATAGGTTCTGTCACGTTTTTGCGTAGTCCGATCGATCGGAGGATCGCTCGGACTTCCAGCTTATTTACTGTGCTGCCATTCAGACTGCGCCATCGGTACTAAAATTGCCGTAACTTCCTCTAGGAAACTCGGAATCACGAACCGTAAAATTCTCCAGAATCTAGACTTCAAGAGCTTTCCAACCATGTATGGCACATCCTCTAGTTCTTCATGAGCAGGTACAGATAAATCTTTAAATTTGATCCATGCACTCTTTTCAGCTTCTTTTCTCCTTTTTCCTGCATTTTCCAAACAACTATGTGAAGCAACATATAGATATAAAAATAGGCATAAAGATGTTAATTAAAGATAATAATCTAGCAATTGAGATGGTTATAAGGCTATTTAGAGTGCACTTTCATGCACTTATCATCGTACCATGATCATATCTTTCAAGCAATGAGTTGTTTCATGAAGCCTGGGAAAGATTTAAGGACCGTCTTAGGGAGTGCCCTCATCGTGAGATACCTGCGTGGCAGTTAGCCCATTCGTTTTATAATGGTCTTAAAGATCGTTATAGGACAATGGTCGAAGCTTGCTGCCAGGGCGTCATTCTTAGCAAGCCTTGGACTGAACTTTTGGGGATGTACGAAAATCAATCTGAAAACTCCCAACATAATGCCTCCGTTTCTAGGAGCCGGTCGACCGTTGTTCAAAATCTTACAGGAGTTCATGAACTTTTTGAATTCCAAAGCCTCTCTGCCCAAATGGCTCTCATAGACAAACGAGTGGACCAACTCCAACTCAACCAATCCTTGGCCCCACCGATTCAACCTTGATCTGAAATTTGTACCCTTTGTTCTAGTCCTGACCATTCTGCTGTCAACTATGGCCTGGCTCTCAATTTCTCTGACTTTGTTCAGGAACATGCCAACGCCACATACGGATTCTCCAAGCCCCATAACAATCCTTATTCGAACACCTATAACCCTGGTTGGAGAAATCATCCTAATTTTAGTTGGAAGCCACAACAGTCAAATACTTTTCAAGGGCAAAACAATCCTCCTACTTTCACATACCCACCTAAACCTGCTGCAAATCCAAACCCTGGGTACCCTCCACAATCACATTCAGCCCTTCCAGTCCAAACCACCTATGAACCTACTTTGAGTTCCATCCTTTCAGCCATGATTGCCATGAATGAAAATCTTAGTGGAATAATGACAAGTGAGATTTCTAAAATGCAAAATTATGTGTCTAAAATAGAGAACCAATGTAATTCTAATACCCAATCCATTGCTAAACTCGAGATTTCATTGGGCCAACTTTCTAACACGATAGCCAAAAGAGAGGAATGACACTTGCCAAGTCAACCTGTCACCAACCCTAGAGGCCATCACTATGTAGAAAGCCAAAACATTGAGAGTGCTAAGGCCGTTGTGACCCTTAGAAGTGGTAAAAAAGTAGATAATCAAATAGGTGAACCTGGCAGGATGGACAATCGATCGACCATACCGACGATTAATCGTCCGTCCAACGATGGATCGGCTTCCTAGTCGATCCATCGTCCAACCCGAGATGACACTTTTCTTCCACCTGATTATGATCCAACTGATTCTAGAGAGCCTGATCCAGCTAAATACATTCCAAAAGTGCCCTTTCCTGCGGCCCTTAAAGACCCATACCCAACCATCAAAGCCCGAAGAGCTACTGAGGAAATCCTTGAAACTTTCAAACATGTCAACATCAACATACCCTTGCTTCAGGCCATTCGTCAGATTCCTTCTTATGCCAAATTTCCTACTGACCTATGCACTCATAAAGGCCAGACAAAACCCAAAGGGGACAAGAAAATCCTTTTACCTGAACAAGTCAGTTCAATTTTGAAACATGACACGCCACCCAAATTAAAGGACCCTGGTACCCCTACCATACCATGTTGCATAGGAGACTACCAGATTGATGGTGCCCTTCTCGACCTAGGAGCCAGTGTTAACATTTTTCCCTACTACCTTTATAAGGAATTTGAGATGGAAGAGCTCAAACCGACACTGATCAGTCTACAATTGGTTGATAGATCCATCAGGACTCCTAGAGGCATTGTAGAAGATGTTTAGTGAAGGTGGACAACTTCTTTTTCCCTGTCGACTTTGTCGTCTTGGATATGGAACCCGTTGTTCACTGCAAAAAAACCGTGCCTATCATCTTAGGACGTCCCTTTTTGGCTACAGCAAATGCGAATACCAACTATCGAACTGGTGTCATGGATATCTCTTTTGGCCATATGCATGTTAAACTAAACATCTTTAAGACTGCATGTTTGCCTGAGCGTGAGAATGAATGCTTCCATGTTGATAGTTTGACTGACTGCTTTGATGATAAGTCTCATGTTATAATGATTGATAGATTATCTGAAATTTTGAGGGCTTATGACTCTGATGATGATGATGACTGTGATGCTAAATTGCACAATGATAGATTTTGGAGGAGTATGATTCTGACAATGCTGGTAATGATGCTAAACTGCATGATGATAGATTTCCTATAATTTGGGATGAGTATGATTCTGACGATGATGATTATGATCTTAAACTGCACAATGACAGATTGTCTAAAATTCTAAAAGAATATGATTCTGAGAATGTTGGTAATGATGCTGAACTGTATGATGATAGATTGCCTATAATTTGGGATGAGTATAATTCTGAGGATGATGATGTTGAATTAAAGAATAGATTTTTGTTTGATATTTTGAATGCCTATGCTTCTAACTCTGATGATAATGTTAATCGGGACACTACACAATCGAAAGATGACATCAAACCACACATCTTGCCCGACCAATCACTCGATCGAGACACTGCGGAGACAAAAACTATTTCTTGGGTGGTTGAGCCCCTTCCACGGTTATCTCTTACTCTTGCACCTGACATAGATCCTGGACAAGTTCGTCCTTATTATGTTGACACACACTTTTGCACAGATGTGTCAGTATATTCTAAACTTGAGCCATTACCTCCTCATTTACCTATATTTGCACCATCGTCATTGCCTACACCCATTCTGAGATCGAAATCCCCTCCATGTTCACTTCCGGGTTCCAACATTATGAGTGACACATACCGTAGACTGGGTTGCAAGATGAAGCATGACGATAGGTTGCCATTCATAAAGAGTGGAGTCTCTAGTTCACGTGTGGGGACGAAAGAGCTGATTGGCCTACATCATCAAATACTGAACTTACTGTGGGGCTGGTTTTGGTTTCAAGCATTATATGGAGGAAATTATTTTAAGTGGGGTGATCGATGCTGTCGGATTGACGCATCAATGCTATAATTGCATCTTTATGGGAAGTCTAGCGAAAGCCTCAAAACTGCGTGCTTGTTGGGAGGCAACCCAATTTCCCTTTGATTTTTTTAGGACTTTTTCTCATTTTTGTAAGAAAATTTTCTCGATTTTTAGGAATTTCCTGAAAAGTTTCGGATATATATATTTTTTCTTTCTTAAAACATTTAGAAATTTTCCCCCGTTAGTTTCAATTTCTAAAAACAAGGGGGGCACTGTTCATCGTCCCCGAGCCGACAAGCCGCCTTCGTCGCCCGACCCTCTCCGGCCATCTCTACCCTCCCATACTACCATCTAGGTCACCTCCACCTCTTTCTTTGACCTCCGTCGGCCTTTCCTTTCTCAACCATCGCCTCCTTCGGCACCGGCCGAACTCTCCAAGCCGTCGTCCACCTTCAACACTATCGTTTTCTTTGGCCAACCCCTTTCTCAGCTCCACCAAAACAATCCTCTGGCCTCACCCGACCTGCCGTCCACCTTCTCCGGTTGCAATTTAACCTCTTTCATTACCGTCGGCCACCTCCTCCTACTCATGTCCGACCACACCGCCAATCGCAACTTTCATGGCCGTCCATACCAAATTGACACCTCCAGAAGCTTCGGTAGGCAGCCATGAACCCTCCACCATCCTCACCTTCGATTGATGGTTGCCTTGCCGGCTTCCTCCACCTCTGACCATTCCACCGCCGGCGAGATTAGGTCCACCGCTTCTAGACCTCCATTCTTCGATCAGACTACATGGCCGGATTCCTTGAGCCACCACGATTCTTCCTGTGTTAATCCCATCCTCCGGTGATGATGTTTTGCCATCATTCCGCCGCTGGCATGCTCAAGGCTATCCATTGTTTCCAGATCAAGATCCAGCTGCTACACAACTCTGATTTCTGATCTGAAAGTATATATCATTTATCTGACCTATGCTGAGCTTGATCTGACCCTCTAGACATCCTTGAGCACCCTCGAATGCTTTTTCTTCGCTAGTTCCACCGTTTTTTTATTCTGATTTCGCCGCGGACGGCCGTCGTGGGCATGATGATCTCTTATGCGAATGGTTTCTGATGGGTGCTCTGCCTGGATTTATATTCGTTGTTTCTTTGTCTGAGATGTCTAGTGGACATCTGATGTATTATCTCATTTACTGTTATTTGTACAAATTTTTATTTTTATGGGATGAATGCTTGTACATGTTCGCTATATCATGAAAATACAAAGGAGATTCTGCCAAAGTTTTCTCGAATTTTACTACCTTTTTTTACTTTTAATTGTTATATTTGATATTTGTGGGAAGGGTATATTTTTATGTGGCAGGATGTGCTTGGAAGGAAGAAATTTCGTTGAAATCGTGGTGATTTATATATTTTCTGGAGAGAGCGCGGAATTTTGGAGCTTAAATACGGTTATCTCTACCCTATTATTCTTTAGTTTATTTTGACTTAGTGTAATTGGGGACAAGTACATCTAAGTTGGGAGGTAGAATTCTAGGAATTCGTGTTTTATTTTTTTATGATAAGCGAGAGTATACATCCCCTGAAATATGCCTTAAGAATGAAGTTATGGTATTTATTGATTAAGATGCGTATTTTAGAAATGTATCTTCAGAATTTTCCCTTGATTTGTATGCCATATAACATTTAGTCAAATTTTTCATTGCATGACACTATTTCTAGAAAATTAACACTTTTACCATGACTTAGGGTTGACTTAGCATATCCTAAAAGCACTTGAGCACGGTCGCATGTTTAGAAGTTGAGATTAGACTCTGAACATCAAATTAGAATGGATTTACAGTTCTATATCATGTCACAGAAGATACACGAACATATGCAATGTTCTGATTATTTAAAGCGCATAAAATTATATCTTAAAAAAAATGGTTTTCAACTTAGTAACCGGGCAATATGCCTAACCAGTGTGTTATTCGCGTAAAAAGGTTGGATTCCCTGATGCCATGAAAAAAAGAGAATTGAAAAAAAGATAGAATAAAAACAGAAATTTCTATGTAAAGTGGAAAATAAGTGTTGCTTAGGATTGTGGTTCTGACTAGTTGATATGTTCGGATATAATCAAAGACTTTGAGACATGTGGAACCAAAATCAGACACAGGAGTGTTAGAGTTGTTTCTAATCATGGCTAAATATGTTGAAGTGTTGGAAGGGTGTTATGACATGCTTTAATTTTATATCTTTTATATGTCTATGAATTGATGAATATATTCAGGGGGATTATTTCTACTTTAGGCATTGAAATTAATGAGTATTGTAATGGATTTCTAATGGCATATGTAAGGGGTGTATAGATGTTTGTGGGTATCATCACTGGAAACCCTCAGGAGACTATAACTCCTCCACTGGGGTAACCCAGGGGTTTGAAGGCTTGTTGCACATGCTAAGTGCAATTGTGAGACCTACGAAAGTGACTAGTTAGGTTCATTTGCTGTTTTTTTTTATATTTTCTTTACTCGACGACTAGCAAAGTGTAAGTTGGGGGGTGTGATAGCTTTCTAAATATTCATACTTAAACCCCTTAAATTACCTTTGTTAGGTCTAGAGTAGTTGTATTTAATAGTTTGTTAGTTGATTTCAGGTTTAATCATGCTTTTAGAAGAAATGTAGGAAATTCGGCTAAAATGACTAAATAAACTGCTTCGTCGACCGTCCATAATATATTCTCCATATATTTTACAAAGGTTCACATATTCTGAAACTTTGGAATACTGTATAAGACTCAGAGATCTCACATATTCTCCCAATATTCTACATTAATCCAAATATTATGAAAAAATCTAGAGATGACAAAAGACTTCCAGATCTATAACTTTCATGTTGAATACCGGCTCCGATTCCATATAGATTGGCCCCAGAATTGACTCCAAGTCAGAGTTTGAGTAGAAGCTGAAGAATAAGGAAGTTGATAACATGGCAGAATCCAACTCGAACTCATACGATGACTGGGCAGTCCGATGGATCGGTTTTAAGTCCGATCGGTCGCTCCGCTGATGTGGCAAGTACGGAAAATAGAAAAATTAGAGTTTTAAACCCAGTTTAATTCCAAAAATCGGGTATTAGGGTTTTCCCTATAAATAGGGGTCTTCTGGCCGAAATTGGGGAGCCACCAAAGAGAAAAATTAGGTTTTCCGAGTTTTCGAAGACGGTGGAGACGCGGCTTGGATCTCGGGAGCTCTTCATCAACTATATGGCGTTCATCAATAAGATGAGTGGCTGATTCTTCTTCTTAGGGATCTTATGAAGCTTTAGTGTAACTTTTCTGTATTTTCTAGTTTGATTCTTTTTATCTTTCCAAAGACATGATCCTATGATTATGATTTTATCTGATAAAGAGTTGAACGAATTGAGTTCCGTTGACGTATATTCAGACCTACTTGATTGTTGTGCTTGATGGTAGAGATTCATAGGATGGATTTTATGTTGCTTTTGTGTGTGTTTTTGAGATAGTTTATGCTAAGCAAAGATAGATTGTACTCAGGTTAAGTCCGAAGACAGTCTATGCTAAGCGAAGATAGACTATGCCGTAGGATAACATGAGCGTTCTTTTAGGGATTCATGCGAGTTTGAGAAGCCGTGATTCCATATATCTAGATTTGAGAAGTAGAGGATACTAGAGAATACGGAAGGTGAAGTTAAAGTGGATTGAGTAAACCTTAGGAATTATCTCTCATTGACAACTTTTAATTCTTTTATTTGCTTTCTTAATTATTTTAATAAAAAATCCATATAATCCTTTTTCGCTTTAGAATTAGAGTACCTGAGCTTTGATATTGATTCGTTTGCACTAAAAGATACAATTTTCCCTGTGGTTCGACTCCGGATCTCACCACTATTTTATGCCCGTAGAGTAGTGATTGATTGAAGGATTTGATATTTATAAATTGTGTCAAGTTGTGCGATTTAACGACGTCGTGTGAACGAGATCACACAACACATCACAAAAGAGCATGCACAGATGTTCTAGACATAGAACTATCCCGTCCCACGCTCAATCTCAATCTGATCCTATCCCTGGGACCTACAGCCTATGCTCTAATACTAAGTTGTCGCGCCCCGACCACTAAAGCCCAACCAGGCCGGGGGAACATTATCCGGAACTTAACTAAGTACGGAACTTTTTGGAGAGGGTTCCCTCTAGTGTACTGGTTTCTCTAAGAAATCATCAAGCACCCTAAATAAACAATAATAATTACAGAAACCTAAAAATAACAGATATGAACCCAAAAGTTACAAGTCTATAAATCCTCGAAGAGGAAAAATTAGTACATACATTTACACATTCCTGTAGGAGGCTAACTATACAAGGGTTCAGCTGAAAAGATCACCGCTCCTCAAACACCACCACACGCCACCGCGTCAAAAAACGCCTACCACGTAAGAGCCATAGAAGAGGTGCTAACGCCTGCACATGCAAAACATAGCTCGGTGATGTGTTGTCGCAAGCAACCAAAAATAAAACAAATACTCGTTAAAATAAATATAGTAGTGCAAGTACGAGTCGATCTTACGAAGAGTGTTTAGCCTAGTTTTGTACTTAGTGAACAAAGATGGGGGGTTTTAAGCGTGAGGAAAACAGTAAAGAAACAATCTAAGGCGAAAAATCGAATTGAATCAAGAGAACCAACCTTGGTCTAAGTCAACATCCACCATCGGAATCCAACAACTGATCATTGATGCAAAAATATACCAGTTCATACCTCGAATATTCACACGCGGTTGTATTAGAAACAAGCGATCCAATCAACCCTAACTACTAAACAATCCAAGACACGCGCTGTATATATAATCCAGTAGCAGCATTAAGAATAGGGAGATCGATGAAGCTTTACAGCACACGCGGTTGTATTTAATCTAGTCGAATATTCTTCCTAAGATCTATTAGTCTCTGAAACGCAGTAAATCAATAGATCTCAGTTGCTTCGCAGATTAGGCGGATCGAACAATTACGGATTTGATATCCAACCTAGCAGTAGATCGCAATGAATAATAAACTAGTAGGCCTCCTAGCAATTAGACAAGACAATCATGAACATCCAATCACAGAAGAACATTTAATACTCAAGTATAAACTGAACAATAAAAATAGAATAGATCTCACAGTTTCATTGATTCTGAGGTTTCAGTTTCCTTGACCAAGAATCAAGATTTAGCCATGCAAGGCCATCCAGAACAATCCTCAAAAGATTCCAATAAGCTAGAGAAAACTTAGGAAAAATATAAGAGTAGAAAGTAGTAGCCAAAAGTATCCAGTAATCCCCCCTCAAGCCCTAGAAAGAGTCCTATTTATAGCTTTAAAGTGTCTCAATCCTCAGATTAGATCTGAGCCGTTAATTTTCTTCACTGCGAAGGTAAGATCGATCCTTTCATAGGTGTAAGATCGATTCTTTGATATCAAAATCTTCAATTTCTGGCTACGCTCGAAAAATATCAATCCTTTGATAGAAGCATGATCGATCCTTCTCAGTAGGATGTATAGTAGGATGGATCGTTTGATTGGAGAAAGATCGATCCTTCTCCTCGACGATTTCCTCAATATTCTCGAGTGAAAGGAGGATCGATCCTTCTGTGATCATCTGAAAAGTATGCTCTCTGTTAGGTCTGTCTGCATAAAAGGATCGATCCTTTTGGGGAATATGATCGATCTTTCTTTCCTGAGTATTTACTGTTTTGCCATCCAGACTGCGCCATTGGTACTAACATTGCCGTAACTTCTTCTAGGAAACTCGGAATCACGAACTGTAAAATTCTCCAGAAACTAGACTTCAAGAGCTTTCCAACCATTTATGGAACATCATCTGGTTCTTCATGAGAAGGTACAGTTTAATCTTTCAAGTTGATCCATATACTCTTTTCACCTTCTTTTCGACTTAAGGACTTCAATTGCATCTAAATCAAAATATAATAATAATGAGTGTATTTAGCTAAATATTAAGGGGTAAAAATATAACATTATGCATCATCATCACCCGGGTAGGAATGAGCAACTAATCTCAGCAGGGAAACTACACTACGACGCACATAAGGAAGAGGGAACACAACAGTGTCGCCCTCTAGCAAAGTCTGAGTGTACACAGGGGCCCCATAACCCCACCGCGTGTCCCTGTGTGGCCTCAGTCATGGCCTTCCAGCCGAGCTGGTCACATACTGTGTCGCGCCCCGACCCGCGAAAGACCAACCGGGCCGGGCGACGCGAACCGAAACCTAACAAACCGCGGAAAAAGCTGGCGAGGGTTCCCTCTAACCTATTGGTCTCCCTAACAATTCATCAAAACACCCTCAATTTAAAAGACATAATTAAGTTACAAGCCTCGAACCTTAGATTACAAAACCCAAGTAAATTTAATATACATATCCTCGGAGAGGGGAAGATTCAAATACAACATTACTCCCGTAGGAGACTATCTAGCATAGGGTAAAAAGCAGTGAAGGATCACCACCTCTCAGACTCCACCTGGCGCCGCTGCACCGTCGACCAACTGCCCGGTAGGGGCCACGGAGCAAGAACTGACGCCTGCACCTGCAAAACGCAGTCCGGGTAGGAGTGAGCATAAAGCTTAGTAGGGTCCTACACTACGTCACACATAAGGAAGAGGGAAACACAACAGTGTCACCCTCAAGTAAGATCTTGGTGTATACGAGGGTCCCATAACCTCACCGCGTGTCCGTGAACGCAGGCCCAAACACTGCAGACTCTCAACAGGAGACAGGACACTTTTTGGCGGGCAAAGACACCGCTGGGTAGGCACTCCTTGACCCAAGAGTCAAGAACACCGGACACCGGCTACACCTCAGAATCCGACTCAAGGCCGAAACGACCTCTACAATCACCAAACAACAGGTGTACCAGTCATCTAAGCCTATCATCGAGTTTGACTGGACACAACAATTCAAATCGGGTCCAAACTACCTAACCCCGGTCCTAGGGCTAAATCCGAGCTTCCAGCCTCGGGACGGCGACCCACAGATCATCCACGCCCTAACCATGCAACTAATGCACAACAAAGAAATGCATGCTATGAACATAAACAGATAAGAGACAAGCATGCAATAATATGACAAAACATCTTATAAGTCCGACTGGATCGCGACAGCGGTACTACCAACCACTGTCAGCTGATCCGCAGCGGGTCCCGGCATTACGACGGTACCACGACCGTCAACCGCAGACTCCTGCAACGGGAAGCAACCCCGAAAACCGCTGATGAACAGTAAAAATATAATGTTATATGTTTCGAACATATAATATTATTTAAAACACCAAAAAATTCTCTACCTAGAGCTAATTGACCCGTCGATCCGATGTCCAAACGACGTCGGATTCGAGATCCAACTTAGACTCCAATTGATCAACATGCCGAGATCAGTATAGCCAAAATCAAGAAACATCCAACTGCTAGATTAACGGGGAACACTAATCAAACTAACTTACCATTCACTTGCTGCAACGCAGCCCACCAGCACGAAAATCATAACGAATCGTATGAAAATCAGAAATTATGAAATCAGTTGGGTTTTAGAGTAGATTCAAAAATCTACAACTCTTATGTTCATCACAACCCAAGCACATGCACGTACTGGCGGAAAACTTGCCGCAAACTGGATGTTCTTGAAGAACAGCAGAAACCAAAAAATCCGGGATTATGCATAAATCCTACTAAAATCTCAACCAAAGCTTATGAAACTTAGTCCAGAAATTATACTAAGCAAGAGGAATCCAACAACACAAAGAACAATAAGATCAAACGGCTAGATTAAGAAACTAACTCATGTAGGTAGAAAACCTACCGGATACGCAAATCCTCGACTGATTCCCCGCAAACCAGTCACCAACAAGGTTCCAAACCACACCAGGGATCTTCCTCACTCCGCCATGGATCCAACAAGCCTTGGAACGCCCAAAACGGTGACCGGAGGAGGAAGAACGGAGAAGAAGAAGCGGCTGCCGGAAACAGGGGAAGCAGAGCTCGCGGGAAGAAGAAAGAAGAAAGAAGAAGAACGAAGAAGAAGAGGAGGAAGAAGAGGAGGAAAAGGAAGGGGAAAGCCGGGGAAGGAGGGGAAAAGGGGGAGGAGAGGAGGGAAAGTCCTCTCTCCCTCTGACAGGGGAGAGCGACGGCAAACGGCGGCCGTCCTCGCAAGAGTTACCGCCAGGACTTTTTGGCACAGAGGGATCAATCCCTTCCCAAGGAAGATCGATCCCGTTGCCCAGAAAGACAAAAACACAAGCCCAAGTTCGGATCTTCCGATTCTGGGTCCACCTAACCTTTCTAATCAAACACTAACACCATACGTGGTCATCATGAAACAAACCAACAATGTGTAATTTACCAAATTACCCTTGTGGTCCAAGAAACAATGCGATCCACCGGATCGCGTACTCGACGCGAAACAATCAAACGAGCCACGGGTCCAACCCAGGAGTAGAGGGACAGGTCCTCACATACTGGGTCACCCTTAGTGAGGCAAGAAACCAACACTCCCATCTCACGAGCAGGTAATCGGCACTGCTAGGTGGGAACAGACACCGCTGAGTAGGCACACCATTTACAGGAGTTCAAGTCATCTAGCCCTATCATCAAATTCGACTGAACACAACCATCCAATCCTGGACCAAGCTACCCAACCACGGTCCTAGGCATAAATCCGAAATCCAAGCTTCCAAACGCTCGGGATGGCGATACTACAGATCGCCTATGCCCTAACCTTATGTATCTAATACACAATCATATGCATGTTATGAACACATGAAGGAAGACAAGTAAGCATGCAACACATCTGATAATATAAAGCATGGTCTGGGCTCTACACCCCGCCGACCCGGGGTGGTGAACAGGTAAATATGCCAAGGAACTGCTGCAGTAGTAGCACTACCATCTGCCAGCCAGCTCAAAGAAAACAACCAGCAATGGGAAGCAACCCTGGCAAACACCACTATCACTACAACATATCATATGCCTTCGGCACACGCCGGCATGCGAGGCTAAGGAAACGAGTAGAGCGACCCGCTCGTTTATTCTACACATCCCGGGAGTCATCACTCTCCCGGTTCACTACTTCCTCAATATGGGGCTAACATGCTTAAACATATGTACAAGGTATAAAGTGGTAATAAAAACCCGTACATGCAAAGCCCCGTGGGCAAGAACCGACGAAAACACCTCCCATCCACCAAGATGATCAATCCTTTCCAAGAAAGGATCGATCTTCCCAGAAAGCTGGGAGTCCAGCCCGGTCAAGCCAAAAAGGATCGATCCTCCCTCCAGGATGATCGATCATTTTTGCGACCCGGGACCCCGTCCATGCCCTCCAAGCAAAAGATCGATCTTCTCCACCAGAAGATCGATCATGCACGGGCCAGGCATGACGCCCCAAGAATGATCGATCATTCCTCCAGAATGATCGATCTCGATGGGTTCTCCGATGACCCTGGCCGAGAAAGAGAGAAGAATAATGCCAAAAAAGTCTACCAAACCCCACAAAACTCTGGGATTTGGTAGTACAAAGCACCATGAGTCCAAAATATGTACTTGCACTGAAAACCAACATGCATACAAGTAGATCTACACTAAAAGATCATGGGCAAACCAAAACACTCAAAAACCGAAACAACAAGTAGGTAAGATCCCTACCTAGACTAGAGCAGCTTCAATCCGCGCCGCTGAGCCTAGGATCGTCCTTAATCTCCTCCAAAATCTCGCCAAATCTAAGCTCAAGAATGGCGGATTTCAAAAGGTATTGAAGAACGGGTTGGTGTCCGTTTTATAGACGGACGAATCGCCTGATGAATGACTGATCCTTCATGACGAAGCCCTTTGATTTCCAGGCACCAAATGATCGATTTTCTTACCAAGAAAAAATCGATCTGTTGATCCTAACCTTATTTTGATGATGCCAACATACATTAAATGATAAAATATATGTTTAATGTTTATTACCCCTTAATTCGAAGTCTCAAATTCAATATTTAATGATTTATTGTACTGACGGTCGATGCATGGATCGACCATGGGAATGCGACGGTCGATCCATGGATCGACCACGGGGTTGCACGAACGATGCACAATACTTGACAAAATGAAATGTTGGCTCGCGGTCGATCAGAGCATCGACCCTGCGAAGTCATTTTCTTGACAGAGCCTGACGGTAGATTGACCGATCGACCGTGAGGTTT
This sequence comes from Narthecium ossifragum, assembly GCA_963920575.1. Lineage (NCBI taxonomy): Eukaryota > Viridiplantae > Streptophyta > Magnoliopsida > Dioscoreales > Nartheciaceae > Narthecium > Narthecium ossifragum. The sequence goes on along the minus strand of OY986970.1, from coordinate 17,713,129 downwards.
GGATTTTGTGGTTTTCAATATTGTAGGCTCACGGACGATCCAACAGACGATGCGACGATCGACCGTGGAGGATATTGGTGAAATGTGAAGAAGCTACGGTAGATCAGAGGATCGACCCTAGGAAGCATTTTTCACAACAGAGCCTCACGGACGATGCGACGGTCGGTGCGTGGATCGACCGCGGCTCGCAAAGGCTGAGTTTTTGTACATGACGGTCGATGTCACGGATGATCCATGGATCGACCGCCAGCAATGCGCAGAGTAAAAAACTAGCCTTTGGAGAGTTACAGAGAGCCGTTGGAGGTCCTTTTTGAGCTGGTTGAAGGCTAGATATAAGTAGTTCTTTGTTATAAACTTATCACAACTATTATTCACATTATTGAGATCATGTGAGCAAGTCTAAGTAAGAGTTACTGCTTATTCTCTTTAGAGCTACAACCTTTGTAAATCTTCTTCGAGTGTGAAGAAGTAATTTGAGAGTTATCCAACAGCAGTTGGCTGTCATTGTAAGGTCACCAAGCACCGGGAAGATTGGAGGAAAAGCTTGTAAAAGATTTACAAGTAGTGGAACCTCAAGGAGGGCCTTGAGAGAAATGGACGTAGACAAAGAGTTGGGTCGAACCACTATAAAATCGGTGTCATCTCTCTAACCTCTCTGTGATATAATTCTTGCATGATGTTTTACTTTAGTTTCATTTCATCTAGAAGCATTTAAGGTGTTGGTTCTCTCCTACCTGATTTTTCCTTTAATCAAGTTTTTTGAAAAGAGTCCAATTCACCCCCCCTCTTGGACCTTCAATTGGTATCAGAGCTAGGTTTTAATTTTTAGTGTTGTAACAACCCTTAGAGGATCCTATCTAGAGATGGAAAACATAGAGGGACAAACTACCAATAGGCCACCATACTTCAATGGATCAACCTATATGTATTGGAAAACCAAGATGGAGATATTCATCCAACCTATGGATTACGAAGCCTGGTTGGTAATAGCGGATGGACCATATATCCCTATGAAAATTGTTGATGGTAAAGAAGTCCCAAAAACAAAGACTAACTACACCCCAATCAATCTCAAGAACCTTCAAACAAATGCCAAGGCCAAAAGCTTTATGTTTTCTGCCCTTAGCCCTAGTGAATTCAATAGGGTCTGTACATGCAAATCAGCAAAAGAGATATGGGACAAGCTTGAGGTCACTTATGAGGGAATAAGCTGAGTTAAAGAGTCTAAAATAAGTATGCTTGTACATAAGTATGAACTCTTTTGCATGAAGAATGATGAAACCATTAGTGAGATGTTTACACGTTTTACAAACATATTAAATGTGCTTGAATCTCTTGGAAGAATTTATGCTAACGATGAAGTAGTGAGAAAGATACTTAGGTGTCTACAGAAATCATGCGATCCTGATGATGATGTATAATGTTATATTTTTATCCCTTATTACTTAGTCTCATGTGCTTATTTGGTACCTAAATACACTCATTATTCTTATATTTTGATTTAGGACGCAATTGAAGTCCTTAAGTTTGAAAAGAAGCTGAAAAGAGTATATGAATCAAATTTAAAGATTAATTTATACCTTCTCATGAAGAACCAGATGATGTACCATATATGGTTGGAAAGCTCTTGAAGTCTAGTTTCTGGAGAATTTTATGGTTCGTGATTCCGAGTTTCCTAGAGGAAGTTACGGCACTTTTAGTACCGATGGCGCAGTCTGGATGGCAGAACAGTAAATACGTTGGAAAGTCCGATCGATTCGACACCTAGAGTCCGATCGATCCGACTATGCAGAAACCTGACAGAGAGTATATTTTTCAGCTGGACACAGTCCGATCAATCGGACCCGGGGGAAGCCAGAAATTAAGGATTTTTACGCAACGGATCGATCCGACACCCCTGGTGGGATCAATCCGACTTTCCCAGTGAAGAAAATCAACGGTTTGGATCTAATCCGAGGATGGATACACTTAAGCCTATAAATAAGACTCTTTTAGGGTTTGAGGGGGGATTCCTAGACACTTTTGGCTGCCCTTTCTACTCTTTTATATTTTTTCTAGGTTTTCTCTTGCTTTATGGAATCTTTTGGAGGATTGTTCTCGATGGCCCTGCGTGACTAAATCTTGATTCTTGGTCGAGGAGACTGAAACCTTGGAATCAATGAAACTGTGCGATCTAATCTATTTTTATTGTTCAGTTTATACATGAGTATTGGATGTTCTTCTGAGATTAAATCTTCATGATTATCTTGTCTAATTGCTAGGAGGCCTACTAGTTTATTATTCATGGTGATCTACTGCTAGGTTTGATAACAAATCCAGAATTGTTTGATCCCTCTAATCTGCGAAGCAACTAGGGTTTAATAATCTACTGCGTTTCAGAGATTGTTAGGTCTTAGGAAGAATATTTGACTAGATTAAATGCAACCGCTTGTGCTTGTGTTGTTTAGCTTCATCAATCTCCCTATTCTTAACACTACTACTAGATTAAATCTACAGCGCTTGTCTTAGGTTGTTTAGTAGTTAGGGTTAATTGGATCGCTTGTTTCTAATTAACTATGATTGAGGAGAGATTCGAATTTAATTCGAACGGTGAATATTCATGGTATGAATTGATTGATACTTGCATCGATGATCAGTTGTTGGATTCCGATGGTGGATGTTGACTCAGACCAAGGTTTGTTCTCTTGATTTAACTCGTTTCTTCGCTTTCGATTATTTCTTTACTATTTTTCTCACGTTTAAAACCCCCCATCCTTTGTTCACTAAGCATAAAACTAGGCGAAACACTCTTTGTGGTATCGACTCGTACTCGCACTACGACATTTATTTTAACGAGTATTGGTTTTATTTTTGAGTGCCTGCGACAGCACATCAAATTTTGGTGCCGTTGCCGGGGAGTGATGCTAGTTTATTTTTGTGCTTATTGTGATCTTTACTTTCATAAAAAAAAAAAAGTTTACACAAATTTTCTGGATTTGTTTCTCTCGGTTTACCGGAAAGTTCTTGATTGTTTATGAGTACAGCTCGATCTTTTAATCAAGGTGATTTGCTCTATGATCCAGAGATAGAAAGAACTTTACACAGGTTAAGGAGGGAAGCTCGGATAAATTCTGAGGAGAACGATTTGGCTCTTGACCACTTATTTGTTAGCGATTCTGATTTAGAGGAGGAAGTCATGGCCGGAAATCGGACTTTGAAAGAACTTGCAGCCCCAGAATTGAATCAACAACCCTTACGTCACGAGGTTTTTTTCCTGTGACTATTTCATCTTCATTAGCCATTAAAAAGGAGATGACCTTAGTAGATATTTTCATATCTCGACGGATTTATTTTCGATCATGTAATCTTGACATCTTTGACAATCCGAACGACGACATTATTAATAGTTTAATGGATGATTCGATTATAGTTGAGCATAATGTTGACTCCTCTCTTCCTGATCACCATGATGACATGTATTTTTGTTTGAAAGATCTAGCTATCTTGTTTACTGGTGTGAGTATGGAAAAGCTAACTCTCATTTTTGAAAAATACCACTTGGACTCTTATGCTAAATTAACCTTGGTGGCACTATTGAGGTCAAATATTCAGATTAAAGCACCCAGTGATTTTGCATCCCATTGTGCTATAGGACATCCACCGAGGGCACGATTTAAAATTCTCTATATTGTATAGAGTGGTTTAGTTTGTTTTATTTGCTTTTTTGGGTGCTTGAGGGTGCTTGAGGGTGCTTGAATTATTTTTAGGTTGTGTGCTTGCATGTTGCTTTTGTTTTTGCTTTGCTTTGCTTTTGTTTTTAGGTGATCGAGCATTCCCTATCATACCTGAAGAATTCGCCCATCCATGGTGATCATGAAAATTCAAAGTTTGGAAACTCCCATAGTATTCAAGGAAGAAGCATGAATTCGAGCCAATGACAATAAACAAAGGCGCTGCTTGGGAGGCAACCCAAGGAGAGTTCGTTCCTTTCTCTTTTTATTTTCGCATTTCCATTTTAGTTATTTTTTCCTTTTCTTTGCATTCCACCTTACATTGGGGACAATGTCAGTTTCAAGTGTGGGGGAGATCTAGGAGATCTAGGTTGCATATGCCATGAGCGAGAACTAGTTAAGCTTGGCATATTCATAACATGATTGAATGAGTAATTTTGCGACTTGGAATTAATTAGTTGAGTTATTTTCCTTGAGATGGTAATGACTGAATGAGTAGACAAAAGCTGGTGAGATTTTGAGCCTTTAGACTGATACATCCATATCAGTCTCACTAATTTCTTTCATGAGAGATATTCTTCCATGGATTTGTTTCTTTAAAACTTGCTTTGATTCTATTTGAGGTCACATTGACACATGTATACATGAACATGATTAAGACCATCTTTGTTATAAGCTACATAAGCCAAATAGCCTACCTTGCAATTAATTTTTCCTTTTGCTAAACCCCTTTCAGCTTTATTGACTTCATTGTTAACCCACATTACAAGCTTCAAACCTGAAAAACAATGCCGTTACCCAAGTCATAAAACTAGTGGAGCATTGATCATCATTATGACATGTATGTGTGCAAAAGTTCAAGTGTGGGGGTGTTTGGATTAGGGGTATGGCTATATTTGAAAAAAAAAAAAAGAAAAGAAGAAAAGAAAGTGAAGGAGGAAATTATTTCTCATGATACAAAATGTGTTTTCCTAATACTCCAAGAAAGGGGTATGTTTATGTATGAGCTTTACAAATGTGAAAGTTTTTGCAAAAGATTGTTCACTATTTCAGTTAAAAAGTATTCTTTTGAACAATCTTTTTGCCAATGTAGTAATGTTATATGGTTTGAGTATGTTGAAGCCAAATTGAAGAAAGTTGTTGAATGGAGTGATTGGTTGTACATGTCTTATTGATGCATTTTTGCTCCATTAGTTCCATTGGCTTTTGAGCTACATTCCCAAATATTTCTCACCTTGACCCTAAACCCCGTTACAACCCTTGAAAGTCCTTATGATTTGTGTTATGCATGTGATTCTAGTGGTGGAGAATGAGAAGATATGGAAGCTTATGATAGATCATTTTCATTGGAATGAATTTGAGTGAAATACATACCCTTCAAACACATGAGAGTTGAGTGTTAACTTCCGTAAGGGTCTACTTATTTAGTATGCTCCATATTCAAGTTAAAATGCTTACTAATTGACTTTCAAGTTATCTAAAAATGTTTGTTCATGACGTGTTATGAGTTTTGTGAAGAGCTTGATTGTTCTTTGTTGATGGTGTTGCAACCTTGATATCTTGAGTAGAGTGAATTTTAGTTTTGCCCGAGGACGAGCAAAAGCTAAGTGTGGGGGAATTTGATGATGATGTATAATGTTATATTTTTATCCCTTAATACTTAGTCTCATGAACTTATTTGGTACCTAAATAAACTCATTATTCTTATATTTTGATTTAGGATGCAATTGAAGTCCTTAAGTTTGAAAAGAAGCTGAAAAGAGTATATGAATCAACTTTAAAGATTAATCTGTACCTGCTCATGAAGAACCAGATGATGTTCCATATATGGTTGGAAAGCGCTTGAAGTCTAGTTTCTGGAGAATTTTACGGTTCGTGATTCCGAGTTTCCTAGAGGAAGTTACGGTAATTTTAGTACCGATGGCACAGTCTGGATGACAGAACAGTAAATACGTTGGAAAGTCCGATCGATCCGACACCTAGAGTCCGATCGATCCGACTATGCAGAAACCTGACAGAGAGTATATTTTTCAGCTGGACACAGTCCGATCGATCGGACCCAGGGGATGCCAGAAATTAATGATTTTTACGCAACAGATCGATCCGACACCCCTGGTGGGATCGATCCGACTTTCCCAGTGAAGAAAATCAACGGTTTGGATCTAATCCGAGGATGGATACACTTAAAGCTATAAATAAGACTCTTTCTAGGGTTTGAGGGGGGATTCCTAGATACATTTGGCTGCCCTTTCTACTCTTTTATATTTTTTCTAGGTTTTCTCTTGCTTTATGGAATCTTTTGGAGGATTGTTCTCGTTGGCCCTGCGTGGCTAAATCTTGATTCTTGGTCGAGGAGACTGAAACGTCGGAATCAATGAAACTGTGAGATCTAATCTACTTTTATTGTTCAATTTATACATGAGTATTGGATGTTCTTCTGAGATTAAATTTTCATGATTATCTTGTCTAATTGCTAGGAGGCCTACTAGTTTATTATTTGTGGTGATCTACTGCTAGGTTTGATATCAAATCCGGAATTGTTTGATCCCTCTAATCTGCGAAGCAACTAGGGTTTAATAATCCACTGCGTTTCAGAGATTGTTAGGTCTTAGGAAGAATATTTGACTAGATTAAATGCAACCGCTTGTGCTTGTGTTGTTTAGCTTCATCAATCTCCCTATTCTTAACGCTACTACTAGATTAATTCTACAGCGCTTGTCTTAGGTTGTTTAGTAGTTAGGGTTAATTGGATCGCTTGTTTCTAATTAACTATGATTGAGGAGAGATTCGAATTTAATTCGAACGGTGAATATTCATGGTATGAATTGATTGATACTTGCATCGATGATCAGTTGTTGGATTCCGATGGTGGATGCTAACTCAGACCAAGGTTTGTTCTCTTGATTTAACTCGTTTCTTCGCTTTAGATTATTTCTTTGCTGTTTTTCTCACGTTTAAAACCCCCCATCTTTGTTCACTAAGCACAAAACTAGGCTAAACACTCTTCATGGGATCGACTCGTACTCGCACTACTATATTTATTTTAACGAGTATTGGTTTTATTTTTGAGTGCATGCGACAACACATCAGATCCTAAAGTGACAGCGATCAAAGAAGCCAAGGATCTATCCAAGTTGTCACTCGATGAGCTCATGGGTTCCCTCATGACCTATGAGATGAACTTGAAGAGAAGCAACGAAGAAGGAGATAAAAAGAAGAAGACGGTTGCTTTCAAACCATCTAGCAAAGACTCATCCGATTCAAGTGAAGGAGATGACGATGAAGAATTGGTGATGATATCAAGAAGAATTCAAAAGATCTTCATGCACCAAGGAGGAAAGAAATTCTTTAAGAAGAAATTCCCCAAAGGTCAAAAATACAATCCTACTTCTTCTAACTCAAATGAAATCATATGTTATGTGTCACGACTTGACCCAGAAAACCCATCCAGGTTGAGACGTGAGCCACCTAAACCTGTTTACATCATCAATTGGCGCACAAGTATATAACTACGATGAATTTAAATCCTTTAATCCTCAAGTTCATAAAAAATTTCGGCAGAATCCCCTTTATAATTATAGCACAAGAAATCTGTACATTCTACAACTTCAATTTGAGCAATGTAACCATGGTGAATAACCAATTATTATATTTCTCAAATGTCTACATCAATATTATGACAACATTTCTCAAATACAATTGAATTAATAATCATACATTTATGTCATCGAATACATCATATTATATCTTGATTTATACATCAATTTGTACATCAATGATTAAAACTGTAAATTTTCTGGAGAAGAACTCCTCGAAGCTCCAAGTTCTCGATCACCTTGAAATACTGCGCCATCTTCTAAAAGAACACCTGAAAGAAGGAACTGCATCGACCTGCATCGCCGATGCAGCCCAGGTAGGGTGAGCAACAATGGCCAGAAAGGATCTACTCTACGTCACACTCAAGGAAAGGGAAACCACAACAGTATTGTCCTTCATCCCATGTCTAAGGTACCACTGGAGGTATCACACCTCGTCGATCCAGAATGGGCCCCTAAATAGGGTCACCCTCACCCAAGCGGCGAAACAAGAAGGACGGCCAACACGAGCCAGGACACAGGGTCGGTGCATCACCGCTGCACTCACCGCCGGAGCTCTCACCGTACACCACCCCTTGTACGGGGACATACGTCATGGACATCGACATCCACACTTAGGCCCTTGGGACAAACAAACAATACGACATCTATTCCTCAATATCACAATTCAAATGATTATATCTAGGTTACAACCTCGATCAACACCAGATCATCACCACACAATCTCGTCCTAGTCCTCAACTAACCAAACCCCGGACCTAGGGCTAGATCCGGGCTACCCGAGAACCCTGGATTGGCTATCGAATCCATCACCTACCACCTAGCCTGAATGCCTCTAATGCAAGCATCATGCATGAGCTTATTCAAACAACTAAACCTAGGTGTCTCTATGTGCCATATCATCAAACAATCATCCAACTTAATGAGATAACAAGCTATCATGATAAGGAAATAAGCATTTACGTATAAAGCCACCACAAATACTACAAGACATCCATCAATCAGACATACACTCCACATGTATAATTATCCAAACGATGCATAAAGTCCTTCAACAAACAAGGGCACACCTTCGGCCCATTTAATTATCTAAACATCCCAAGGGCCATGACTCCCTTGGTTCAACTACAAAAGAGATAGAAACGACACACTATCGGCCCTAGGCATAAGCATGATACAAGATAGATGTGAGGACCTGTTCCTCCAACCTGGTCCGACCGCGGTAGGTCGAGGGTTTGGTCTTGTGGTTTGGCTTGGTTGGCTTTGGTTTGAGATCGGTTGATCGTATCGCTGTTTTTGGACCCCAAAGGAAATTTGGTAAATTGCGCCTTGGCGGTCGGTTTCACACCCGCGTACTACACACACAGCCTTGATTGATGTATGTGATTGAATAGATCCAGTAGGAGCGTCCGCAATAATCAGATCCGGATGAGATTGCAACGAGATCGCAATTTGGGGTCAAATCGGATCCAGTCCGATCAATTGGCTCGTCTGAACCGGCTAAACCACTTAAGTGACTTAACCCTCTCTCTTCTCTCTCCCTTTTCTTTTCTTTTCCTTTCTTTTTCTTTTCCTTCTCTTCCTTCCCTGCTTACCCGTGCCCGATCCTCTCCTCCTTCCCTTTCTTCTCCCGCGACCTCTCTTCCTTCTCCGGCCATCTTCCCCGACGACCAGAGGCGACGGCGAGGCCACCTTCCCCCTTCTCCTTCTGGCCTTTTCTCTCTCTCGCGACCTCTCTTCCTTCTCCGGCGATGACGGCTGCGGTTGTGGGAGGCCGCCGGCGACTCTCTGACGAGCTGGAGGCGGCTGCGGTTGTGGGAGGCCGCTGGCGACTCTCCGACGAGCTGGAGGCGGCGGCGGCAACGTGGGACGGTGGATTAGCAAGGATTGAAGCTTGGGTTTGCGATTAAGGTAGGGTTTCTACCTAGAACTTTGGGTTACTCTAGATCTAGGGTTTGGTTTGTGTGTTTGTTGTTTTCTTTGTGTTAGATTATTCATCCTAGCATTCTTAACATCTGATCTAGCTTTCATGTGATTTGATTTGGATTTTAAACCGGATTTATACATGTTTTTCCCGAATTTGATCGGAACTCTGTTTTTCTGTGAGCTGAGCGGTTCTAGCCCAGATCTTGGCTCGTACATGCATGATCTTGTTTGATCATCAACACGAGCATTGTAGATCTTCGAATCTACTTTCAATTGCTGCTGATTTCATAATTTTCAGGGTTTTCTACGTTTTATAGTGATTTTTCTTTGGATCTGCGATGAGACCAAAATTAGTGAATTGATTAGTGAATTTCGGGAAGATTAGCCATTAGATTAATCCTATTCTTGGGCTGCATGTTCCTAGCATGCTAATCTACGTCTGCCCAAGTTTTATTTGAAATCTGACGATGTTTGGATGCCGATTTGCAAAGTTCTTGTCGCCTCTGACGGTGGTTACTGTAGAAATCTGGAATTTAGCTTCTTAATGGATTTTTGATGTTTTACCGTGTTTAATCCTTCGAGATACATGCTTAATTCACCTAATGCCCTTAATTGATGTTCTTAATAACTTTTAGGATTGACAAGCTAGATTTGATAGGTTTGGGGTGTTTGAACCCCCGATATCGGTTTGTCGGTTTAACTAGTTAACTATTCCTGCTTAGTTAGCTTTTAATTAAATAATCATGCCATGTTATATATGTAGATTGCATGCTTTATATTTGCTTAAATCCGTGTGGGGCTTGTGGTTGAACCAAGGGAGTCATGCCCCTTGGGATGGTTAGATAATTGAGCGGGCCGCTGGTGTGCCACTTGTGCTAATTTGTAATTGTGGCGTGTTGTGTGATTGTGTGGCCGGGGTTGTATCCCCGTTGTAGAAATTACGGTTCACGGCTGTGGACGCCATCGTAATGCCGAAATTTCTATTGAATGTGTTGTTGCTTGTTAACGGCCTGTGGGCGCCGTTATAATATTGGGTTATTGTAGTTTAAACCTTTATTTGCTTTATGCATGTTTACCCTCCGGCAAGCTTGATGCTTCGCCTAGCCCGTGTATGTTGTCTTGGCATATTGTTGCATGCTGCTATTCCTGTATCCCTGTGCTTGAGCATTGCATGCATCTGTTTGCATTAGAAGCATCAGGCTAGGTGGTAGACGATGGTTTCGATCGTCGGTCCGGGGTTCTCGATTAGCCCGGATCTAGCCCTAGGATCGGGGTTTGGGTAGTCGAGGATTAGGACGTGATTGTCATCAATGATCATGTTTGATATCATTCGAGGATTATTAAGTAGTCGGACTGGAATATTATATTGTTTGAGGTTTAGAGGTCGTGTCGCTTCTCCAAGGCCAAGTGCTAAGGATGGTTGTCGATGCGTTCCCGACGTGAGTCCCCAAGGCATGGGAATCCTGCTTGGGTAAGGGTGATCCTGCATGTTACTGTTCCGTGGCTTCCTGGTAACATGTTCATGAGAGAAGTTTCATGACAGGAGCCCTTGGGACATCGATAGGGTTATGGGACCCGTGGCATCCTTTAGACTTAGGCGGAGAAACGACACTGTTGTTGTTTCCCTTCCTTTCTGTGCGACGTAGAATAGCGTAGAACCCTACTGAGCTTTGTTGCTCACTCCTACCTGGGCTGCATCGGCGATGCAGGTCGATGCAGTTCCTTCCTTTTCAGGTAGTTGCGGCTTGGAGGCGACACTCCCCTTGGTGGTGCGTGAGATCGAGGATATCATCAGTTTATTCTATTCAATTGATATACAGCTTTAAATGTATAAATTGTAATATGAAGGAGAAATGTATTTGTATTCCAATTTGATGTAAATTGATCAGAGATTGCTGTACTTAGAGGATTTGAATCATTATTGTATCTTTTTAAAGTTAATTTGTATTATGATTTGATGATAGGATAGTTTAAATTAATTGTGAATATTATAATCATGCGCCAGGTTTAAAAGTGATGTTTACAGGAGAGGCTCTCGCCGTTTGATTTTAGAGTTTAGGACCCTCACGTCCCGGCCCGGATGGGTTTTCTTGGTCGGGGTGTGACAATAGAAGAGTCCATAATTGGCATAATCGAAAGACACTAATCCGACATCCACTTAAAAAGGAGGGAAGCAATTTGACGGAAACCTAAGATCGAAGCCAGAACCTCCAAGTCAATTCTAATAAACTTGGTGCATTTGTATTTTACATATATATAAGTAAAACATGCTTTGTATATTAATTGCTAGAAAAGATAACTTTGCATAAATAACACCTAGGACTACACATGCATAAATCCTTCGAAATTCCTCAAGAATTAATGTGCATGCCATCTAGAATCCCTACTAATCTTATGTGATAAGAACGAAGTGGCTAAAATCGAAGGAAACCCAAATTTCAGCCCAAAATTCCAAGCTTTGATAAAAAGTCCAGTTTTGTCGCAGATTAGGGAATAATTCACCGTAAATTATAGGAAAATCCAAAAATTATGAAATCAATGACAATTGAAAGTAGATTCGAAGATCTATGACCTTCACGATGAAGGCTTTGTGAGATTTCTCACGGAATATCACCAGCTTCGGGGAGAAGTTGGCTGGATGCTCAGGACAGGGGCCGAAACCAGAAATCTAGGAAGAACTTTGATCAAAGCTTGATCAAAGCATCTCAAAGTATGACTGAATTTTTCTGAGATGGAATCTAAGCTCAAGGAGCATCACAGAGGAGAGGAATCCAAGCCATCGAAAACATATCAACAACTATCTAACAACCGGTCCCAAAACAGAGATTACAGGAGCTGAAGGATCGGCAGTTGATCTACAGGAACTCCGGCAATCGCAGCGATCAAATCCAACGGTGAATCCCCACCATAACTCGCAAAGCTCGCAGCAATTCAAAAGGGATGTTTGAAGAGGTTCACATGCACCCGGCAATCCAAGGACAGAGGAGAACTCAAACCTTCGGCAGGCCAAAAACAGAGAAAACAAAAGAGAGTCCGACAAAACCACCAACTTAGCTTCAAAATCCATCAAACCAGAAACAAAAGGAAGGAAAATCTCAACGAGATTCCCCAGTATTCCATGGGTACTAACAATGGCAGCAAGGAGAGGAGGAGAAAGTAACGCGAGATCCTAATCCAAAATGCATCTCAACGGAATGGCAGAGAGGGGAGAAGAGACTCTCATCAAATCCGGCAACCATCGGAAAAATACCACCAAACAAGCAAGGAAAATAGAGAGCACCATGCAGCTAGGAGGAAAAAAGATGGAATGCGTACAGGGGAGAGGAAGACCACATCCATGAATACCATCAAGCCATGGAAACAGAGTAGATGCATAAATCCCCAGCCACGGCATCGATATCCACCAAAAACCAGAGAGGAGAGTAAGAAAAACTCATAATCTCATCACAATCCATCACTAATCCATATAGCCAAACAATAGTAGCAATGAGAAGAGAAGAACATCAACAAGCGGCTACTGAACCAAAACAGAGCATCAAAAATCCTAAGGTAGTACGCACCCCGACGGCAAAGCAAAAAGATAGGAAAGAACAGCGATCGGCAGCCACGGACACAGCCAAAGCCCCAAGAACTTAAGCTATCATGCATCCAAGCAACCCTATTCTAGTCTAGTAGAGTCTAATCAAGAATTAGATCAGAACCCTACCTCTAGATCCCGCGAAAACTCATTCTCCGGTCGTCGATGTTGTCGCTATCGGCCCCCTCTAATCACGGCCGTCATCCCTCTCTAGTTGCCGTTGCCACGCTCCGCCTTCGCAGTCGTTGAGAGAGACCCAGCCACCGCCATCCTCTCTGTCGATCACCATCTCCTCTGGTCGCGATAGCCGCGGTAGCCGCCTGATCGCTTACAAACGTCGTCGTTAAAACGTTGTAAACTCAATCAAATATTAAATTTATAATCCTTATTCAATTACTACACTACTAGGTAGAAATAGCGGTGAAGTCGGGAGTCGATCCACAGGGAAAACGTTGGAAATCAAAATCAATTCTCAAAACTCTAAAACTAAGGAAAAGAATCAAAGATAGAATAGAGTTATCTAAACTAATAAAGAAAAGAAATAAAAGGTTGATCAATTTGAATCAATGGATAGGTGACTTAGGTATTACTCAATCCACCCTAGTTTCATTATTAGTCTTCTCTAGTTATCATCTTGTTCCCTTCTCTCAACATTATGAATCATATGGCTACAAGCTCACATGAATCCCTAAAAGAAAGTTAATGTTCCCAACGGCATAATCTATCTTTGCTTGGCATAGATTGTTTTTGGTCCTAAGATTATCTTAAATTATACTACTCCTAATGACCTTGGTACAACCTATCTTCGCGTAGCATAGCTTATCTCAAAGGCAAACCAATAACTTCATGAAAACCATCTCATAAATCTCTACAATCAATCACAGAAATCATGTAGGACTGAAACTACGTTAAGGGAACTCTGTTCCTTCAACTCTATTAACAATAAAACCATATTCATGAGATCATGCATCGAGAAGTTCACAAGAATCCAACTAAAGAAAAACCAAAACTACACTAGGGTTTCATGAATAATCCGAAATACAAGAATTAGCAACTCATCTTTTGGATGAAAGCCATCGGGTTGGAGTAAGGAGCTGTCACCATCCACATCCTCTCCGTCTTCTTCTTCCTCCTCCAAAGATTGTCAAAAAGATGAGAATTTTGGCTGGAATAACCCCTTTATATAATAAAAACCCTTAATCCCAGAATTAGGGTTATGGCTAAGTTGAGTTGGACCTCTAGTGCAACTCGGAATTCCTCGTTTAATTCGGACTGCCTCTTCTGGTCGCGATTGGGTTCAACCTGTCTGGAATTTGGAAATGTGCTCAATAGGAAAGATGTAGATTAGGAAGTCTTCTATCCTCCCCCGAAGATTTTATAATATTCAGACTTATGAAGAATATTTGGCGAATATTCTCCTGAGCATCGACGGACCAGTTTTCCAGCAGCTATGTATCTTGATATTCTTCAAAACTGGAATCAATCCATCAGGAATCTCGCAAAGTGTCCAACATGAAAGTTGTTCATCTCTGAGTCTTCTACCACGTGTCAAAGTTTCAGAATATTTTAACCTTTGTAAAATATTTACCGAATATATTACTTACGGTCGACGAAGCAGTTTATTTAGTCATTTTAGCCAAAATTCTTGCACTTCTTCTCAAAGCAAGATTAAACCTGAAATCAACTAACAAGCTATCAAATACAACTACTCTAGGCATAACAAATCTAAGTTAAGGGGTTGAATCATGAACATTTAGTGACTTATCACACCCCCCAACTTATACTTTGCTAGTCCTCGAGCAAAGAAAAGATAAAAAGAAAGAAATAAAACTAACTAGCCACTTTCGTAGGTCTCAGGGTTGCACTTAGCATGTGCAACAAGCCTTTAAACCCCTGGATTACCCTAGTGGAGTAGTTATAGTCTCCTGAGGGTTTTCAGGGATTACACCCACAAACATCTATACATTCCCTTGAATATATCATTAGAAATCAATCACAGTATTCATAAACTCTAATGCATGAAATAAAAATAATATCCATAAATATACCCTTCAACTCATAGTCGCATAAAAAACATAGTAAATCAAAACATGTCATAACATATTCCCAACACTTCAACATATTTAATCATGATTAAAAATAACTTTAACACTCCTGTGTGTGAATGGGGTTCCACATGCTTCAGAGTATCAATTATATCTAAACACTTCAACTATTCAAGATCACAATCCTATCCAAGCACATATCTTCCACTTATCATATAGCAATATCTGTTTTTTTTTTCTCTTTTTTCTTTTCGTAGGAATTTCAACTGTTTTACGCGAACACCATGCTGGTTAGGCACACTGCTCGGTTACTAAGTTGAAAATCCTTTTTTTTTCGTTTCTTTTTTTTTCAGGAAATTCAACCGTTTTACGCGAACACCACGCTGGTTAGGCACACTGCCCGGTTACTAAGTTGAAATTTTTTTTTTCTTTTTTTTTTCGAATACTCAGATAATTGCATGTGTTCATGTATTTTCTGTGTCGTGACTAAAATTGTAAATCTATCTCAGTATCATGCTTAGAATCTAATATCAGCCCCTTAACATGTGGAAGTGAACATGCGCATTAGGATATGTCAAGCTATCCTTAGATCATGGTAAAAGTGTTAAAGTATAGAAATAATATCATGCATAACAAAAATTTCCTATTTCTTATATGACATACAAGTCTCAGAATAATTCATAAAATAAATTTCTAAAACATGCATCTTTGTCAAATCATATCATAATTTCATTCTTTTGACATAATTCAAGGGATATATAATATTTGGTTACCAGAAAAATAATAAACATGAATTCCTAGAATTCTACCCCCCAACTTAAATGTAATTGTCCCCAATTACACTAAGTCATAAAAATAAATCAAGAAGTAAAGGGTGGAGATAACCATAATGAACGCTTCAGAAATAGATTTCTCTCTGTTCCCATTGAAATTTAGGCATCACCATCATTGAATAAATACTTCCTTCCCCACCATAACCTGTCACAGAAATATATACCTTTCGAAAAAGATCAAATATGACAAATAAAAGTTCAAAAAGGTATTAGAATCATAGAAAATTTCGGCAGAGTCTCCTTTGTATTTTCATGATATATTAATCTGTACAAACATTCACTACGCAAAAATATAACATGTACAGATAAATAGTAAAGGAGATAATACATCAAAAATAATCTTCTAGACATCACAGATAAGGAAATAAAGGACCAAAATATCTAAGCAGGGCAACCATCAGTTAGCATCCGCATAAAACATCATCACACACACGGCGGCCGTCCGCGGCGAGATCAGAAATAAAATCGGTGAAAATAAGGAGAATTAAACACCGGATGTTGCTCTAGGACGTTTAGAAGATCAAAGAATGGTCAATATGGTCCTGATTGAAGATCTATACCGTCCAATTAAAAATCATGACTGTAGCGCCTGGATCGTGTCTAGCAAAAATCAGACGGCTGAAACTCGCCGACGAAGGATCAACGACAAAACATCGTCGGAGGAGGACGGGAAGGGTACAGGAAGAATCGTGGAGGGCAGAGGAGTTCTCCAGCGAGCTCTGATCGAAAAATGGAGGTAGCCAGGTGGTAGAACGGAGGTGGCCGGATCGGAGGAAGTGACGGCCGGAATTGAATTCCGACGATCGGAGCTCAAATCAAGGATGGTACCGATTGAGAAAGAATCATGGAAGGCCAAGGAAGTGTTATATGGGGTTTGATTGAAGAATGGGCCTACCATGCGATGGATAGGAGGTGGTCGGAGAGGTGGATACCGCCGGGGTCGGACACAGTGATCCAGCCAGCAAACAATGGTTTTGATGGTGGAGGAAGCTTCGTGGTGGCCGGAGGAAGCTTCTGGAGGTATTTTAGGGCGGTGAACGGCCGTGGGTGATGGTGAAGATGATGGCCGAAGGGCTCATCGGCGTCGGAGGAGACAGAGATGATGGTGAAGAAGGACGTGAGGACGTAGAGGAGAAGATGGCGAATGTGTTGATGGTGGTTTAGAGGGACGGGGACGACCGGAGATGCTGCAATGGGCGGCGCTGGGTAACGGCTCGGGGACGAGCCGCTTGAAGCCAGGCGGAGCCGGGACGATGATGTCCCGGCTCACATGTGAGCCACTCGGGAAGAGGGAGAAAAAATCAAAAGAAAATTGGCGGAAAAATAAAAGGAAAACGGAAAAATTGTGGAAAAATTCTAAAAAAATCAGGGAAAACTCCTAAAAATCAAGAAAATCGTAAAAAATAATAGAAACTCCAAAAAAGCTGGGTTGCCTCCCAGTTAGCGTGCAATTTTACGTCTTTCGTTAGACGCTCCCGAAACAAGATTTAGGAGGCCGATGATTCCATGTGAAGAAATACATGGCCCGAATCATGGTAAAGGTATGCAGACATGCTTTATCAGAGAATAAAAAGAAGTTCTTAGCAAACAAAATATGCATAGAATTGGAAATTTTGATACGATCTTTGAGGAATGGACGATAGGAATTGGCATGGTCTTCACTCACAACAAGGTTCTCCTCCTCACAAAGTTCAACTAATGGGGATGATATTAAAGGTAGAATCTCAAACTGAGGCTCTAGAGAAGGAATATTGCTAACACCTCATCCTCATTATGTTTATCACTAATATGCATATCATCATCATTCAACTTATCATGTAGAAGTTCAACTTGAGATTCCTGACAGAGGGTCTCACTAATATGCTCATCGTCATTATGATTATTGGAAATAGACATTATCATCATTCAACTCATCATGAACAATCGGCAATTTAGCATAACAACCATCATCATCACTATCATCAAAAAAACTTACTTCATAAGAATGACCGAAATACATATAAGGGCCAGAATGTACAACTGGATAGCATCCAAAGTTGGCAAAACAGTACTTTCAGCAGCCGACAAAACATTATCAATAGCATCATGAACTGGCAAAACATCACGAGCATTATAGCATGCATCAACATCATTAGAAAGATAAGCATCACAAGCATTGTCATCATTAACAAGAGGAATAGAATCATTCGCATAATCCTCATTCTCATAATACGAATCAACCATGTGGGCTAGTTGTTCTATTTGTATCTCTATTTTCTTAATTGATTGATCATTAGAGTTAACATCTCTTTCAAGTTTTGCCATCTTAGCATTCATGTTATTCAAACTAGCATTCATGTTATTCATACTAGCATTCATGTTGGCAAGTGTACTCATGATTGTGTCCATAGTCGGGTTAGAGGATGCTTGTGAAGGATATTGTTGTCCAAAACTAGGTTCAAAATTTTGGGTAAGTGTTTCTATATTCCATGGTTGAACATTAGGAGGTTGATAACCTTCAAATAGCCAATTAGGGTTTTTATGATTTCTAAAATTCGAATTATAAGGATATGAATGTGAATTATATGTCGAATTTGAGAAACCATATGTGTCATTATTATATGCAGGTCCATAACCAAACGGCAAATCATTATTCAGCATGGCACCCGGTGGCATATAAAAATTAGCCATGCATGCAAGATCACATAAATAATGACTACACCAAAGATAAGAAATACAAACAGTGGGCTGGTCCAAGAGACGACTGTCGCTGATACGTGCTTTTGTGCGACTAGCAGAAGCGTCTCAAACAGCTAGATAAAATAACTCGGAGTTTAGAAAAAACTTACCTGACTACACAGTCCCGATCGGTCGCTCCCGTGTCTGACCGATCGCTCTTGGCGATGGGCTGCAGGTCCAAGTCCGACAAAATCAAATTTAGTAGCTGTAAAAATCAGAAAAATTGTCAGAAATTCTTACAAAGTCAAAATAAAGAAAGGGAAAAACTGAGAAAGATAAAAAATCTAATTAAGCAAAGAAAACAAGTTAAGAGAAAATCAATTAGTTAACCGTCGAAATCCCCAGCAACGGCGCCAAAAATTGATCGCTTACAAACGTCGTCGTTAAAACGTTGTAAACTCAATCAAATATTAAATTTATAATCCTTATTCAATCACTACACTACTAGGTAGAAATAGCGGTGAAGTCGGGAGTCGATCCACAGGGAAAATGTTGAAAATCAAAATCAATTCTCAAAACTCTAAAACTAAGGAAAAGAATCAAAGATAGAATAGAGTTATCTAAACTAATAAAGAAAAGAAATAAAAGGTTGATCAATTTGAATCAATGGATAGGTGACTTAGGTATTACTCAATCCACCCCAGTTTCATTATTAGTCTTCTCTAGTTATCATCTTGTTCCCTTCTCTCAACATTATGGATCATATGGCTACAAGCTCACATGAATCCCTAAAAGAAAGTTAATGTTCCCAACGGCATAACCTATCTTTGCTTGGCATAAATTGTCTTTGGTCCAAAGATTACCTTAAATTATACTACTCCTAATGACCTTGGCACAACCTATCTTCGCGTAGCATAGCTTATCTCAAAGGCAAACCAATAACTTCATGAAAACCATCTCATAAATCTCTACAATCAATCACAGAAATCATGTAGGACTGAAACTACGTCAAGGGAACTCTGTTCCTTCAACTCTATTAACAATAAAACCATATTCATGAGATCATGCATCGAGAAGTTCACAAGAATCCAACTAAAGAAAAACCAAAACTACACTAGGGTTTCATGAATAATCCGAAATACAAGAATTAGCAACTCATCTTTTGGATGAAAGCCATCGGGTTGGAGTAAGGAGCTGCCACCATTCACATCCTCTCCGTCTTCTTCTTCCTCCTCCAAAGATTGTCAAAAAGATGAGAAGTTTGGCTGGAATAACCCCTTTATATAATAAAAACCCTTAATCCCGGAATTAGGGTTATGGCTAAGTTGAGTTGGACCTCTAGTGCAACTCGGAATTCCTAGTTTAATTCTGACTGCCTCTTCTGGTGGCGACTGGGTTCAACCTGTCCGGAATTTGGAAATGTGCTCAACAGGAAAGATGTAGATTAGGAAGTCTTCTGTCCTCCCCTGAAGATTTTATAATATTCGGACTTATGAAGAACTAGTGGATGCCCGTGCCCCTGGCACGATTTAAATTTGTTCATGTTTTTCAATTATGTGACCTGGCACGGGCATCCATCAATGAAGCTCCCCAGAAGTACAGGGCTAAAACCGTGACAGGAGTACGGGTCACACACATTCAACATGAGAATTGTTTAAATGAAAAACATTTATGAGCCACCTTCAGCCATTTAAGGTGCAAGAGCCTTTAGTTATCCTGCTATTTCAACTTGGCAAAGGGAGCTGCGTAAGATTTTTCTTTCAAGGAGCTACCAATTTCCAACACACCAACAAAGAGACTTAAACAATTGATTTCTAGTAACAAAGCAGTTCCCGCAGGAACCCGTGCCCCTGGCACGGTTGGGCACGAATCTCTCTCTCACACCTCCCCCGACCCCTTCCTATTAATAAGACTAATCTATTTGACGTAAATATCTCACTAAATTTGTACTCAAAGTAAAACAACAATGCCATGCTGATAAATGAATAAGCGTATATGTACAATGCAAACATCAACAACTCAAAATTTATGTCATCACCATGAGAACGTACACTTTGATATCCCTCTTCTTCTTTCCCAGCTATCAAAGCTACTTCACTTTTGATTTTCTCGGTCAAAAATATGGACGTGGACATTGTCATAATTTTTTCAGAAGAAAATTTTGATGATTTTAATGTGGTTTTTTCATCAGTTACCTATCGACCATTTTGACCTGTTTTTGTATTTATGTGTATTTGATGCATTGAATCTATGACTTTAACTGTTATTCAATACAGCTGAGAGTACGAAAAAAGAAATGGAATCGTCTAATAGAAAGGATCTCCTAAGCCTGAGTGACCCACAAGCTCCACTTGAAATGAATAGCTAATTGAAAGCTTTTCTCTCCTATCAAATTTAAGAAGTTTTGCCTCAAGGAAAAGTTTTTATCCACTTGAAATGTGAAAATGCTGAGCTACATTTTTAACAGAACAATTCACATGCTTTATTGTAAACCTTAGTGTTGCCTGCTATACTTTAATTCTTCCTAATATTTATTGTAAACTCTTAGTGTTTATTGATTAGGAAGGAATTAAGAGTTCAAATGGTAAGGAAGGATTTGTAAATGATTCACATGCTATATTTGCTATAACTTTCAAGGAATTGCTCCTAATCAATTACAATTTGAAACAGACTGCTATATATGAAAAACCCTCTCAACAGACTGCTATAATTACAATTTACAATTCACATGCTATATCCTAGAAACCCCTTAATCCACCAAGAATTAATGAAAAATCTAAATATAAAAAAAAAACTAATGAATCTACACAGACTGCTCTTCCTCAACACCAACATGGAAAAACCCTCTCAGCAATGAGGAGAGACCCAAAGGAGTATGAGAAAGACCCATTGTTCCTCTTGATCACTCATTCTCTACATAGTCTTCTTCGAGGAAGAATATCCTCTTTACCATCCTCCAGTCTGTACTTCTTATCTTTGAGTAACGTCAAAGGTTCAACTTCTACAGTTTCTTGAAGCTCAAACCCTGTAGAGTGAAATATCTTAGCAACAGGATACTATAAGATGGAAATAAAATCTATTATATAAGGAAGAGCGGTTTTTGAAATGTCTCAACTATAAGACATAAAGAGCGGTCAGGATTTATCTCCAAACATATCCAACGATCTAGATTTCATCATATAACATCAAGATTCCCACCAAAAAATTCAATTCCCGCTCAAAATTTCCCTCCAACGAACCATTTCACCAGTTTTTGAAGAGAGAGAGAGAGAGAGAGAGAGAGGAGGGAGTGGGATGTGACTGCAGGAGAGGGGGCACCTCGCACCTCTCACCTCACCAGCTACCCATCCCATCCCCCTTACTCCGATCCCTGCTCGCCCTCACTCACCCCGTCTCCTCCTCTCCTTCCTCTCCTCCCTCTTCGCCGATCCAAACCCCCAAACCCACCCCTCTCTCTTCCGGTGTCTCCCTCAACCCCGGCGACCACCCCGACCACCCCCCTCTCCTCCCTCTCCTCCCTCTCGCACCTCTCTGCGGTTGGCGTTGGCGTTGTGCTCGGCAGCGCTGTGGCGGAGGAGGCGCTGAAGAACGACGTGTACACGGCGGCTGTCGTACGGGGATCTAGAGAAGCTCCAGAGGTTGTTGGAAAAGGAGGGGTGCTCCGTCTCCGAGCCCGACGACTGCAGAGGGCCGCCCTCAATAACCGCACCACCGCCGCGCAGAACATCCTTTAGGTGCCCCCCTTCTCCGTTTCCAACTTCCAGATCCAAACCGCCAAACCCCCAAACCCACCCCTCTCTCTTCCGGTGTCTCCCTCAACCCCGGCGACCACCCCCCTCTCCTCCCTCTCGCATCATCATCGACCTCTCTACGGTTGGCGTTAGCATCGTGGTCGGCGGCGCTGTGGCGGAGACGGCGCCGAAGAACGACGTGTACACGAATGGGTGGACGGTGAGAGAGGGATCATCGGTGGAGGAAAGAAAGCCGACGGGGGAGGACAAAGGCCGGCGAGGACCCATGGGCTTGGCGGCAGTGAAGGTAAGCATCGCGGCGTCTCCCTCTTCTCCTCCTTTTTCTTCTTTCTCTCTTTTTTTCCTCTTTCGGCACCCTCTCCGTCGAGTTCTTTGGTGGAGAAGGAGAAGAACCGTCGGGGGCTTTGGGCAACATCACCAATGAGGAAGAAGAAGGGACCTAGAGCGAGTTCTTTGGTGGAGAAGGAGAAGAACCGTCGGCGTCTCCCTCTTCTCCTCTTCCTTTTCCTTTTTTCTCTGCTATGTTTTCTTCATCTGCTCCTTGCTTCTTTCTTCTTGGCTCTTCTTCATTTGCCTCTAAACTCCAGCCAGTTGTTTTGCCTCTCCAGGAGATATCGGACGGTGAGGGAAAGGAAGAAGGCTGTGGCAGTGCAGTTCGGCAGCGACTTGATCGACAGAGAAGACCGGCGACGTCCGGCGATGAACACCAGATCTTGGTGAACGGTGCCTCAGCTCAAACCCAATCTGAAGGAGGTCATCCCCTCTCACCAACTCCGTCAGCCACGCCAACCTCGCCCACCCCGCCATCGGCTACAAGATCCACGAACGGCCACGCAATCCGCAAACGCCGTCGTGATCATCACCCCACGCAGCCGTCGACCTCGCCCAACCAGCCATCGGCCATACGATCCAAGGTATGTTTTTTTTCTTCCACTCTTTCTGTTTTTTTACTCTTTTTTATCCTTCCCATCACTAATCCAAGACCTCGCTAGGAGAGGAGCTGCTCGCTGAACCCGCCATCAACCTCCGCTGTCGACCAAGCGATTTGAAGGTAAAACTCCATCTTTATAAGATCGTTTTTTTTCTTTTTCTGAGTGAGTTTGGAGGTTTTCAATGGAGATCGGGTGGGGTTGCAGCTATTTGAAGTTTAGATGTTGCTGGATTGTGGAGGGCACCTTCCCTCTTCTCTTCTCCTCCCCAGCTCGACCCTCATTCATTTTTTTTTATCTGAACATATGTCATGTGATCTTCATAGTGTGTGTACATTTATACATATAACATTGTACATTCGTTGTTGATGTTTTGATCTGAACTATTTTTCAGTTCTTTGATTATTTGACTGTTTTTTTCTGAATTCTAAGAATATGTATTCTTGGACCTTCTGGCTATAATGATTGGAATAAGGATATAGAACATGTTCTGATTCTAAGCATGCCTTCTTACTACTGGTGTAATGATTGTGATTTGTTTACCTCTTATTTAGAATCTGCTTCATGACCCTTCTTTTAATGTTTGCTACAGGGCCTTTGGCCTTTTTTTTTTTAATAAATTGCAAGTTTTTTTTTTTTTGGTTTGTTCTCATTTAGACTGAATTGTACGAAGTTCTTAGGATCTGCTGCTTCTGTTTGTTGCTTTTGATTAAATAGAAGATTAGGAAAAACAAAATAATGAGAAACAATTTCCATACTGTGCTTTAGGTTGTCAAGGTTCCTGGCAGCTTTGAAATCCCAGTAGCTGCACAAAAGCTTGGGAAGTCAGGAGACTATGATGCAGTACTGTGCATTGTAGCTGTGGTAATCTTTTTCTCTTGCAATACAAACTAAATTCGACTGCTATCAAATATCTTGCTTATCTTAGTTCGAATATCATGACTTTGTTATTAGTTTTTACTATTCAAAAAGAAATAAGGTAGATTACTTCTCAATGTGGAATACTTTGATGGGTTATCATCTTCTAATTGGCTTCCGAGGCAATTGTTTGCTAAATGGTAATGTTTCATCACTGATTGTTAGACTTTTGAACGTTACTTGGGATTAGTTCATTGCTTTGGAAATACTGGCATTAAATTCAACTTGCCAGTTACATACTAAATGATTCAAGGAGGCCATTAGATCATTGCTTTTATTTTATTCTATCTTATCTCCTAAGACAGTATATACTTGATTCTTGACTCTGCCAAGCAATTAGTTTGTTTTAAAGTTGAGGAATTCTCTTGCTTTCGGTTGTTAGTACTCTATGTGTTCACATTCCAATTAGAGAATTTGGGTTTATGAACTTTGAAGGTGCAAATTAGTGCACATCTGCCAATAGTCACCGCATGCCATATGAATAATTGGTTGAGTCATTTAAGTAGATAGGTGGTGGAGTATTAGTCACTGATACATGTCTGCCACTTTAATAGCTTAATTATATCTCCGAATCACAAGTCACATTGGATGCCAACTATGATGGGTGGGTTGGTATTAATTTCGAGTCCATCATAGTTCTTAGTGGCAGGGACTTAAACCAACCTTATAATCCTAGAAAGTAAATATGACCGATTTTGTACCAGTTAATTGGTAACATAGAGATTATTTTGTTAGATATGTTTGATCTTTTCATGATATTAATAATAGATTATTGGTTCTTTAACTTTAGCATTCCTACATGTGCATGTGTGTTTATATGCTTTGGTGGACATGTAATTCTTTATTCTTACTGGCATGTTTCCTCATTATGTATTGATTATGTTAGACTCTACCTTCTTAGTTTATATGCTTTGGTGGACATGTAATTCTTTATTCTTACGTGGTTAAATTCTTAAAAATCTTAGATTTCTGTTCATTTAGTTCTAGGATTTTCATGTGTTATACTTTCTGCATCTGATTCATGGTATTGTTGGGCCAATTTGATTTTTGAACTTATAGCAAGTAAGAAATAATCAGATACATGTAATGCTTAATCGATATTTAAATAGGTTAGCTAGAAGGATGTGCTCCATTGGATGTGGCCACTTTTCACTTAAGAATGGGGGTCATGGAGAAGCAACTGTTTGAATCTAAGCCATTTACCTTTCACGGTTGTGCAATGAAGTCTATGTAACTTTTTCTTTGTGAAAATTTTCTTCGTTTATAAATAGATTTTTGTAGCGACAATGATGTAATTGTGGTTGGTTTTTGAGCTGTAATTTCTTTTTTGAATAATTGCAGGATCCAGTAACCAATCTTCCTATGCGGCATGTGCGGGTGCAATCTCCATTACTGCTGTAAGATTCGTTAATTGCTTCTCATTAAGGACGCTATCTCGGAACATAGTTTTCTGGTTAAGGAAGGCATGTTTAAGCTAATCTTTTTCATTGCCAACTCGCTATAAATCCACATAAGGCATCTGATTTTTATGCCTTTGCTTTAAATTAATTGTGATCAAGTTCTTGCCTATGACTTTCAGTATCAAAGAGTACACTGACAGAATCAATCTCCATTAAATAGCTAACGAGATACTAGCTTGATCTCAACTCAAAGAGAGATCTACATTATTTCTATATGTCGTATCATTATGAATAGTTCATCATACATCATGGCTTTTTGCTGTTCTCCTAGACAGTACACAAAAACCTATTTCTTTCTCCAATCATGTTTGAATTGGCCAATTAGACCGTTAATAGACTTCTTTTCAAGTCTTAGTCACCCCTTTGCATGTTAATGCCCAGGTAGAACTTGAACATATGCTACAGAAGACAGTTTCTTGCTTCCTCTAGGTCATTGATGCACTATGTTGCATATTTTTATTTAGTGGATTTCACTTTTACCAAAAAGCTTGAATATAAACCCAATTCAATATAAAGATGGCTTTATCTTAGCGAACCCGGTGAACGGAGTGAGTGATGAACGCCTTTTGCTCGAAAGAAGCACCGTGGAGAATTTGGTCTTGCAGTAGCTCCGCGCCCTGGATTCCAGTTATTGAGAATTATATGACTATGTTGTTGCTTTCACACATATATGTAAGTGTAGGAAGAACCATGAATTAGTTTATTTGATCTTCAGTAAGTAGCCTCTTCTGCATGCTTTAGATCTCTCAATTGGTCAAATTGGGTTTTCTGCTTCAATCCAGCTTCATTTTGGGGTCAATAGTGGTGTTACAATGGCATTGTTGCATTGCACATATACGGGGTAGGTGTAAGAGAGAGATCCTTGCCTTCGAATATGCTAACTTCAAATAATATATCAATTCTTTGTGATGTGGCAGACTCTTATTCCATAAGATAGCGATTCTTTTCTTGCAATTTCTCACATTCCATTGTTGTGGGGGCCAATGGGTTTGCTAGTGGATCATGCTGCTATCAATTATTGATTTTGTTGATTCACTTTCTAACACTTAGTAGTAGCCTTTCTTGCTGCCCTGAAGCAAGTAATTGATTTGTCAACATTCATCAACCACTCTTAAGCAATTGATTTCTTGTTTTTTTTCTCTCAGGTTTTGAGTCGAAATCTGTATGTTTGAGCTGAGTTGTCACCTTAATGTTGGTAATATCTTTTATGAGGGTGTGTAAATGTAGGTAACCTGTATTTTCTCAATTGGCTTCAATGTGTAAATTTTCTTTCCTTAAGATGGTGTATGGTAGGTGTGTTATTAGCAAGTGCAGTATCATTTAGTTGTATGTCTTTATGTTTGCGTGGTTTGTGGGGACAATGTTTGCCCCGGGGACAATGTTCGCCCCTTTTAACTGTGAATTAATTTTTGTATTTGATTTTTGTTGTAAAATTGTCTCATTTAGATCTTGGTAGCGGGGAGGTTTTGTCGAATATTTTTGAAAAACAAAGGAATTAATGAATACAATATTACTACCTTTGTTCTCAACTAACTATTATCGGAAGTTTATTTTGTTCATTTTGAATTCACCAATTCTTTTATTAGTTGGTATGTTAAAGTTTGCTCATTTTCTTATGTTTGCGTGGTTTAATTGAAAAAACATTTAAGAGCCATCTTCAGTCATTTAGGGGCAAGAACCTTTAGCTATCCTACAATTTCAACTTGGCAAGGGGAGCTCTCCAGTTGAACCATATGCGTTATGGAATCAATTCTCAGAACACATATGTGATGATCTTGCACACAAGATTCGTATATTGTTTGTCATTTCCAATCCAATTGAGTTTCAGATAAAAGATTATGGATTGCATTTGTTGAATCAGCTGCTTCAGGAATCGATCAAGAGTTTGACGGATTTCCCGCCCATGCCAATACCCATTGGGAATTGGAGTGCAGTAGTTGATACTTTTCTGTTTAAGCTTCTCATATCCACATCTTTTTAATTGTCTTTCTCTAGACGATAATTCTATCCATATATTTCAAGTGGTTACCAGGTTTGCCCCGGGGGCTTTTATTGCTAGCTATGCTATAACTTAGTTAGTGTGGTTTGTGGGGACAAAGTTTACCCTGGGGGCTTTTATTGCTAGCTATGCTATAACTTAGTTAGTGTGGTTTGTGGGGACAAGGTTTACCCCGGGACAATGTTTGCCCCTTTTATAATGAATTTTTGTATTTGAAGAATGTTGTAGAATTGTTTCATTTAACTCTCGGTACAGGGTAGGTTTTGTCGAAATTTTCTGAAAGAAACCTTAAATATCCGTGTCGTAGGCACGGGCATTCACTAGTATTATCCACATATGATTCCTGGCTTCATCTCAAGGTTTAAGCATGCAAATACAGTTTTGTCATGGTTCTCGCAAGAGCAGATTGCATTACATTCTCTAAGCTTACATAAAATCATGGGCAAGGATAATAGCTCATAAGCACATTCATTAGAAACAAACATTCAAAGAAGTTTCCACATTGCCTCATTCAGAATGTTGTTAGCAATTGAAAATTTAAACATCATATTGAACATTCACCTGACACATAAATATCTTTATCTTCAACATAAATATCTTTATCTTCAACATAAATATCTTCATCTTCAACATCAAATTCCTCAAGTGCTACATTGATGGAGGAATGCTACATTGGTAATCAATCCTCTTGATGGAGGAATGCTACATTGGTAATCAATCTTCTCCTTGAGCTCTTCTCTCCCAAGTTAATGCTCAAATTCAATGGAAGCATCTACTTATGTAATAAATCAAACATCTGAGAGGATTTTAACAGCCATGAAGAGAGAGATATGGTTGATTCAAGGCCTCTTGATGGAGGAATGCTATATTGGTAATCAACCTTTTCCTTGAGGTCTTCTATCTTCCAAGTTAATGCTCAAATTCAATGGAAGCATCTTCTCTCTTCTCTCATATTCAATTAAAAAAATAAATCAAACATCTGAGAGGAGTACACACTAACAATGGCATATACTTATGGATTGGAATATTCCTTCAAATTCGACGAAATTCTTCAATACCCAACATGTAAATCAACTCCAGCTAATTACAAATGCTAGCAAAAAGAAATTCAATGGAAGCATGTCATGGAAAGAACGAAATAAAAAATAAACTCACGTGGCACTTCTCAGCCTCTTCCAAATCAAAAATTCAAAACCTGAATGGAACCAATTAAACGAACATTTAGAAAGCCCATTGCATCTAAACGAACAAATATGACTACTTACTAATATAGGTGCAAGCAAATATAGTCGAGAAGAACCAATTAAACGAACATTTAGAAAGCCCATTCCATCTAACCAACTCAGTAATTGCGACAATCTACTAATAACAGACTAAGTCCTCATATGGTTCACATCATAATCAAAATCATCCGTGAAAGCACAATGATCAACAAATAAGAGCAAGGAAACCATGTGGAGCATTTACAGTTTGCAAGATACCAATCCTTTGCACAATCATCCAATTCTTTACAAGATACATACCAAATAACTTAACCAATCCTTTGCAAAATATATACCAATCCTTTGAACGAAATATACCAAATAGCTTAACCACATGGTGAAACTCAGAGATCATTGCACCTCAAGAATGCATAGAAAGCACCTCAAGAAAACCCCTTTAACCCGATCTATCCAAAATTCCCAATAAAAAGAACAAAAGATAAGAATTGAACACAATATAATCGGAATACGTACCATCGGAACACTTATTCTTAGCGAGAGAAGCAGGGTGCTGGTCCGGGTGCTTTCCCGCAGAGGTGGACACCACCAAATCCTGAGAATGATGTCAAAATTCAACATCATGATCACAAACGTGCAAGGTATCAATAGTACACTAAACCTATTGCCACACATATGAATGAAGACCACCATCTACCCAATTAGAGATCCAATCAAAGAAGAACAAACACAAAAACATAAAAACAAATAGTACAAAAAGTTAACAAAAACAGAGAAAAATCTAACGAAGAGGTAGAACCTGGCGAAGATGGAAGGGAAAACGGAGAGGGTGGGGGC